>JAWLRI010000267.1:508078-541406 GCA_034781795.1 Crypturellus tataupa
CTATTAGTTTTCTATATGCCATCAGTGTGGACAATTTTATGATGTACACCAGCCTACTGCAATATTTAAACAGCGCAGTTTTAGCACCAATGAAAATGTAAATAAGATGATTTTAATTGTTCAGTTGTGTGTTGTTTTTAAAATCGTGTATATAAAATGAAAAGTCACACTAAGTTCAGGCATATTCCTGGATAGAATGGCCTCAGAGGTCTTCAGCCATTTATGACATTGTTTCTGTGTCATTCACCTAGGCTGGAAATGGTTGAAAAAACGGCGCTGACTGAGATTTACTATTACCAGATCAAGATAAATACACGAATTACGTTACTTTTTTTTTTTTTTTTCTTAATAAGGGGATCTGTGCCATTTAAGGTACATTTTGTGTCAATGTGATGATGTGATGCGAAGTTTAGATATAGCACATAAAGTGGTATGAAGCGTGAACTAGGGACTGCAATGTGGAACTTTTTTCTGCTCTCCATTCCTGCTTCATCATTCATGAAAAAGGACTGCATGGAGGACTTGTATATGACAAGGAGGGCCTGTAAAAATCCAAGTGCTAATACAAAACCTTTATCAACCAGGGCCACTTTTTTTTTGTGAAAAAATAAAATAAAATAAAATAATAAAAAAATGACTTTCACAACATTAACCACAAGGTCTATATTACAGGTCTCTGCATTCTAAAATGGAGCTAGACCTAGTGTTTGAGGATTTTTTTTTGTAAAAAACAAGCAAAAATCAAAAAAGTAAATAATTTTGTATATATAACCATTTTTTAATCTTTTTATAAAGTAATGAATGTTTGTGTATGAATGCTGCAGCTGTGAAGCGTACATAAATAAATGAAGTAAGCCATACTGATTTAATTTATTGGATGTTATTTTACTCAAGCAAAGAAGATTAAAAGAGCTCACCAGTGCCATATTAGCCCCTGAGCTCCGCTTTTGGAAGATCTTTCAGTTCAACCACTATTTCCCTGGAGAACAAAATTCCTACTAAACAGGATAATTTGTTTGCGATTAGATGGGTGAGAACTGTGCGATTTGCAGAAGAATCAGGATCTTGGCTTTCTAGAAAGAAGTGTGTGCACAAAGAGATTATAGATTGTAGTTGGTGAAGTGTGTACGTAGGAGTCTTCTATTATGATTTTTTTCCCTTGGTCATCTTGATGACTGACCTGGATGTGTAGAGTAAGTGTAGAAGGTAACATTTAAAATAACCTCTCCACAGAAAAGACTGTGTACGTTTTTTTCCGTGAAGTGCCTTCCACATCTTTAGGCACAGGAAAAGAATGTTAAAAAAAAAGAAGAGTAAGTTCCCTATGATACACCTTTTAAAATATTGTTACAAATACAAACATAGATGGGAGGTTTATACTTTTGTGTTAATGTGGGGAAATGATGTCAAAAGTTGAAAAAGGAAGGAAATTCCCTTTCCAGAATTGGAAACTCTGCCAACCTGCAAGAGCTTGTACTAGGTAGAGCTGCTCATAAAGTAACCTTGCCGTAGCTCACCAGGTAGAGAGATTATAGTTCCTGACAACATCTCTCGAGACACTCCAGTGACCCTTCCAGCAAGTACATCCTGATTTTTGCGTATTCTCCAAGGTAAAATGTCACTGGGTTGGCCGGTTCGTTCCCCACCCCCTTAACAATGCACATAATACTTTTCTCTATTTATATTATATCTTGTATAGTGTATGATGTGAATGTCTGTTATTTTGTGAATGAAAGTCTAAAATCTTTGTAACTTTTATAACTACTTCTGTTTCACCAAAGAAACAAGGTTTTGCTATACTGTGACTTGTCTTGTTATTGCATGTCTTCCTGTTTAAATCTATGCAATGTGATTTTTCCATATGAATACAATTAGATCATCATGGATGAGCAACTGTCAGGTACTTCACAGTTATTATCAGCTAAAGTCAAAGAGAATCCACTAGCTGAACTTTAATAAGTGCTGGGTTTGACTTCATACAAGAAACTATAAGGGATTTGGGAATGATATTTTAAAATCTACAGTGTGTGTTTTGAAAACATTTTTTGCTTGTATAAGTCAAGGCTCTGTTCGTAAATATACACTATTCTACACATCACTTCCTTGTACCAAAACATACAGAACAGAAAATATATTTTAACACTTTGCAAACTTTCTCACCATATGTATAAAAAACCCTGCATAGATTTATTGTTTTCTTGTCTACTTGTTGGATTTAAACAATGTTGTAAGGCATTCAGATAACATTGTGATTGTAGTTTAAATAGGTTAGGTACAGTGCTTATGTTGATTTTTTTCACCTCCTTCTCCTAATACTCATAATAAAATAGGACTGACAACATTCCTTATTAAAAAAACAAACCTGTTACCCATGCTTTTTTATTTAGACAGAGAATGGAACTTTCTTCAGCTCTGGAGACTATTTTAATGCTATTTTAAATCCCACATGGTCTAGTACTAATTCACTGCTGGAAGCCTCCATGCCCATCCTAGAATTACCGTGCAGTTAGGAGTGGTGTGATAATCTCTACCCAGAGAGGAGATGGCATTTCCACAACTAGTGACATGATTCCCTTACATGCAGTGTCACTGAACTCTAGTATACGAAAGAGGGGTGCGTTTAGGGAGATAAGCTTGAAATACAGACTTTTTTTCAAATGAATGTTTCTTAAGTCTGTTGTCTCACCTTCCAAAATTGTCCAAAATTGTTTTTATCTCCCTTTTTTTTTATTTTTTTTTTTTTTGAGCTGTCCTGTATCTACTGCAATGATAGAAGAGTCTGGTTTAAGCTGTGAATTTCAAAAAAAGGCAAGGCAAATAGCAGAGTAGTATTCCTGTAACAATTCCCTGTTGTGTAGGTATTAAGTTTTTTCAGTCTACTAGCCCACTTTCTGTTGTTTAGTAAGATGCTGAAACAGCTATTGATGAGGAGATGGAAAGGATGGAGTGTTGCTGATGAAAATAATTAGCTAAAAGGAAGGCAGTCCTTCCCTGCACATCAGTGGATTGTTGCATGTGCAATATTTGGATCAAACCAGACTTGGGTCGCAGGGCTGTGCACAGAGCTGGGGGTGCCACAGAGAGCAGCTGCGTTTCACGTCCTCGTGAATATGGGAGCAGGACAACTCTTTCTCCAAACACCCTTGCCCTGTTAGGTAGCGACAGTATTTAATTATTTGGCATGAATCTCAGCTAATGGGGTTCACATCCAGCTGGGGTTAAGGCTGCACAGAATAAGCTACATCAAGCTTGCCTGTTGCAGTACAGTTTCTTCCTGTGGCCAGACAGGGACGCTGCTTCTTGGAAACATTCCTATATTCCAGTTAGATCCTAAAAGATGCTAATTTTATTTTAACATACGAAAGAGCAGATGTCTCTATGGCAGCCTTTTCAGGTGGACACTGGTTTCTGCATGAACTTCTGGTTTGCCTGAGAGGTCGATGCAATCAGGATCTCCTCAGGGGCTGGATGGAAGAACCAAAGAACCATGTGGGAGAAAATACAGTTCTGGAAATGTGACTGCCAGGCAAGCAAGGTACAAAGAGGCGCCAAGGAGCTGGTAAAGGAAAGGGGAGCCTACAAAGCAGCCTTTGCAATCAGAATTTTGCTTCTGGGACAATGGCTAGAGAAATTTTGTCTACAGCCTGGCCCATGGGCATCGTTTGGGCCCAGGTCAGTGATTCATTCCCACGGACAGCGATGAGCATATGCAGAAGCCAACACGCACATGTAACGACACGTCAAGAGGTGGCTGGAGCTGTCGCAGCTCCTGCATGATAGAGATGTAAAAGGACCAGCAGTGCAAAGGCTGGAGGTGATTGGGGAGGAAGTAAAGGAAGGAAAGCAGGAGGTGGGGCTATTAATTTAAGTGCTATTAAGTAGCTTTTGAAAAGCTGGGTTACAGTAGTAGCCCTGAGACCCTTACTTGTGGATATAGCTAGAATTGCTGTGAAGATCCATGGTTTGCCGTTCTAGTATATTTTACTTTCAGTTTTTTTCTCATATATCCTGTATATATGCTGTAGAGAGTGATTTCTGCCTTTGGGCATGCTATGTTTTCCTCTGCTAGAATGCTACCTGTTAAATGCCTCTCACCTCCTCCAGAAACAATAAATTCTTCCTACTGTTACGTGCACGCACATACACACACAAACAAGCGAACAGAAACACTTTGGATGCACTTTTGGATTTTTCTCAGCGGCATCCTCGACCTGCAAGTGTAGAGGGGACACCCAGAGCTTCTGAGCAGCAACATTTGCTTTGGTGGGATTTATAGGCAGGAGGATTATGGCAAAAAGCAGCTCAATCTAGACAACAGGAAAAAGGAAAAGTAAGGCAATTGTGTTTTTTGCTTGACTAAAAGCATACTAATGACCAAAGAATCCATGAATTCCTGGGGGATCCCTATCATCTGAGGTAGAAGACAAGTCAAGCTATTTATGGGCTTCACCTCTCCAGATAGAAAACTGCTGCTTTAACAGGAACTAATGAAAGGTTTGTGTATCAAAAATGGCCAGAAAATCTCAGGGCTTAGTGCAGTTTCATCATACCTGAAGAGAAATATGTGATCAGGGATAAAACTTTTCGTTATATTATTTATTGTAAGCAGTAATGCTTGTAGGGAAAATGGTGTGCTATGGGAGGTCTGATAAGATATGAAAGAAATAGAAATGATACTTGGGCTAAGCATGAACTGAAGCTGTGACACACAAACAAACCACATAAAGCTCTTGATACTATAAGGCTGAAAAGTGAGGTTGTTAAAAAGGAAGGCAGAAGCATCATGCAGCGAAAAGAAGTAGGATTTGAAGACTCAACAGTAGTAATAGAATGAAATTTAAGAGCCTACTGTGCATCATCTGATGCAATTTTAGATTCTGGTGAAATATAAAAGTGTTCAAGTAGGGAAGCCATCAGTTGCTATATTATAGAGGGTATGTTAGTGTTTAAATATGATAAAAATAAATGGGACCTAGAGATGTGTCAGTGAGCAGTTTCTTTCAGAAATGGGAATGGATTCATGCTCCTGTGAGCAGGAAAGCTCCTCTGAATTCCTGGCCACCAATAGTCAGGAGAAGTGACTTCATGCTGGAAATTGACCGGAGACTTGCTTCTGGGATGACCAGGAGAATGGAGAAGTCAAAAGCAAGGCAAACATGAGCCGTGGTGCTGCATCGATGCCACAGTTTTACACAGCAATTACACTGTTGCTTTCCAGCACTAGAAGATGCATCATGTAGTGGTGAAAAGTCCTGTGAAAGTGAAAGCCCCATTAAATTAAAGTAAGAAATAATCAGTTTAGGAACCAAACCTTTCCTAAAGGTATGGTTCCCATATTCTTTCCTAAACTGTTTATATCCTACTTTAGGAAAGGTATCATTGTCTTCAGGAGTAGTAGTTTGGCAATGGAAATCCCACATTTCTTAAACTACAATGCTCAAGGCATTATTTAAAATAACTGTTCCTGTGTGGTAGAGAAATATAGTTCAGTGGCTTGACAAAGCTAATGCACGCTTTACTGCAAGTCTGCAGTAAATCCAGGAAATGAAATTACTTTTCCTAAGGGTCTCATTTCTTAACAAGTTAAAAATATTGGACTTTGCTAAGAAGTCAGTGGAAATCTTGACTCCAAAGGCACTGGGATCCCAGACAGGCTGGTCTTTTCAGAGTCTAAAAGAATCCCTTGAATCATCCATGTACTGTGTTAATATTGCTAGTGCATTTAAAAAGGGAGAAAAGCAATGTATGTTCTTCCCTGACTATGTTATGTTCTTCCTGGATGACTGATTCCTTTGGTAATGAAAACCATATCTTTCTGCAGTTTTTCTACTGCAACTTTCTGCTCTTGAACTACAGCAGCTTTTAGATGTGCCCGCATAAAGTCTTAGTACAGTGCGCTGTAGATTAACAGGGCGAGTGACCCCTGCTGATACAATTCCCGTATGCACCTCTTGGTGAGGTGAAACAAGCCCCAGTCTCTGTGGCTTGGCATGGCCATTCCCATGGCGCCCTGCGTGTGTGGGAAGGTAGTTGGGTCCAGGGCACTGCAAGGGAAGATGCTGAGCTGGGGTTAATATCACAGGCTTAAAGTATTTAGGCTTAAAAGGCCTGTGAATGGCAACATGTGCTGTAGGCACTTGGTAAGACACCTGCACCTACTGCTACCTGCAAGACAGGGCTTGGGCAGTTGCAGTCTCACTGGTTTGGGGTATGAACTTGCATGAAAATGGAAAGTGGAAAATAAGTCTCTTTTAGTGTGGCATTTCCTTGAGAGAGGGCTAAACAGTGTCAATTATTAGGATTTTGAGAGGTGGGCACATGGCCAGGGTGAGGTAAAAGGCCAAACTGAAGCTGGACATGGGCTTGTTTCATCTGCTTCAGCACCGAGTTTCCCCTCTGCGTTGGTGTTCCTGTGCACAGTCTGCCCGTGCTGCTCTCTGCAGTTTGAAAACTCGTGATGGTACAAAGCCGATATGCTTGGCCTTAGTTCTCTTGGAGTTTTCAGTTGAGGGCATGGCTGAGAAATAGCCCTGTAATTCTTCACATCTCAGCAGCATCTCTTTGCTTTTGGCGAGAATAAACACCTTTTCCTCTCAATAGGTAAACAGGTGATGCCATCAGGTAAAAGGGGGGAATTCCACATCTAGCACTCAATTGACTCATGATCCCTAACCAGTTTGGTCCTCTACTGTCTTGTGAAAACAACCTGCATGTGGTATCTGTCTTCACAAGAACAGTCATAGGGTGCCATGTGAAGGTCTGTCTGCTCAGCAGGGTTTGTCACTGATAGCGTCCAAGAGCGGATGTTTGGGAAGAATTGAGTGAAACATGGATCACCGTGACATGTCTCCCTCCCTCCAGTGCCAGCAGCCTGGGTCCCTCCCTGCATGCCTGCCCTCCTGCTGGGCTGCTGTTTGGTCAGACACTGTAGGGAGGAGTTAAGTCGTCAGAAAACTTTGTTATCAAAGGAAGTCATGAAGTTTGAGAGAAAAATACAGGAAGAATGATGATGGGGAGAAAGAACATAAATTAATTTTCCATTCCATTCAAATCAATACTTATATTAAATTTGCATTAGAGAATTTATACCAGCTGGACTGTCTGGTCTCTCACAGAAGAGACTAACATTCGCACTGCATGCACAGCAGTATAGTAAATAGGTATAATATAAACCAAAAACTATTGTAGTTTTCTATAAAAAGGGCTAATATGTGTGGTCTTTGTTTGGTAATATTGTTTTTGTTTGTGCTCTATGGTTACAAATATCTTTCTCTTTTTAAAAACTCCTATAATCCTACCAGATTATTACCTAATACAAACCTTTTAGTCTGTGTTTGTTCAAGTGGGCTATGCTTTCAATGACTGGAAAATTGTTAGGAACAGCTGTTTGTGCTTGTAAAGCCAAACAGTTTAATATGACAAGCAATGGGGAGAGGAAAACATTTTTTTTTCAGGATACCTGAAGTGAGATCAACATATTGCTTAAGTGGACTGGCTTCTAAAGATTATCCTAAAGACAATAATGATGTCCAGCTTTTGAAAAATTCATAAAGGCTGACAGATTTTTTGAAAATTGTGTTGTGTATCACCATGAGACATATCTCTGCAGATATAAAGAAAAATCAGAAATCTCACTCTTGTAGAGCAAACGTCTTTGTCAGAAATGGTTTTCATATGTTTTAAGAACAGATTTGGTGAGTAGTAAATGGAATCTTAGATTCACAAATTTGTATTAATTTAAGAAACTGAATTTACTCTTTAGCCATCATTGCCTCATTCCAACTACAAACTATTCCATCTTTCCAACGAAACTTTTACTATGATCCGTTTTGTGACTTAATGTAGAGGCAGTGGTTGATGTAGAGCTTTGGGAAATACGGCAGAAAGGTGGAGAATTTTCAGAGTTTTGTGTTTACTCACTCATTTATGTTTCTGTGCACTGTGAGTGTAGGATAACTCGCCAAGGACTCTCTGGAAGAAGCCAGTTCCATCAGGTCATTACACAGTTATTCCAGCATACTCTTAAATCCCCCATAGCATGGGACTGAGGGGATAAGATGTGTCAAGGCACAAGATGTGTCTAAGAGACTGTTCAAGAGAGGAGAGTTCACTTTTAAGGAGGAGAGCAAAGGACTTTGGTACCAGCGGTTTATTCTGATCTTGTTCTTTGGAGGTAGTAGACAAACCATTGGAAACTTAGGCCAGAGCATGTATCTGAATAAACTCAGAATAATTGTGCAGCTCAAGGAGTGGGTTGGTAGGAAAGAACCTCCCCAGGCCACTTTAATTCAGATTTGAAATAATTTAGTTTTATAAACACTTGTAAGTTCTTAGGATATTTAAAGTTTATGCCCTTGTTGGTTTAACAAGTTGGCATGACAAGTTGGCCAACAAAGTTGGGTGGATCCAACCTGTTGGGTGGATTACTTTTATCTAGCAAACAATTCAGGATCACCTTTGGCAAATATACCTGAGCTTATTGAGTCAAAGGCAGCATGGTCAAGGCCGAGTGCAAAACTGGATGTGCACCCTGCTGTGTGCTGCAGGTGGGAGATGTTGTGACTGGGAGTCTCATGTCTTGGGACTTGGCCATCCTCGCTGGGGGCGTCAGCTTACACACCTCATGGGTACTTCTACTGGTGGCAAGAAGCCTTATTTCGTCTGTACCTGTGGCCCTGATAAGCCCAGACCTGATTAATTGTTGCATGAGAACCCACCTTGGTATAAGGACATTGCGGACAAAAAACTATTGCTACTGTGTAAATTTAACAGTGGGTGATAATAGACACTAACATTGTGCCAGCAAACACAAATTGAAAGAGTCATTTTATTTCAGCCTTACCTTAACAATGTGGGAAAATATCAACTCTGGCATGGATATTTCAAACACTTTTATATAAATATATGCATATATACATATGCTATAAATATATATATATAGCATGACCAAATAAGGGAGACTAGCAGAAAAATAGGGAAATATTAGGGAAAAAAATGCTGTCTGGGGAATAAGTTTGGAAGGATGTTAGTAAACCTCTTTCCAAGAACAGCCTCTCTATATCCAAGAATGAGATAATCTCCAAGAACTGTTGGAGTACACAGATTTTATTAAAGTTTATTACTTTTGCAGTTTCACACATATGAAGAAGTAAATCCATATAGTTACATCCTAAGGCAAAACATATTTGTATGAAATATCTAGGAGGATGATAACAGTATAAACCTATTATTTTTTAACCCTTCCTGCAGCAGACACATAGATGACTAGTGTCTGTCAGGGAACTAATTGTGAAGGACCCTTATTAAAAGGACCCTTACTTGATTGCTCAAATAATAAAAATAGTTATTTTAGTAAAATGAATTCTGAAAGCTCTAAAATAGGAGAGTTCTGGAGGGAAGAGAGAACCTGGATAAGTCAGGACAAGATAGGAGAAAATTCTAAAGTTCAACTCAAAAAGGATTTGCAGCTTTTCTCTGATATTTAGTGGTGAAATAAGTATCTTATTGCAGAATTAATCTCGCACTCTTAGACAGTGTTTATCAATAGAATGGCAAATATGATGGAATGTTTGTGATTTGCTTCATTGACTACTTAGGAACAGATTCAAAACTAAAGCATGAAGCTATAAAATGTTGCTGTCTGCAACCTCAAATATTGCAGTAGAAGTAGTATCATTAAGAAACTCTGATTACTGCTGAAACACAAACCAAATTCAGTTTCTAGGGCATGTGTTTTGTGGAAGCCACCAATATGCCTTTGAAAGCAGTAGTGGAAGCTGAGACAAATTGGATACAATTCCAGAAATGTTATAGATGGCTAGAAAAATTGATATTGCAGCAAAGCTCACAGCTTTGCCCAGGTAAAACAACAACTCTGAAACATCAGGTTATCTTTCTCTGTTGCTTGTGTATTTTCCAAAGTAACAAGAGGTCCATTTGAGGAACATTGGTCAAATCTGGGTACAAAACATCCCAGATGCATACAAAGCCTCTTTCCTTCAATCATAAGATGGTAGCTGACATCAGAGACTTCAGGATGCTGGCTAGAGGCATTTTTAAATATATATACATGTATATATGTATGTATATATGTGTGTACATATATATACATAAACATACATACACACAAAATGTGCCTGTTCAGAAGGAGGTATAGAAGAACTTAGCACTGACCTGTTCCCCTTGACGGCGCTGGCAGTGCTATCTGGGAGCCACGGTCAGATGAGCTCTGCGCTCCTGAAAATCTTAATTTATGCACGAAATGCAGATGACTATGAGAGAGATACAAATCTGAGAAGCAGGGCTTGCTGCTTCAGGAGTAGCAGAGGAAAAAGCAGGCAAGCATGCCAAAGGATATTGTAGCACTGCGGACACAAGAGCTTGTTAAATGCCAAAGAATAAATGACTGGCAAGCTTTTTCAGTGGGAGGCTGGTTGATTGACAGTGAGGAAAAATCTATGGCAAAATGATTTTGTGTGTATTTATATAGGAATCTAGGAAGAAGAAGATTTCATTTTTTTTACATGAAATTGGCTACACTCATGATTTCTTCATGTGTACTAAGACATGGCATATTCTTTTAATTTGCCTTTATTTAGCTCTTTGAGAAGCCATAAAGCTAAGATGCTTTGAAATGCTTGTGGCAATCTTCAGGTTGTTTCCTTGCAAAGCTACTCAGCAGGGCCTGGAGATGTCTCTTTTCTAAATAATAAGTAAGATTATTTTTTGTAATTTAAGAGATCCTACTGGAGGTTTAGTATCTACTGATTCATGGGTATTATTTTATGTTTATATGCATGTATGTATAGTGTCTCTTTTTTTAGCGTGTAATGCATAAAGGTAAATACTAACAATCTAACTATAGCAAATTATCACAGGCTGATATGTGCAGAACTGAAATGTGCAGACAGTATTCTGCACTGCAAAGGAGGGAGATGAAGTTGATGGTGACTCTAGCTAATTTTTGACTCAGTTTCTAATAGGTTGATCAGGCTGGATAGCAAACCTGCTGCATATATCTGTCTGCTTTTTGCTTGGGAATTTTTTTTCCTTAATTCTTCCTCTAGGCCCATGGCTGAGGTGAGCACACTTGATTTGGGTCAGCACCCCAGGGTTGGGGAGTCATCTACACCTGGTGAGTGCATGTAGGTGCATGCGACTGTCTTGGGGATGGTTGTGGTAGGTGACCCTCAGCCTGGTCAGAATTGGGTTTTCTCTTTTGCTAGCTAAGGTATAACACCCTCTCTTTGTGGCCACAGGAAGAAGAGTATGAGGCTGTTGTCAAGAATTTTTGCTTTCCATAACAACTTCAGGCTTGATTGTCTTTAGCAGTTTATAAGCTGTAGGTGCAAAAGTGTCTGTCCTTCAGTCCTCCAGACTCTGAACTGATAGCCTTAATAATTCACTATGAAGTGTTTTGAGTTAAAATATAATTGCTCTGTATACCATGACTTTCTAAATTATTTTCTTCAATATTTGTTCTGGCTTTCTACTAGTTCACTAGCATTTTTATTTCCTGATAGTGGTTGTATATGGGAAGCATAGTTTCAATTAGCTCAGTCACTTGTTACTATCCTCTGCAGTATGAGGCATCTTTCTCACGATTTGTTTTGGCATCTAGTAATGTCAGGAGAAATCGGTCTCAAATACTCCACCTATTAATTGTCCCATTTTGTAAGGAAGAGTGATGTCCTCTGGCCTATGAATTCAATGGGTTCTTACCAGGAAAATATGCTACATGCTTTCTCCTCAGATTTCCTTACATGGGCCTGGAGTATCTTTATGGTGCCTTTCCTCCATCCTCTATAGTTATGCAGAAGTATATGAGAGGTATGAATTGATTGCAAAAGGTAACATGGTAATGCAAGTCAAACCTCTCCAGCTGGACCTAAATATAATTTGCTTGTCGTGGGGGAGGAGAGAAAACATATCAGCCTCAGGAGATTTTTGAGCTTTCCTCTTAGACTAAAGGAATAAGCTTCATTTTCCATCTCTATAAAAATGTCCTTTCTCCAAACTGCATCTTCTTATAACCTTTGGCTTTTATTATATCTTTAAACCACCATGGTCTAAATAGCAGATTTAATCTTAAGCCCGAAATGAGACGATGCACCAGCTGTCCAAAAGCATGTTCTTTTTTCCTGGGGTATCAGTTTATCAAAATCTTTCTGCATATTTTGCTTCTTCCCCGACAATTAGTGATGAAAGCAGGATACCAGAGAAGCTGAAAAGCCACAGGTAGGTTTACAAAAGCACCGAGAGGAGTTAGGAGCATGAATATGATTTGCTTTCAGCAAGACTTCTGCCCATAATTCTTTCAGGAACCTCTGAAAAGCTCTTCTCTGTGTTTTATTTACTTGGCTGCCAGCTGACAAGGGCTGAAGTTATAAATGTCAATACATCTGCATGACAGTGGCTATTATTGCTATCCAGTTAAGGAACTCAAATACAACTGCAATATTCCTTGCAATTTGTGTGAAAATTAGGACACTAACTTTCCTCTGAAATTCATTTCTTCAGATGTTTTTTGGTTATGAATTGAGAATGCCTCTGAAATACTATTTTATTTACTGTCCAGATGCAATAAACTGAGTTAATTTATTTAGGATTCAGTACCAGTAATAGTGTTGCTAGAAAGGGGAAGGCAATTTCATACCTGTTATCAGATAATTGCATCTTAATGATGTGGGTTTTTTCTTTCTTTTTTCCCTTTCCTCTAGGACATGAGTAGTTAGGTATTGCCTTAGACAAGTCGGGTGACCTTTAAAAGCACCAAACGCTTTTTCCTTTTGTCCCTTTAGAGGCAGTGTCAGCCCACGGGCTCTGCTGCAAAAGGGACAATGCAGCCGTCTGCCTGAGCACCCCCAGAAACACGGGTATCTGTCCCTTCCCCCTGCAAAAAAACAAACAGCTTTAAAAGAACCAACAACATATCGCAGCAATGAGCTGCAGAAGCAGGAGGCAGGTGGCTCCGCCAGCCCCTGCCGCCGTGGGGCCGCGGCCGTTGTTCACCAGGCTGGCGCTAGATGGCACGAAGAGGAGGGTTATTGCGCTCTGCGCTGGCCACGGCTCCCAGCACCAGATGTGTGGGCAGCTGTGCAGGCTGTGCACGCAGCCAGGGAGGGTGATTTACTTTTTTTTAATTATTATTTTTAGTCTCCAATTCTAGGCATGTATTAACTTACTTAAAAAGAAAAACATACCAGCAGAAATACCAACACGTAACAGTAGAGCAATAAAAGCAATGCATTTTTTTGCTCATAACTTGATATGGAATATGTAGGTTTATTTCCTATGCAGTTGCATGTTGGTGTTTCTGCTGCTTTATAAAAATGCAATTTTTACAACTAATGACAATGTGGGAAAATTAAATGAACGCAAAGCTGCACTAGACAGCTGAGAAATGGCACATCTGTACACAGGCAGCACACAAATTCAGTTTAACTATTAACTTTCTCATTTATTACCATCTTCATTTCCCATGTGAGATTTGGTACTGGATATGATAACGAAGTTCAGGCTCCTATATCACCCTTCAGAACTCTTTCCTCTTCCTGACTCTAAAGGTGAGCAGCTTTATTAATTAAAACATATGCCTTAATTTCTCCAAATGCTCTGGAATACTGCAAGTCATATTTTCACTTTTTTATTATTTGCTTTTTGGTGACCCTTGGCAAGAGGATAGTTGTGTGCCTGTTATTGTGCCTGTCCATGGCTTTGGTGGGCTAAAGCCTCCTCAAGGTCTCAAATCTCTCCATGGTAGCTCAGGAACTTCCTTCTCTGACACCCTCCCTAGGCTGGGTCTGAGTCCAAGAATTTACAAGTTTACAATACTTGTGGAAATAGTGGAGTTAGCCCAGCAAGGGTAAGCAGAATTTTGGCATCTATTTCTTTAGAAAAAGACAAAGACATAGATTGGCATCTATGTCTTTGTCAACATAATATACCAGTGTAGTTACGCCACTGAAGATTCTGTGCCTGCAGTGCTTGAATTCTGTGAAGTTCAGGAGAGAGTTGCCGAGAGAGAGAGATTTTTGTTATAAGGAGCTGTCGGTTTGTAACCAGAACTGCACAGGGTGGGAGTAGGCAGGTGAGTGTTTGTATGTGCATGTGGTGAATGCATTCAGCATGGAAGGGATCTCCGGAGGTCTAGTCCAGTCCTCTTGCTCAAGCAGGGTCACCTTGAGCTGGTTGCCCAGGGTCATGTCAAGTCATATTTTAAATATCTCCAATGGTGGAAACTCCCCATCCTCTCTGGGCAGACTGTTCCAGGGTTCAACTAACCTCACAGTGAAGAACGCTTTTGTGTGTGGTGTCTCTTTTAGGTTTAGTTTCTTATATTTCGGTTTGTGCCATTGTCCTGTAATTACGTACCACCAAGAAGCCTGGCTCCATCTTTTCTTTCCTCTCCCCATAAAGTATTTATAGACCTTGATAAGGTCACCCTGAGCCTTCCCTACTCCAGGTTAAACAGATCTGAATCACTCAGTCTTTCCTCGCATGACAGATGCTCCAGTCCCTTAATTATCTTTGTGGCTTTTTGCCGGACTCACGCCAGAATGTCCATATCTTTCTTGAACTGAGAAGACCAGAAATAGACTCTTCCCCTAGCAATAAAATTAAGAGAACTGACAGTTGCATTATCCTAAACTAAATATAATTTTTTTAAAATTTCCTTTAGCATTCAGTATATGTGCAATGGATTATATATGAAACATATTTGTGTGTATTTGTATTATTAACACTAAACGTTTGTTACAAGTGATATCCTACAATTATAACTTGAGGATATGTTTGAGTAATTGGTTTCTCCCTTCATAGTGAGTATGTTCTTCACAGGAGTCCCAGGGAGTCAATGTTGTGTATACAATAAATACCTAATGTACAGTGTATACTTGCCATAAGGAGAAATGCGTTTAAAAGCCCATGAGAAATGGGCTTTTAAAATGCTTAATATGGGGATGTGACTCCCAAAACCAAATTTGCTGTGTCTCAGATACTAAGGCAAGAGTTAGAGCACCAGAGAAAAAGCAGATGAACTCTATTGCTAGCAGAAATACCTGAAGCACAAAGCTGTGTGACCAAAACTTACAAAGTTTATTTGGAAGTCATGATATTATGGGAAAGAAATAGGCAATAAAGCCTTTTGCCTGAGTGCTCTGTAAAACTGTTTATCTGTCAAGTAATATTATTAAATAGCCTTTTAATCAAACAAATAATTCACAGCTTCTGCATAATATTAGGTCTTGGGAATTGGATACTGTAAGGAGTGGAATAAAGCTGTTAATTTTAAAGGGGCAGTGTTTGAATCCAGGCAGCGTGCCATTTGGTTTAAGCCTAATACATGTGTGATCAAAGCTCTAATTTTGTAAACCTGGGTTTCAGTGACAGCTTTCTTCATGACCCATCAAGACTTGAGGCATTTTGAATAAGCTGTTGATCGTACTAGCTTTAGCCCTTTGTCCAGGAGGGTTATCCCAGGAGAAATGCTACATCATCCTCATAGCCTTAGCGAAGGTGCAGGTGGGCTTCCTCACTGTTGGCACTGGACTTTCAGCACAGTTGTTGTCAGTGTGCAGGGAAAACCTTGATGTGGGATGCTTGCACTGGTGTTACAAGGGCTGCTGCCAAGAGGGGCTGGGGGTTGTTTCGGGAGAGTTTCCAGTGTGATGGACCATGCATGGTTCAGTTAAGGGACAGGCAGGTTTCTGGTAAGTTTTGAGGACTGTCCAGTTCTTTGTCCTTTGTGCTATTTATGCCCAATTGGTTGTATTCATAAGCAATCTGTTGGAGCTGATTTATAAACTCTATCATGTCAAACTAGCAAATATAATGGGTGGGTTACAGTTAAGGGTTCTATCTTACTCATTCTGAAGATAAAATACTTTTAGACTTCCCCTCATTCAGCTTTTTTTCCCCTCTTTTTCTATACAGGGCTATAGAATTTTGAAATAGAATTTGGATATAGATTTTTTTTTATGTACTTAAAGACAGATTAGGTCCATTAGCTGTCTATTCATACAACTGCAACACCCAGTAGAACTCTGATACTACAGAAATTAGTCTAGTGAAAATTAAAAAATATATATATATAGATATATATCCAACAGTAGAAATGAAGTAATTATTTTTTATTCCTTTTCCTCTGGAGTTATATCATTTTTTTTCCTTGATTTTGATTTATTTAGTTTTACCTATGATACTTTGCTTATGAAAGACATTTATTTTCTTACTGTATTCCTTTCTTCTCCCCTTTTACTCTATCCCAGCCTTTCCTGAAAAACTTGATACTGACCTATGCTTCCATTTTTGTTTGTATAGAAGTAAACTGGACAATGTGGAAACAAGTGTCAGTTTCAGAAATAGTGCAATTCTCATGGCAATGAAGTGACAGGAAGGCAAGGTATGACATGAGAATAACATTCCAAAACAAAACTAGCTTGCATATATAACTTAAAGTGTTTCCATCCAAGATTATGTTTTAGCTCCCTTGTAGTTTTGTAGCAGGAAACGATAGAGACCTGGAGGCCAGATAGAAACACGCACTAAATGGACAACCACAATATCTCCCACCTAAGGAAGAAGCATAAGAAGTAAATGTGAGTCTGATTTTAACATATAAAAACTGTGCGTAATATATACTTACAATGATTAGAGCAACTTTGCATGCGAAAAGAACATTTATTATGTTCCTGTTAACATTTATTATGCATTATGTTACATTTATTATGTATTATGTTAAATATGTTTTAGCTTAGTTCTCCCTCTCTCTTTTGAGCAACTTCTAAGACTCATGGAGGCTTTCAGAGTGCATGGTACCTTTTGGGAGCCAGTATACTCTGAGGGTCACAGGCCTGGGAGACCTTCCAGTGTGTTAGAGCTAGAAGTCCAGATTACCACTGCCTGCCTGGAGATTAGGATCAGAGGAAGGTAAATGGAATCAGCACTTTTCTCTTAGTATTGGGGCTTGTGAAAATAATAGGCCTTTGTTGCTCTAGTACACAACGGCTGTACACAAAATCCTAACTGCTCTTGATATCTTTCTCTCCTTGATGAGACTCCAGCAATCTGAAGGAGCTGGCTCCTGGGATCCATATCAACACTACTCATCTCTCATTGTCAGCCAGAGGAGAGGTGCCTATGCCTCCAGGACTTGCCTTTGCAAGACCACTCAAGCTATCCTTGGAAAACTCTAGCTGTTTCTGAAAGAAAAAATGTGGTCCTTTGTCGCAAGTTTGCCTTTGCCAGCACATTTCAACGTGGTCATATTTTTTTCTCATGTCACCTGATTCCCAGGTCAACTAGTCACTTAAGCTTAGGGATAGAGGTCTCCCGGACTTTTTCCTCAGGGTCAAAAATATGGTCCTAGGTCAAGAGCCAGCCCCTGACACCATTACTTAGTACATACCTTATTCCTTGAGAAGCAGCACTTAATTTGGCAGATCTCTCCAGCAGAAGTATCTTCTTGAAGTGTTTAATCACTTGCCTTCCCAAGATTTTAATAAGGCAAGGTCAGAGTCATGGCATGATCATCATGGAAATGCAGCTGGCCCCAGGATTTTAAGTCCCCTTTAACTGTAAAGGAAGTACAATTTGAAATCTGCTGCCTGTTCAGAGGGATGAATGAGCAGACCAGCTGATAAAAGATATTGCACGTTATTGTACTGCAAAACCAGGAAGCAGACACAGATAGCTCTGTAACACAGGGCCCGTAACAAACAGAATCTGAAAGGAGCAGCATTTAGTCTGTGCGTTACATAAAGCAAAAAACTGTGAGACAGGAAGGTGGATAAGATACTTCTATGACTTCTGTGACCACAGCTGTGAACTCCAGCTGAGATGGAGACAAAACTTGCTGATTTCTTGGCTAGAGGCAGTAAGCAGCAGGATCTTCTCTTCAAACGATGTCTGGCAGTTTATCTTGAGATGTCCAGTCAATGCGGCTAAGTCAACATGCAAGATGAAGGGGTTAGTGATCTCTCTTTTCCGTCTTCTGCGGGCCTGAAGACCCTGCCCTGTCTGATTTATGGGTTCCTGCTGATTGCCAAATGGCTTTGGCTCTCTCTGAAATCTGAGACCCGGAGGACCCTCTTGAAATTTCTCCTTTGCACTCAGCGTGGGGGTGGGGCACACATTTCTGATGAATGCTCTGTGTGTATTATCCCTCTTTTACTGTAAATTTTGGCAGAGGAAAGAGGCTATGCATGGTCACCCATCAGCAGTCTCCTCTGGCAGATGTCATTTGGGATAACCTGTACTTCTGCTCTTCGCTTATATAATTGAGTCTATGCTTAACCTATTGTGGGTACTATGTGACTCCTACTACTGCAGTAACTCTGTGCTCTATGACAGTCTGCATGAGTGTGGGAAAAAATATTCATTTTACATGAGAAGCACATTAAGACACAAAAGGAATTATGTATGGTCATACAAACACTGCTCAAGAAAATGCATGAGTCTAGTCTGTACATGTGTGAAGTGTCCTAACCACTTACACTGACCACCCCTTTTTCGCTTTAAGAGACTTCATTGCAAGAGTGAGGAAGAGCCACTGAAACAGCGATGAACGGTCACAAAACAACAAATCCAAAATGAAGTTTTGGGTAGATTTCAACATAATTTGTTGCTTGATGTGTTTCTGACAGGAGTGGCAGTAGGTAAAAGAGTGCTGAAAGTTTGAAAGAAATCAATGGTGTATTAAATTTTGAAGCAGGAAGTATTAGTTGCATGTACTTGGTTTGAGATTTTCCTATTATTTCTTCCGTAAACTTGACACTGATTGAAGTCTACTGCTGTGACTGAACATGGAAATCTTTGCTACCTTGCCATAGCTTTTCAAAGCAGCTTGGCATTTTTGGCACAAGAAGCATGGAGACAGCAGTGGTTCTAGGATGTGTGCTGCACCTGTGACATGGCTCAGTGTGCCAAGGAGTTCCTTCCTTCCAAGGAGCTGGGTTTTGAAAGCAATGCTTCAGATCCTAGCATTAGGTACAACAAAGAAATTGCCTTTTTAGAAAAACTATGTGATTCTTGGAAAACTTGCCTTTTTGAATCTCTTCTTTCTCTTTTTAAAGAGGTGAACTGTCTGACTAAGAAAGGAGATGGAGCCTACTTCAAATCCATGGCCTTGAAACACTAGAGGCTCTTCAGAACGTAAGCATTACGGGAAGGATTTGGCCATTTCCCATCAAATATCGAGAAAATGCCTGCTTGGCTGGTCAGAGTTTTTTTTTTTTTTTTTTCTTTCTGGTCACGTGTCTCATTCAGTGAAAGTGTCTCTCTAAGCAAAAAGAAAACAGTATTCAAGGTTCTGTTTTATGCAATGGTATGGAATAAAGAAATATAAATAAGAGCTACCTTTGAAGTCATAATTAGGATTGCTCTCCATCAGAGAAGGAAAGATCCTTATTGTGGAGATCTGTAACACAGATGTTAACTTCGATGTAAATAGAAATGAGTGTGTGACAGCCCAGAAGAAACAATAGAGTGAGGGTTAAAAGAATGGCAAGTATTGTTATTATAGAACATGACTAACAACAATAAAACTGGTGAACACTGAGGAAAACATGGTTTACATCAGGACCAGAAGAGGAGAGCATCGGGTAGTCTACAGCACTGATGACTCATTGGGAGAAAATCCAAGAGAAATCAGCAGGTCTGCAGCAGTATTGCACCACCCTTGCTTTGCCATTCTTCCTCCTGCTGTCTTCAGAGGAAGATGATCTGCTGGCATAAAGATGTCCCAAATGAGAAAATAGTAGACTGCGACGTTGTTTAAAGCTCTGCATAACGTACATCCTGAAGAGCTTAAGAATAAACCAAAAGCCAGTTTATTATCCATCTATAATAACCTAGATGTGGGAAGTTTATAGCTTGCCCGTGTCCTTTTTGTCACACATTAGTTTTCCTGGCTGGATAATTGCATGCATCCATTTCTGTGTTTGTGTGTATGAAAAAATAACTGAGTCACCGATGTTAGTGTGGTTTAAGAAAAACATAATGTTCAATGGTCTTGAATTTAGGGGTGGATGTCTGGGGTTTTTTGGTGATTTTTTGGTGATTTTATTCAGTATCTTGTAGGTCTTGTCAATAATGCTGCTAATAGAGCATGAAACAATTGCATTTTTTAAAAAAATAATAACTCTGGTATTTTGAAGACCGTAGTTGCTTTTTGTCCTAAAGTCTTTATGCTGTGCTGATCAATTGAAGAACAATTATTTCTTTGTTTTGTGGAGTGTATTTGATAAAAGATAAGCTACCTGCATGTGCTTGTTCTGAGAGTATGAGAAAGAGAAATTTTCAAGGACTTTCCGAGGCCTTGTTTTCTTTCAGAAGGGGAAGATATTTGCTATCTTTCTATGATATGTGTCTGAGTTCTGAATGCTATTGCGTTTTCGAAGGTGTTACGTCAACCACAAGCTATTCAGAATTAAAAGTGCTCTGTGGCTTTTAACCAGAAGAGAAGACATGAAATAATGTTACATTCCTGTGCTTTCTCCTTCATTTTGTTATGATCAGTCTCTGTGGGACAACTTGCCGCTGGCCATTTTCATTAAATAATCTACTGAGTCAAGGCGTTGTTCAGCCAAAGATAGGTGCCAATGAAAACTGAGTCACGTACAGAGTGCAATGAATCATTAGATGTTCAGCTGTGACCTCGCTCTCAGTGCTTACAGCTGACATGTGTGATTGTCCAGCACAGGGACACGTTTTTTATGGTCTGTGTTTGAGGGTCCTTACACCCTGTGTTAGAACAACAATAGTTAGAAGATACACATTAGTCTCGATAGGGTAAATCCAAGGAAGAGAAGTTTTGATGCTGACTTATTGGCCTGGATCTGTTCTGTAGATTTGGAGTATTCGCTGGTCTGTGCTGGAGGTCTGAATAGGTTAAGTTGCAAGAATGTGGGCCTGTGATGTTTTGGGAAATTGGAAAGGGGACAACTAAGCCAGTGAAGCCAGCACTGGACCAAAAGCTTTTTCTTTAGCCACTTGAGTGCAATCCAGCAACTCTGAGAGGGTGGTGGGAGGCTTTGGGTCTATCCCCAAAATATGTAAAGAGCCAAAGGCACAAACCAAGGCCCACAAACTTGTAAGAATTTTTGCCCAGTATCCTGGGAACAAAAATTTTCTGGCTGTGTGCATCCAGACAGGAAAATTGTGCTTTACTGTGCTGTATTTGTCTTTAAGGTTATGATTTCTGGGAATACTGCCTACAAGTTATCCCAACTTGTTTAGTTTTTTTTTTTTTTTTTTTTCCCAAATTTTATGTGTTCTGTTGCAATTAGGAGCAGCTGGCTGGGCAGACACATGCCAAAAGCAATGCCAAGACCTGCCTATCCCAGACTGGAAGACATTGTGCAACCTCTCTGAGACGGCACTGACCACAGGATCCCCAGACCTGGATGATACAGCGCTTTGTGAAGACACAGCTCCGTTCCCCCAAGCCCTAGGATTTGCTCTGCTAACACGGTGCTGAATCAAAGCTTATTAGCCCTGTAGGACTTGTTCCTTTAGGCTTTTTGTTGTGCTGAGCACAGATCCCCAGCTTGTGGTCTCCTTGCAAATGCATTCTCCTTGTGCAGTATATCCATGATGTTCCCTGTACTATATGAAATGAGCTCTGCTATTTTTCCTTCCTCCTTTCTTTGTCTGGGAATTGTCCACACTCCCTGCAGGCTGGAACACAGATTTCTACACAAGTGCTCTCTGGTGTGGTAATAAGAAAACTTGGGCACAGCCAGGATAGGCAAAACTATTTACACTTTCTTTTTAGTTGTCTTGAGAGTATGCATGAACTGGGTCCACAAAACTGGAGATGCCCTCCAGTATTTGAACTTGTAGTAAATACACACTTTCTAAATGACTGCTGAAGTTATGGGAAGCTATTGTGCACGCCTTTCCTGACCTCCCCTCCTCCCCTACCTGAACAAATTCCCAGAATGGGAAAGGTGAGAGTGGGAGGAATATTTTGAGTTTGAAATGGTTAATCATGTTGCATAAAACCAGAAATTACTACTTAAACTGGTGACAACTGAGCTTTCCCCCACATCCCAGCCTTGTCTCCTTTATCAACCTGCTCTAGCTGACTTTTTTTTCCTATGCAATACTACAGGTAGAACAGTCATTGCAAAGAAACACAGATTCTCAGATTGCCTCTACTGGGCAACAGCAGCATGGAAATCACTGTGAGTGAGTTAGGCTTGTATTTTGACACTTTTGTGGCTGTAATGGAGTTGTATTTTTCTGGTAAGGCCTATTTCCCCAGCACATATTCTGTTGCAGGTTTACTTTTCATCAAGGCTCTTTCTTCTGGCCCAATCTCAGCAGATTTCCACTGAACCCTGTTTCTAGGTCCTCATGGATTCTAAGCTTGGCTGGAAGGTCCCAGTGACTTTCAGAAAGATGTCGACAGGGAAATACCTATTGCCTTTAAAAATGCAATTAGGTCTGTGGGTTTTACTTTTTTATTCCAGAAGGGACCATTTTCATTACCTTTCCTGTAGAATTTGAACTCCACAAAACCATGAAATTTAGCCATTGAATCCTAGTTCTAGCCCAATAACTAAAATATAGAGTTATTTATTACAAAGCCATCTGGCCCTAATTTAAAGACTAGAAACTTAATTGAAACTGATGGAGAACTTCCACATACGACAAGTTCCATCAAACAGATTAGCTTCAATCTGATTAGAACAATACTTTAGAATTTCTTTGACATTATATTTATTCTTTTGGGGAATAAGAGAAGAACTAACATTATTTTTTGAAACTTTGCCTTGAAATTATGACTTAGTACTGCCAAGTTTTCATTATAATTACTTTTTATGTTAGAAGTCAGTCACTAATTCAATAAAGAGTTAATGTAACTGCAGTTTCAACTATATTCAAAGAGAGGTTCTTAAACACAGTTCATTATGAGCACAAACTGACACAGAGTAATAGCTATGTGAGTAAAAGAATGAATTAAGTCAATAAATGAGGTGTGAGAATTAAATAGCACATCCTGAGTCAGTTTTTATTCACTGTTTTATTCATTAGCTTTGGTGCATATATCTCTCTCACTGCATATAATGTGCACCATACATCTAGCAGCACACAAAGATCAGGGCACCATCTAAGCATCTGTTGTCCTCTAGGAAGGTCATATTATGGCTCTGTCAAATGGGACTGTCAGAGTCTAATGAGAAATGTGTCCAAGCAAATTTACATTTCAATGTCAGATTCCAAACCCTAGTAATTCAAAAGCTATTCTGTAAAATATGATGACCATGGCAGAAGGGCTAAATGCAAATGCAGCACTTCAAAGTTGCTTTGGGAAGTGAAAGCAGGCGCTTGTATTTGCAGTGTCATTTGGAGTTATGTAGCACTACTTGGTCGACACAGTTATCCGATTTTTCCTTCCAAAAGACCCCTCTAATAAACAACAGAAAAGCAACACAAATAATATCGATTCAAGTCTAGAAGGTGTCAAGGTGGAGAAGGTCATAGTGGCCTTACTTTGTAGGACTCAATTTTGTTTTCCTTGGCCTTCCAGACTTTTAAGTCTCTCTTTGTTTTCGGAGGTGTGCACCAGGGCAAGCCTCAGCTGAAGTCGATTTAATGTGATTTTGTAAATGTAGAGAAGGTGAAGAGAGTGACTGGTTTCTAATTTTCCTCCGTCTTGTGTAAAGGCTATGTCTTTTACTTTGACATGACAGCATATCAAGACTTTAGTTTATGAATAGCTAAGAAGGCTGGGGCTGCCAAATGATATTCATGGGGCAGGATGTGCCAAGTGGCCTCTTGTACATATGCAGATAGTGCATGTCAACTGACCTGAGTGCTCTCCCAGCAGCTCAGCTGGGCAACCCAACAAGGAGCCCTCACTTCTAGTGTATAGGAACAAGAAGTCTTTGCTCTACATAGCAGTAAGAGAAAATAGTGGAATAAGACTATTTTAGGTAAGGAGAAGGAAAATAAACAAGACAGTCAGTGACAATATTTTTTCATCAAGCTTCTGAACTTGCTGCTCCCTGAGTAGAAAATGCCCTGAACTTCCCTTAAGCGTCTCCTCCAAGGCCTGAAAAGATGCCCTGGCCTCTGCGGAGGTATCGCGGCAGGTGAGAGCCTCGATACCTGGCAGGCATCAGATTGAACCAGGACATCCCTTTGGATGCTTCTCTTGCTCTTGCTTCAGGACATTCTATGAAGACGGAGACCTGAGCAACAAGGAAACATTTCCAATTCTAGCTACTGAGAGAGCTAGGCTATTTTATTTCTCTTATTTGGAAACACCATTAAAAGGCATTTTTCTTGTAACTGACTGTAGCAGTGTTTTACTAATGTCTAGAACTAACTTCCTGAGCAGAAATCTAACTTTTATAGAGGGCCATACATTTAACTTAGGAAAAAAAAAAGGAGTTAGGGAAAATATTTAATCCTCTACCCTCTAAAACATATACTATTTTCTATATTTCTGGGTTTTGGCATAGACTGAAGTGAATCCCAGCCAATGAGTAAGTAAAATACAGTCAAAGACTGTCCTTGTCCACATGTTTAAAATGGACTACCAAAATGTTTCATTTTTTCCAGCATTTTTGTTGGGTGGGGTGCGGAAGGTGATTCCCCCTTCGCACCCTTACATAAATATTTGTAGAGCTGCTTTACTTTAACCTGAAAGGAAAATTCTGAGAGTGCTTCAGAAAGTCTGTGGTAGGAAATAAAAACTGAAAACGATTTCCATTAAATTGCTGGCTCTGAACATGGTGTCTTGGGCTTGGCGTATATTGTGGGTTTTGAGTGGAACAAACAGCCATACAGAAAATCCCAAAGTCCTGTGCTCTGTCTTCACAAAGTGTCTCTGTTACTCAAGAACCTCAGGAAAAGGAGGAAATTCTTTACTGCCCTGGGAGGCTACTTTAAATAAGCTTGCTGTCCCTTTCTACCTCCTCACTGAGAGGCGGGAGAATAGTGAAAGGATAGTGTATCTAAGCAAAAATCCATAAATTCATAGACACAAAGGGAATGTATAATGGGTTATAGGACAAGCACTTTTGCAAGTATAAAGAAGTCTTTTGTAAAAGGATTAAAGTTTTAGGTTTCCTTAGTTTGTTGCAGCTGAACCAAATATGTTGATGCTTTCCACTCCTAACCCAGCAAAGGGAAAAAACAGTCTAAAGGACCAGTCTAAATTCAGTAATGGGGAAGAGGTGCTGAACTGAGTTCTACATTTAGATGTGTTCCTGTTTTTTTCCCTTGCTGGGTTAGGTTAAGCCTCAATTCTGCAGTGGCCTGTTCCAAAATGCCACGGTCAGAGGCTTTAACACAGAGGGCTGGCATCAGACACTGCTCTGAGATGACCTCTCTGGCCTGAATTTACCTTCCTTGTATTTCTCACTTGTGGAACATCATCGCTAACAGCTTGTCCAGCCTGGTAGTGGCTTCTGTGAGAAACTCAAACTTTCTGGGCCAAATGAGAGATGTTTAGGCTTATGCACCTGTTTTCAGTGCCCTTTAATTAGGATGACAAGCATAGGACACAGGTTAGCAGAGTTCTCCTAGGTCTGCTTGTCTGTAGTGGGACAGCTATTTCTTCAGGGAATTGTCTTCTGCTGCACTTAGCTCTGCTAGGCCAGTGGAGTAACAAGCACTTGTTTGACTTGCTAGGATAGTGGCTAGGAGGGAAGCGGAACACTATGCGTTCTTATGCATACAGGAAGAAAAATACTGGAGAAGGATAAATGTGGGATAAGGAAAAAAAAAATGTTTAATGTGAAGATGTGACTGAAGAGTAAGTGGGTAAAAATTGGGCCGTTTTAAAATTGGGGCTGGAAACCGTAACCGTATTTTGCGCTTTCAAGAGAGTAAGATCACCAGCCTTCCCTGATATTTAAGGCTGAGAGTAAGGGTAATTTGGGCAAAAATATTAGGTAATTTAGTGAAGCAGAGGTACTTCAGAGTTCTGCTTCTTACGTTACTGAAATGCTGAGTTCGGTTTATCCTCTCAGTAAGTTAGATCAGCTTCAAAGAAAGAAACAATAAAACATCCATACTGCTTTGCATTTTTAATACTTATAAATAGGCACTTACGAAATAGACAGGGGATCTTTAAACAGCACAACAAATGCTATTAGCATTATAACAAATTGTTGCAGTGAGTCCTTGCTACAGACTTGTCATTAATAAACCATTACTTTGCACATGGGAAAAGTGGTGGGTTTATTAATGTGGACTTTTCATCCCTGCCATTATGGAAATATTTAACAGTATTGCTCAGTTCCTTGATCTTAGACTTCTAATTCATAAATCTAAGTCACATTTACCAGATATAATTTTTAGTTTTTTTTAAATATAGTTAGATGAAGACTTTTATGAAAGTGTTTATGTAGGACATGATTTAAATGGACTCTCACTTCAAAGTTAGGCTGACGTGGCTGCTTAATTTGCAATACAAATTAAATTTGAAAAATTATGCAAGAGTATAAATAAATTTAGTAATTGGTTGTGGTCTTGTCCTCCTGCTGACACATGTACATTTTGTCCCCAGTGCAGTCACAAGGAAAACCATTATGAGGTGCATGTAAATAGCAGATCTGAGGGTAGCAAGTTTTTCCAGTTTCTTCTATTGTGAGGCAGGGGCATGTTGGATCACATGGGGGTGAAGTGCATCTGATGTGGGTCATATACCCAGGGAAGGGCTATCATCACATGAGGCTTTAGTAGGATAATACATCTTTGAGCAGAGATCTTTTAAGCTTATGTACAGTTGTGAGGCTGAGTTGTATGTGGCTGTACAGCTAAGGAAGAGGTTACCCCAGCATCAGCAGAGTGAGAAAAATTCTAGACGCATTGCACATGCAGTGGCTGACGCTTCACAAATCCGGGTGTGTGAAACTGGGATCTCCATTTATTTTTACTTTGCTCTTTTGCTTTTCTCCCAGGAACAGTCTGTAATGTTTTCTGGGATTACTATGAACAGCACCTTTTTTTTCTTCTATTTCCACTGTAGAGTGGTCTTGTTGTGGTGGCTTTCTTT
The DNA here is from genome assembly GCA_034781795.1 of Crypturellus tataupa. Lineage (NCBI taxonomy): Eukaryota > Metazoa > Chordata > Aves > Tinamiformes > Tinamidae > Crypturellus > Crypturellus tataupa. The sequence goes on from JAWLRI010000267.1 coordinate 535,095, forward strand.
AGGAACAGAATAAGCTGGAAATTAAGCCATGCTAGACTTTCTAGACATACTAGACTTTCTGATGACTGTCGTGGTCCATATCTGCCACAATTTCACTGCTGGAATACTTGGGGTCTTTAGCAAGCAGTAAAGCTGGTCCTGCAGGCTGGACCTGGATGTTGCTTGGTAGGCATAACTCAGAGGGAGGTGGAAACCTAATTAACCGGTGCTGGTGTTTCTCTCTGGGCAATCTGCCAGCGGATTTTGTCTGAATAGGTGCTGGATGTGTGCTCAGAGCTTGATTTTGAAACTGATACTCTACACAAGATTTGATCTGTAACTTTCTTACTTGATGAAAGTTATTTAGAAGAGCTTGGGGAAGGCTAATTTTGGTCTCTCAAAGATTTGGTCCCTTTAAGTCTGTTTCTAGCTGGGAAACTGGAAGAGAGACTGCATTCATTTCTGGAAAAACATGTCAAGGTGAAGCTGAAGCTCAGTCTTGTAGATGTCAGTATCTTAAAACATCCAAAGTAATGAAGAGGGAGAAAGGATTTTCTTTTTAGAACAATTTGAACACATCTGTTCTGGAAGCATAATGAGAAACTTAGAAGTTTGATACAGTGGACCTCTGAATCACTGTCAAACATCTTAGTAAGGATCAGTGGCTCTATAGCACCAGTCGGTGTTTAGAAAACATACGTGTACCTAATGTTTCTAGGCATCTAGTGTGGTTACTTGTGGGACACTGCATTCCTGATCATGCAGTGTGCTGAGGCTCTGCCTTCTCTGCTCTCAGCCTCTCACAGCTCTATTTCCTGTCCGTCAGCCCTGGCTTCCAAGGGGAGCCCACACGTGGGCGAGGAGGGGAGATTTGCCAGGCCATGTGTCTACTGTTGGTCTGTGAGGAGCTAGGACCACAGGGCCTACCATAAAGTACACCTTGCCTGTAGTATGTACTTGGGTGTTGACATATCTTTGCTGCTGAGCATGTAGAAAATACGTTTTTTTTTCCCTGACACTTTCAGGTCACTCAGGGCATGGCTTATGCCAAAACTTTTGAAGAGTTTTAAACTAGGCCCTTTTTTGTACACAGTAGCTGAAATTAGAGTTCTGGACTGTGAATACAGTGCATGCCTACTTGTATATGTGTACCTGTCCTCCATCTTTTTTCCTGATAAGGCATTTTTGGGAAAAATGGAAAGGTAGGTAGGTGTAAATTTCAGCATCATATCAGGTGAGGGAGGAATTTGAAAAGAGACCTCTTGTATAACAAGATTTTTTGGATGAGTGCCTCTGGTTATTTTATTTATTTATTTATAGAAGGGCTGCTACAGTGGCTAACTTGGCTTCCTGTGGTTTGGATTAAGTATCACTTCTTTTCCTCAGGAACTCTGACTCTTCAGCAGCTCCCTGTTCAGTGTGCTGCCTTTTCTGGTGCTTGTTATTCAGCAGTTCCTCCTCCAGGCAATATGAGGGGGATAAGGAGTAGCCTAGCTCAGAGCCAAGGAATTTGCTGAGGAACCGAGTGCCTCTAAGATGTGTGCCAAAACTCAGCAGTGCAATGTCTGCTTCTGCTGTGAACTTAGTCCTGATATGGCTGATGATGTGGGCTGTGCCGTCACCAAAGCATGGCATAAAACAATGGAAAGCGGTGTCAGGGTTGGCTTGGTTTAGTTTATGTATTATAATACATACTGTGCAGGTGTCAATTCTTCCAGGAGCTGCTGATTGTTTTCATTAACGTTTTCATTAACGAAAAGCAGGGGCACAAATATCCCCAGATGTGAATCCTGCCATCATGACCTATGTTAGTGACCTAATTCATTAGGATTAATCCAATGAATGTATTGGCCTCTCAGGATACACTGTTAAACTAAATCTTTGTATTAAAGGACACCAGAAAACAAACATATGTTCAGAACAGATTACATTTAAGCAGCTCATGGTGGAGCCCACAAAGGTGCTCATGTGTTTACTGCTGCACAGGATTGGTAGGGGCACGGCTGAATGCCTTGATAGCCCTTGTGGAAATGCAGCAATTCAGCATCTCACCATCACTGGGCTTGGGAAGAGGTTAGAATGGAACCATTCTGTGCCCCTGCTGTTGTGACTCTTCTTTCTTTAGCCGTACTTTAAGCAAAAGCAGGGCTTCATCTTTCTATCTTTTACTTAGACTTTACCAGCAGCCCTGACTTGGTTCCGAGTTTCTTGGTCTGGGTTTCTGCCCCTGTGCGTAGCTGAGCCCACCTCCTGGAGAGGCAGATGCCCGCATGCATGCCTCGGTGTCTCCCGGAGGCAACAGCTGGGCTCAAAGGATCTTGTGGCATACCATGGCTTGGGCCCTAGTCTGAATAAACAGGAGACTGAGACTTGTGTTTATGACACAGAGCACATCCATCCCGTAGTGCATAAACCTAAGTAAGTCAATGAGTGACTTTCAGGCTGTGAATTCTGGAGTTTCTTCTGCAGTCAAGCTGTCAAAGAGTTCTTTTTGTTAGCTTTTGTTAGCTGAGATGTTTCTTGGTCAGTTCATGCAGCTGCTGTGAGTCCCAGTCTAGGGATTAGTTCCCTTGCAGGGAGCTATGGTTAGTCCTATCCAGAGCTGGGCTTACCTTCCCGGGACTGCAGCATTTGCTGTGAAAGTGCCCAGATCCCTGTGTGCCTTAGTTTCTGAGGCATTGGTTTAACATTAGACAGGATTTTTTTTTTTTTTTTATACACATAGACTGGTAGGATTTAAGAGCATTTTAGGAGTGAAGATAATCTAAATACAAATTTGCATTGTTAATGTTATTCATCTTTCATGTTTTGAAATTCCTAATATGTTATTTTAAAATATGCTAGTCTGGGAAAAATATAAAATTCCTTCTAGAAATGCTTAATTGAATTCCACCTGCAATTGATCTTGTACAGCCAACTACTGCATTGCTGCTGCAACTCACACCTACCTAGGGAAAAAAAAAGAAAAAAAAGCCCTTTTAAGAATATAGTATGAAGTTGATTGACAATGCTCAAATATGAATGCTGCAGAAACTTGAATGTTTAAAGATATACAGGAAAAATAACTTAAAAATATATATTTATTTTAACTAAGAATGATTGCTAGTTTTATAATAAATCTAAGTCTTATCTGAAATAACCTTGTTTTTTTGTAGGATGTTTGTTTTATAGCGTGTATGAACAAATGATCATCTCTATGCCAAAGAAAAAAAAAATTTCTACCTTTTATTTTCTTCCAAATTTTAAGAAAATATGAATGAAATTAACTGGAAAGTGAACTGTCATGCATTAAGCTCCCTTTGGCTTAGGGAGCTAAATATAGGGAGCTGTCTTTTAAAATTCTTAAATCTGAATACAATTTTTTCTGGAAGGATTAAACCCTTGAAGATCATGTTTTAAAAATCAGAAAGATTGTCTTTCCTGGTGCAAGCTAGATGCCTTCCTTTTATGATAATTATCCTTCATATAATTTGTTATTTGTAAAAGCTATGGAAATAGAAATCCTTTTTACAGCCCTGTTTTCCAGTTGAGGCCATTCTTACACATTAGGATGTCACCTTTTGTTGTAATGAAGGATCATAGAGTGAAAGAGCACAAAAAGAAAAGAGAGGTTAAAATGTATGCTGAAGGTTAGCTTTTTGCTAAATACTGTATTTTCTTCAGAACATAAGATCCTAGGAAACTCCCTTGAGATGAGCTGACACAATACTTGATTGTAGTCAGCAACAGCACAGTCTTATTTTATCTGTCTTTCTAGGAAAATAGCGATTGGTCCATATTAATAAAGTTATGTTTCATTTGTGACTAAGAGAAGAAAATTATTATTTTCTACAACGAATGGACAGAAACTGGATTACCTGGATCTTAAGGGTTAGGGTAGAACCACTTGATAGACAATTTGGACACAGTTTGTGGTTGTGAGGCTTCTCTGTAAGCTTATTTTTCCTAGTGTCATTCTGAGGGATTTTCTACAAGTAGTTTTAAAACATACTTTGCAGATTGCTTAGTTCTAAGTCTTTGGGAGTCCTTTTGCTGTGATGCTCAGGTTTTACACAAAGCAGGCTCTATCTTTCATTCAGGACTGCATGCTTTGGGGTATGTTGTGGTGCCAAAGACTGGGCTTTTCACGTTGAAGTCTCCTTAGAACAAAAGCTGTAGAGCTTGGTGATATAAGTATAATCTGTCAGCAAAAGGAGTGCTCCTGTCACTTTTGTTCTTCTCCCCTGCAAACAATTGGAGCAGACTGTTCTAAAAGCATCAGTGAGGTTACAATGTCCTAGTGCTCCTTGTGCTCTGCTGTGTAACTTCCGCTTTCCCATACAAGTTGTACTCCCAGCTGTCCATCCAGCTGTACTGCTGGCAGGAAGAAAAGCAAAGCAAAGACTGCCTGCATGAGGCTCTGGTGGTGCTGTGAGGACCTGGATCCTTTGGAAAAATCAAACTAAATTACTGTCAGACCAGTGAAGTTGTCTACTGTTATTCCTTTGGTTTTCATAGCTTAGTAGCATTATTATGACTGCATCCACTATTCTTAGTTTGTGTCCTTACTTTCTACTTACTTCATCTGCTTTTTGTGAGCGATTTTCTTAATTTTAGTGTTTCAGTTGCTGGTGAAAAAGTATCCAAATCAGGAGAACCAACAAAGAACCCCCAAACACATACTGGAAAGTCAAGAAAAAGAGTAGCCACTTCTCTCATTTGACAGCATAAAATATAAACTCTTTTTAACTAGCATTTTTTTGAAGTCTGGTATCATCAGAGGCAACCATTGATTGATTCAACAGCCAGGTCTATTAGAATGGGACTGGTTCATTTCTCTGCTTTGTGTTTGAGTTGGAACTTAACACCTTCTCCATTAAAAAAAAAAATCCTACCTTTTATTTTCTTCCAAATGTCAAGAAAATATGAATGAAATTAACTGGAAAGTAAAGGGTGTCATGCATTAAGTACAGTGAACAGCAGTATAGGAAGTAATTAGCTGAAATCCCTGACAATATAGCTATTTCACTAAAGGATAAATAAGCAAGCTGTTCTTATTTGATTAGTATGAAGGCCTAGTTTGCTTAGTTTGTTTGAATTTAAAACAAAAATAAACTATGAAACACCCCCTGGACATACTGGAAAATAAACTAGTGCATAATTCATTAGCTTAGTCCCATATTAGGACTGTTTTTATAAGTAAAACAATTGCATGCCTCCAGCACAATATTGATGGAATAGATGAATTTAAACATTTCACTCTATAATGGCTTTATAGATTGAGACATTCTTTCTCAGACAAAAAGGAGCAAAAATATTAGACTTAAAGGACCTCTAATGAGAATTTCCTACATACAGTTTGAGGTTTGATGAAAAAAAGAGAATAAGAAATCTCATCCAAGCTCTTGATCTATTTTTAATTTGTTTTTAACTTAAACTTGTGGCTTAATTATTATTGGGTGCAACAGAAGGAAGGCTAACTCAGTGTCTTAAATCCAGTTGCTTCCAGCCAAGAAGACAGGATCTCTTCTTTGTGTTCAATGGAAGCAGTCAACTACAAATGGAAATTCAGGTTACTGAGGGTCTGTTATGTTGGAAGACCATTTTAATTATCTGCTTAATGCTGTGAAGTCAATATTTCCCATAAGAAAACCGTTTTAACTAATTTGTTAGAAAATAAGGGAAGTTCATCTCATTCAGGTATTAATGATTGTGTAGATTTCTCTTATTCTGAATGGAGAGTTTTTCATTTATTTGATCACATAGATGAAATACTGGAAATTTCTAGAGGATTAGTATTTCTCAACAGAGTGGGGCTCTCTGTATGACTTTTAGGGTTCAATTTCCAGCAGAGTTTGACAAAAACTGCAGAACGCTATGATTACAGAAGCAGAAAATCTGGAACTGTTCTTTGAATTGCTAATTCTTTTCTCCACGGTGGAAATATTTCTTGCTGTACATTACAAAGAGGGGTCTTTTTTTTTGCTTTTAGTTTTTAAGACCATAAGATTATAAAAGCAATTCTGTATTTTTTCCCAAACTTTAAATATTGTTCTTCATTTAATTTCTCGTGATGCATGTACAGAGGGTAGCACCAACCACAGGAGAAAAAAAAAGTCTCCTTTTTATTTTGGAAGACAGAGAGAGAAAGCAAAATAAAAAATGGAATTTGTAACTCTATTTTCAAAATGCTTTGAAGAAGCATAAACTAAATACTTGGGAATATGTTTTCCTTTACTGTAATTCATATCCATAGAGTAGATTCTCCCCTGCCCCCAGATTTGTGATCTCTTTGTTTACTATGGCAAAGAAAGTATTTTATTTATTTAATCATTTCCTTTCTCTTTATGTTTT
>JAWLRI010000267.1:541506-564536 GCA_034781795.1 Crypturellus tataupa
CTGGGTGTCCCTGCTGGAGCAGGGGGGTTGGACTAGATGATCTCTAGAGGTCCCTTCCAACCTTAAGCATTCTGTGAATCCATAATTTAGGATTTTGATATAGTGCACCTCTAAATCAGTCAAACCTCTTAGTAAGGATCCAGTGGCTTTATAGGACCAGTTGGTGTTTAGAAAACATATGTGTACCTAATGTTTCTAGGCATCTAGTGTGGTTATTTGTGGGACACTGCATCCCTGATCATGCAGTGTGCTGGGGCTCTGCCTTCTCCACTCTCAATCTCCAGTGGCTCCATTCCATCAGTACTGGCTCCCAAAGAGACCCTGCACATGGGCAAGGAGGGGAGTTTTGCCAGGCCATGTGTCTACTATTGGGTCTGTGAGGAACTAGGACCACAGGGCATACCATAAAGTACACCTTGCCTGTAGACCATAAGATTATAAAAGTAATTCCGTATTTTTTTTCCAAACATTAAATGTTGTTCTTCATCTAATTTTTCGTGATGCATGTGCAGAGTGTAGCAGCAACCAGGGGAGGAAAAAAAAAACTCTCCCTTTTATTTTGGAAGATGGGAGAGAAAGGAAAATAAAAAATGGAATTTGTAACTGTATTTTCAAAATGCTTTGAAGAAGCATAAACTAAATACTTGGGAATATGTTTTACTTTACTGTAAATTATATCCATAGAGTAGATTTTCCCCTGCCCCCAGATTTGTGTCCCCTTTGTTTACTATGGCAAAGCAAGTATTTTATTATTTAATCATTTCCTTCCTCTTTATGTTTTCTGGGGAAGAAACAAAAGAGTGGTCAGTCAATAAGAAGAAATCATCATATTGAAAAGTACAACATGATTTAATTGTCATTCATGGGCATTAAAATTCAGATACATTGTGAAATACAAGACAATGACAGAGTACATTGATTGTAATGATAGAGTTTTCTCCAAAGAACAGCAAACAGCATAGACTTCTGTCCAGTTCTTAAGCTGTTTTTAAAGTTTTTTTTTTTTTTTTTTTTATCCAAGCACCTAGCTAGCTTATTCAAAAATTAGGAAACCTCTTGACCTTTGACATTATAAAAGGAAGTGGAGTCAGTAGCTGTAAAAATAAATAAAATTCATGTCTTTTTGTATATTTGTGCCCATTTCTCAAGTAATCATACACTTGATATTTTAAACCTGCTTCCATTAGAGCTATTTGTTTTATACAAACATATTTTCATCAAACTATCCATCAGCTTTATCTGTTATAATAATAGATAATATTGTATATCTATATAGTGATCTAATACTACTGTGTTCCCAGATTGGACTACTGAACTTTTCATAAGTAACATGACCAATGGAAATTCACATCCTGAGACCCTGTTACAGGAGCATTTGATTGAGAGTAAGCAATACCTTCTATGTGATTTTGTAGGTGTAACCAAGTGATAAATTTAGCCACTTATCTACTTAAAAGATCAGGATGGCTCTAGAGACCTAATTCTGCACTGTACCATGGCCTCCTTGTGCTGTCGAGTGAGAGGTTTCCTCAGAGCTGAGAAGCCTGCTCAGCTTCAGCCCTGGATAGGGGCTGCTATCCAGCTCTAGGGTTGGTGGTGCCCATTGTGGGATGCCTGTCTGAACTAGAGCAAACACGATATTGCAGTGGTCTGATGGATCATGATCCATGGATCAGCCACCTCTGGCATGCTGAAAGGTTTTTGAGTGGCCAAATTTACCTCTTCTGGCAGCACCTGCGGTCTAGCAGTGAGGGCACATTAGCCAGCTGCGAGAATCGGTCAGATGTCTGTGCTTCTGGTACCCTGGAACTGTCCCTCCTGCATGAGAAGTGTGTAGGTGAAACGCTGAGAAATTTTCTTGAAAGGAGGATGGGGAAATCTCCTTCCATGTCCCTCTACCACTGTGCAATAGGTAAATGGTGCAATATCCTACAGATGTGGCAGATTGTGGCAAGGAGATGTGGCTGCATAAAGGGCAGCAAATTGGGATCTATGCGGGGGTGGCAACCACCTTGGGATAATCCTTATGGCTTTTCCATATCACTGGCTTCTTGTCCATGCACCAGAGGAGACTAGGAAATACTTTTTTCTTTTTTTTTCCCAGGAATTGAATGGGGAAACAATATGTATTCCTCTTGGTTGCAGTACAGTCTTTTATATACCATTCCTTTTCAAGTACAAATATTCTCTAGTCTTTTTCCTTCTGCTTTTTTTTTTTTTTTCCTTTTTTTCTTCAAAGTGTTTGGAAAAGATTCTGAGTGGTCCATTAAAGTGTATATAAAGGAAATTGGTTTAAAAAATGACTGATTGAGAGAAGCTTATATGGTGTTGAAGGTTTGAGTTACAATATGCCTTTTTTATAACTAAGTGAAAGATTTTCAAGAAAATGTGACTCCTAGTCATTTTTTTAGAAGGGGGTTTTGGCACTGGGACTGTTTCATCTGTCTATTATAAGCAAATGTACATAATGACAACAACTCAGCAGGATGGAGGTTTGTTTGCCTCAGAGCTCATGGGAATGAGCTCCCCCCGCAATACCTCTCCTGCTAGAATAGCTTTCTACTATGATCCTCTCATGTATTCCCCATGATTTATCCACAGAAATTTTATAATGAGACTGCAGCCATTTCAGGAAACAGATTGATTTACTCATGTCCATGGGAAAGTAACTACACAAAACCATTCATGTAAGCATACTAATTGTGCCATACTTGATAGTATCGCTATATTTCATTTAGATATGGAAACAATGGGAAGATAAAAACTTTATATAATACAAATATTGGTCTTCCAAAGTCTTCGAAGTCGGTAAGCACAGAGTAGGAAAAGTTCTGTGTTTTTAAGTAGTAGAACCAATACTAGAGAGGGAATTTTAAAACTGCCTAGAAGATTACTCAAGGCCAAGGTATTTTTAGTCAGTGGCCTCTATTTATTTTTTGGATATCCAGCTTGAGACACCATAAGTGGAATAGATTTTCAGAAAGCCTTGAGCACCCACTCTTTTAAAACTGGTTGAATTAAGGTATCTGAAGATGAGCACCAAGAACTGCTGCATCCAAAATAAGTTTGCATCAGAAAACCAAATTCCCTCAATTTGGCCTTTAGGGAGGACTTAGTGCTTTAGGCAGCTCTGGAAATCCTAGGCACTGTGCACAGTGCATGTTTATCTCTGACACTGGCAGATACAGGTAAACATATTCCACCTACACCATTGTGGAATTAATGAAATGAAGAATTTCAATAGTTTTTATGTGAAAGTGTTTTAAGTAAATAAAATTCTTCTAGATACAAATGATATGCAAGTGAGGAAAGAAAGTGCTTTTTCTCCTCTGCACATTGATAGTTGGTTTCAAGTCCTTATTTAATTATCTTGTTTTAGTATTTTATCATTTTAATGCTTTTTCCCAATGTTTATTCTTGTGATATGTAAATATGAAAGAAATGTTCTTTCATTAAGACAATAACATTTTAAAAGCTAACATAAAATCAAGCTGCTAAAGTTTGCAGTTTTTCTGTCCAGCAGTTCATTTATACAACTGCCCTGAGTAGATGCTATATGCTGCTTAGCGAACGGCCTGTAAGAGCTTAAAAATGACTTAGTAAAGCTACTCAAAGGTAATACTGCGCTTCTTAGGCATCTTTAGTAGAGTTTAGAAGAAAATAGAGTTTATAGACAATAAAAACACAATTCAAATGTTCAGGAGAACTAGTTGTGCTTGTTGATATGAATGGGATCATGAGCTTATATTTCAGAAAGGTAAGTTTTTAAATGGTAAAATGAGTCTTATTTTTGTGGACTGCTTTAAATGCCGCTTTTATTAAATTGTATATAGTTCCATTTGAAAACATTTCCTTTCTATTTGTTTTGAAAAACCTCACTGAACACTTGTTAGCAAAAGATTATCTTATTTCAAAATTGCAGATATAATTAATGCAGTGCCTCTCAAAATGGTACAAATGCGTAAAGTTTGTGCTTGTAAAAGTTTCTGCTTTGAGTAGCCTTACCTTCCGTAAGTCTTAGCAATCCCCAAGCTCTATTGCATGCCCATTCATTGAAAGTATATTTAGTTGTGATGATGTAGCTTAAAGAATTTGACTCTAAGGCTTCCTTATCTAGAGCTTCCATTAAATTATATTAATTTAAAATATCTATGGAATGATACTTTTACAAAAATATTAAGACAAAAAAAAATGGGTTGGGTTTATGAAAATGACTCTTTACAGTAAGTAAAAAAGGTTTATCACAGTTTTGGTAACTTGCATGAGTTCTTATCGAAAAGAAATCTTTCACATGTTCTTAATGAATTTAAAAGTGTTGTGCTCTAGGTATTTTCAGTTGTATGCTCTGAAACAGTAGACACCGTATAGCTTGTGCTTTTTATCAGGGAAGCCTACAAAGCGAACAGCTGCTTCGTTAGGACTGCAGCGTTTTCTTGGCCTGGAGATCGGGTAGCGGACGCTGCCATCAGCCAGCCAGCCAGCATCGCAGCGGTCATATCCCAGCAGCTTCCAGGCAGCGAATATCTGGCCAACTTTGGCTATCTGTGCCCCGTCCTTCAAGCAAGCCTGAACAGCTTCATCGTAGGTCAACTTTGTTGGGTGTATTAGGTAGTAAAACCGACCTAACAGGAGAAAGAAGAGAGGGGGAAAAAAAAAAGAGCCATTAGTGACATGAGTAAGACGCTATGATATGATTTCTCTTTTGAGGAGAAATGGGGAAGGTCATTGCAGAATCACATTAAACAATTTGACCTGTTTGGAATCATGCAATTTATACTTCATACTGTTAAAATATATTAATTTTATGTAAAGTGGTTTTATATATAATGGAAGAAAAAAAATACACATATAAATTTATGCTAGCTTAGCAAATCTCTGCCCTCACTTCATTTAGTTGTAATTGAATTGTTGCTATGCATTTTTCCTTTGCTTGCAGAGACAGAAAAATACGAAAAAAAATGTTAAGGAGAGAGATAATGGAAGATACTCCAGGATTTAGATGATAGCTTTAGTTCTTCATTAAGCTTTAAGGCCAAAGACGCATTTATCACAAAAAAAATCCGAAGAGCCCTGTAGACGAGGAAAAACAAGTCTCATGCAGCAGTAGCTTATTGATAAAGAAAGGAAATTAGTTATGTGTCTAAAGTAACGTAACTTTACATTCTGCTCTCAGCATTAAATTAAAATCTGTATGAGTTTTCTTCTCAGAAGCATGGTACAGTAATAGCTGACCTTTTATAGTATTTGGCTGAGGGTGGCTAGAGGTAATGTGCAGTTTTACTCTTTGGCAAGACGCTGACTTTGTTTCTGATTAAGTACAAGTGCAATTTAAAGTTTTTCTGTAAGAAAGCTGAGATAGTGTACAGCTTCTCAAAAGCGGAGTTTGAACCTTTAGTAGATCAAAAACACGTCTGTCGTAAGTCTTCATTAGCAGAGTCAAAAGCATTCGCAGCAGTTCTGCAACTCTGTTTCTTTTTAGGCATCAAAGGGCATATTCTCACCGTAAGATGACATTGAACCAATAGTGCTATTAAAAAAAAAAAAGTGCCCCAGTTGCAAGGTAATGAAAACATTTGCCAGGAAGTAAAGCTCATAGAGGAGGTCTCCTGTAGTAATCCATAAGTAACAATAATACAAACATTAATTTCATCTATCAAGGCAATATTAAATTAATTGTATCCCTTCCGTTCATTTATTCAAAGTTATTTGTCATGACTGGATTGACAGTTAACAAGTCCTAGGTAGAAATGCATTACAGAGGAATAGCACTTAGCTGAAGGAGTAATAGTTTTCAAGTACGTCTGCAACATTTTAATTTGTTTTCTGAGGGTGATTCAACTGAAAAACAAAACAGTTTACCCATGTAGACCTCTTCATCTAATTCCAGGGCATATCCTTTGCTTATTGAGTAAAAATGTACTCCAAAATACTATCATTTTTCTTCCTCATAAAAAAAAAAAAAAAAAAGCTAATTCTGCTTTGTTTCAGATTATTTTCTTGGTGAACAAAAACCAGTGAGAAAGATGAAGACTTAATGGAGTCCTACATTGCTGCAAAATGCATAGCTTTTTGAAGTATAAAAATGTCAGGTGAGATGAGAATAAAGCAATTATTTAAATAACTTATGGTAAAGTTTGAAATTTTGTATATAACAGGAATCACCTTTCTAAAAAAATACAAAAAAGTAAATTTATATTGTGGCTGAGGTGGTGAAGAAACTTTTAAATAATTTCACTATTGCCAGAGATGGTCTCCACAGTGTTTCAAAAGAAAATATTATTTTTGAAGTAATTTACTCTTTTGCAAAATGCTTGCAATCCCATTTCAGCAAGTTGAGAGCATTTACGTAGCATTGCAAAGAGAATGTTTATTAAGAGGAAGCTTGTCTCTCCTATAATATTAAAAGTTTTCCTCCAAACCAAATAGGATTTTATACTTAGGGGAACAGGGATTTGGACTGATAGTATGTAAACTTCACCTAGCTTATTAGTTATTCTTCAAACCATATGTCAATGGAATGTAATTTCCTAGGGATTTGCTGTAAGGTCAAGTTTTTGACATATGACATCAATAATAATAACTCCTATTCTCTGCCCCTTCTTTTTAAGTAGGAAAACTTTAATAGTAAATCTCATGGGGGGAAAAGAAAATGTGTAACCAGAATGATTAAATAAAATGCAATCAATAAATGCAGTACAGATTTGCTGGGTTTGCCTGCCAACAGATTCCTGCCAAGAAAGGTTCCTGACTTCTCAATCTTCATAGTCATTATTTTATGTGGCAGGAGACGTAGGAATTAATTTTCTGTCTCATTAATACCTGGTAGTTAGGGTATTAATGCTTGTCCTAAAGAGAACAAGCATGCCTCATCTGACTCTTCACTTTAAATCATGGAGCAGAGCGTCTCCTAAAACTCTATTAATAATTGATGTTTTAATGTTTTTTTTTTCTTTTTTTTTCTTTTTTTTTTTTTTTTTTTTAAGGTAGCATAGTTTAAAGAGGAAAACTTAAGCATTTTACCTAACTACCTACACCATTGGGAGAGCAGGAACTTCAGAGGTGTACTGCAGGGGATATTTGCCCAACCTCTGCTCCAAATCAAGAGAGCAAAGATCTGGGACTTAAGTTTTTATACTGGAGCCTGGCCTCTCAGCATCACGCCATTGTATTTAGAGGCAACAAAGCACAATGCTGGCCTGCATACTCTTTCTGTGGCAGGAGTTAACCCACGGCCTTGGAAAGAAGTCTCTTGGCAGGGAGGTCTCCTTTGGGATGGTCCACCCAGCTGTGCCATGTGGGCTGTGCCCATACGCGAATCACTGGCAGGCCATATGTAGGTCAAGTTGCTTGAAATCATGGACAGACATCAGCTAAACTGTTTTCCTGCATCAAAAGTAAACTCTTTTCCATTTGTGGTTTCATATGGCAATAAAGGGTGTTCTCAGGAGCCAGCAGGATATTTCTGCAGCTTGCACGTTATGTAGAGCTTGTCATCTGCTCAAAAGCCTCTAGTGTATCTTAGTAGTATAGAGTTGAGCAGGAACATTTCTTCAAAATTCACAAACATATAAAAATGGGAGAAGTGAGATGATCTCCTTTAATGAGAAGATCCCAATAATTATTTTAAAATACAGTGATGATTTACAATAACTCACTTCAAATTGCCACATGAGAATACATAAGAACGGCTAAAACATCCTCTTGTATCTTTCCCTTCATCCATCAGTGATACAGAAACACTGAATTTTAAAAATTCAATTTTTTAGATTGGAGAATAAGTTTTATTTTGGTATTTTTGTTTTTCTTTTTAAACAATGGCCACATATTCCCATTGTCTAAATAATCCATTTTTTTCTGGAATGGGCAAATGAGTAGTCAGTATACACTATCTACAGATAAACTCCACTGTGAGGTCAACTGTGTTGTCAACTATGTTTTCGTTTTTCACCTTAGCAGCTGAGTGTAATTTTGCTGTTTTGAACCCTTTTTTTTTCAGTCAAAAATAAACAACTTTTGTATATATTTTAGTCAAAGACTTTTTGGTACTGGCTGTTGAACCATTTGAAAATGAGTCCTTTTTGAAACTTCCCCTGAGATTATAATGTTTTTTGGGGACTTCTTTCTTTAAAAAGAACCTAGTGAGTAGAAATCTTAAGCCCTACACACCTTCATTCTTTCTAGCAGCTCACACAACTGATGCTTTCTGTGATTTCTTTTTTTAAGCAAGCATTGCAATCATGTGATCCTGGGGCTCTTGGCATTTATCCAGCTCTCTTATATAAAGCTGAAAGCTTTTCTGTTTTATAATGTCAACAGATTATAGCAGTCATTCCCACTGCTGGAAATGCGTGGCGTCCTAACCACATCTCATTTTCCTTGGCTGTTGCTGAGCTGAGAGGATCAATGTTGGTGTGTGATGACTCCTGACTCCTGACTACTGCAGGAACACACCTTTGCCCAAACCTACTGTCCTTGACAGTTGCAACCTCATTGCAAAATGGGCTGTCATATGCTTTTTTTCCTGGACAGTGAGAAAGTTGATGAAATTGTTAAACAGATATAACCTATCCAGAGTTGAGGTGAAAGTAGGAAAATGGGATTTTAGGACAGTTGCTGAGGTTGCTTTGGCAAGTGAATAGGGAGGATGTGGAAGGATAATATCAGCTGGGTAAGAGCTGGAAGAGAGGTGGAAGGTGAGAGAAGCACAAGCCCAAATTTCACGCTAATGCCTTGGGAGACTAATCTAGCTGGTGCAGCCTGAAAAGATATCACCCTATTGCCATGCAGTATCCTGGATGGCAGGTGATTTAACAAACTCACCAATATGACATTTCTAGGGGTGTCTTCCTCCCTTTGCACTCCCAAACACCTCTATGTATTTGCCTCTCCCTGCCTCTTTCTCCCTCTCTCTTACTGTCTCAATGCACAAACCTTGTTTATCTTTTGCTACATTTTTTCAGAAATGACTTTTCTCACTTTTTAAGAGTTTGTCCAGTCTTTGTCTGACAGCTTTGTCTGAAGAAAAGATGGTAGTTAGTAACCAACAGTCTGCAAGCACTTTAAATATTGTAGCTTTTGTTTTTATATTTTTTCTTGAGTATTTTATTCCCTTTTTTTTTTTTTCCTTTATTAGTAGGGTTAAATCTGTATGTAAGAGATGAGCTTGTATAGGATTTGGCCTTACATAAATTACACAACAAAAACGAGCCAACTTTTCTTATGCCAAAGATGTGATATGACAAAAATTAGATAAATACTTTTTTCAGACCACATACAACCAAACTTTTGATATTGTTGGTTTGAGGGCTTGGGAGTTTTTGAGAGGATAGGGAAGACTTAACATTAGAACATATCTTTTGAGAGAGAGCCAGACTTATGTTTATTTTTGTGTGTGTGTGCTCAAGGACAAATATGCTTCACTGTGGGTTAGTAGTCTGAGCATAAACAAAAAGGGCCATGCTCCTGGGTCTGGTTGGGCTGCAAGCCAACCATGTGTGAACATGCTGGATAGGAATTGCCCACAAGGACAATATCGTAGAAGATTGTAGACTGCTTTTGCACATGTTCCCCTGCAGTGTTCCTCTTATTCACAGCCACCGTTTTAAATCCTTTTCAGCTATTAAACGTTAAATGTAGCAAGTTAACATCAAGCCATTTCCAATGTAAGGTCACACCTACTAATAGCTAAAAAAGCTTGCAGTCACTAAAGTAAGGTTTGGTGCACTTAAAGATCAGAACAGATCAGGTTAGGGCTTTGACAGTGCACTAAGATTAGGAATCTAAACTATTACACATAAAACCTAGAAATAGCTGCGCTGATAAGGAAGTATTAGTCATATAAACAGTGCAGAGTTGCTTGACATAACAGCAGAGACATAAAGTTGCAATCAGAATTTTGTTTTGGTGATAAACAAAAATTGTAAAACCTCCTCACTAAACTGAATTTAAAATGAAAGCTTAATTAAAGAAATTATGCTTTCTTCATAACTTTAACTGAAATAAATTGGATATATATCAGCATTAAAATATACACACAAATTTTAAAAGGATGAAAAAGGAGATATTTGAAACCGTTGCAAATATAAGTTCTGAATTTTAGAACTGATTTATGTGAACATGTGGCAAAGACAGTTTTACTCTGGACATGTGTCTTTGTAAATTCAACAATAATGTTTTCAAAAGTAAGATAAACTTTGATAAATCAAATATCACTTGCTGCCCTTTGCTGTCATTGGAATTATTTTCCTTTTCTTTTAAGCTCAGTGATGCTCTTTTGAAGAAGCGACTAAAACTCTTACCATTGAAGTTTGAAGTAAAACAGAAGACATCATATCTGCTTTTATCCTTATCCCAGAAACCGTAATTCCGGACCCCTGGCACGGTGTTCCTGCCACCGCAGGGCTCGCGGGGCTTGGTGATGGGGTACTGCACGGATCCGTCGCTGAGCCAGCCGGCGTTGCACCAGTCCAGCCCCCCTCGCCAGGCATCGTAGAGCTGGTCGAAGGCAGCGATGACGGCGTCCTGGTCCCGGCACGCCTGCTGGGCCTCGTGGAAATTCAGGTTGTACCGCCCCAGCCGCGGGGAGTACGGGAACACCACACCTGTGGGACAGAGAGAGGGTCGTTATGGGAGTCCTGCACAGGAGAAGGCATCACCTATGACTGCCCATTCTGCAGCAGGATATCGTGCTGCTGGATTTCTGGGGAGAAATGCTCCTTCCAAAATCAGCCCTTCTGCTGAGAGGGGTATCCATTTAATTAACATGTGTTTTTTCTAATACAGTTCTAATAGATTCATCAACTATATGTTTTCTGTTTGTTTTATACAAAAATAAGTCTTACTTAAAATGACTTCTTGAAGCTGGAAAAATGCTTCAGAAAATATTGAAGAACCACCTCCCCTTTGGCTCTGACAAAAGGCAGTTCAGAGAAAAGAGAGATTTGAAACAAAAGTTTGGATCAGACCACCCTAATCTTTGGCAAGTTTTAAAAACTCAACCCAGCTCTAAATTTTACTGTTGGCTTTAGCCCAATCTGTATAATAAGCTGAAACAATATGGCATCAGGGAAGATCCACCTCAGGATGTTTATTCTCAAACATCTCTGTAAAACTAAGAGGTGTAGGGCAGAGAGAGACTGAAGAAAAGACAATGTATCAGGACATGAGCCAAGAGTTTTAAATTGGTAGAGACATCTATCTTTCTTTTAACTGTTTCCCTTTCGGTGAAAGTTCCTTGTCTCCAAGGCAATGTAGCATAGGATAGAGAAATTACAATACAGTCATGCTTGACTGTCACCATGCGATGAAGTCATTCTTCTTTTTGAACATTCAAATCCACTTTGTTGTCTATTCCACCGATATCTTAATGTCTCCTTTCTTTCCCTTCTCTTTTTTCACTGATCTATTGTTCTGGTAGTGTTATTTTTGTTAAATAATATCTTTGCTATTACTAAACTCAAATGGCTTGGGCCAAGAAAACAAATCATGCAAGTATAAACTTGGCAGGATAATAATAAACACAATTTTGTTCTCCTTCAGTAATTAACTAGAAAATCTGACTCTCTTTCCTTTTGTAAATCTTTTATTAAAAAGCTTTTCAGTTATTAGCTATTCTGCGCTATAAAAGATGAATGATATGCAACACATTGTGCCCTGTTAACTACAACTTCATAAACAAGCAGCCATAAATGTTTCATGTTCATTCTGGATCTCTGATATATGCATATATTTTTAATCATTTGTTCTCCCTCAGTGTTAATGGTTAGAAATATCAATGGCTATTGTAAAAATGTAGCAAGTGCCAGAGACTTTATTAGAAATCCAATGCTTTATTATTTTTCCAGAACCATATCTCCCTAGACTCCTAGCCCAATACATGTGTTTGATCTGCATATACAAGTCTAAAATCTTGAGAAACATACTTAATAATGCATATACTTCTAAAGACTGACCCACAATTCATCAGAAACTATCCAAACAGATTTGATTTGTTATGGTTTCGTAATCACTTTTTTTTTTTTAGATGGCTAAATATGAATGTAAATTTGTTACAAATCTACTTGTTTTTAACAGTTTAGGCCATAGTATTTTAATAACATAAATATGTACAGAACTGTAGTATTAGCTTTGGGCTGTATTTGGAGAGACACACTAGAATTTTTTTTTTTGAGTTCATCTGCAGTACAAGTCTGCAGCTGATTAGCATTAATTTCATCCTGCAGGTACAGATGGAGTACCCATTGATGATTTTATAAAGCAAAATTGACCTCATGCAGTTTTTTTGTGGCTTTGTGTTAACTTGCATCTTCTCTTGTTATTGGTTGCTTCTTTCTCATTTCCCTATCAAGCTCAGCACTGAACTGATAGATAGATCTATACTATGCATCCTCTTTTGACTCAGTTTAGCAGTTTTGAACCTTAGTTAATTCAACAGTAACATCTTCAGTCTTGGCTCCTGCACACTATCTGGACCTGAGTGGACAAAGCTGTCTGCGGGCTTGTTGTCTTCCCAAAACAGAATCTAAACACCTGACTTCAATCCTGTGTTTTACTCCAAGACAAAACACCCACTTCCAAAATTTAACAAATTCAACTTGGGAAATGAAGGAAGAGGAAAAACTTTCAACCTCAAAGGGCTGCTATCGCTGTGTTTTTCAATTATATTTGAATATTTATTTTATTGGTAATAAGAAAGTCTCCTGAAAGTTTTCTGTTGGAAAAGAATGGTATTTTTCTTACATTTACTGGTTTTAGCTGCTATGGTCCGCTCTCTGGCTTTACAAAAATTCTAAATTCTTCCTCCCTATTTTCTGTTTTACCCTTCCAGAAGTGACCTCTCGGCAGACGTATTACGTGAGGGCAGACAAGTGCATCCACCAACCTATTGGGACGCAGTTCTTCGCAGAGAGTGAGGCGGTAGACCCCTGCTTAAAACAAGGGAATGGTGGTTCTCATCCTCTTTGCTTGTGGGAACTTTGGCCTGAAGAGCCTCAGCTTCACCTCGGTGATACAGTTCCTTGCTTTAAGCAATCAGAGCTTGAGTGAGGAACATTAATTAGAACTAGATTTAGAAGGTAGCTTCTCTCACAGACAATCAGTTCACTGAACTATTCCTGTTAATAACTCCTCTTCTCTCTTCCTCCAAAGGAGGAAAGAAACTGAAATACATTAATTTGGTAGTGAAATAACCTGTTAGTGAAAGAAGAGAGTCTGATGAGGCTTACTCTATGTGCCTGTGACACTGCAGTCACTGTCCTGAAAATGTTGCTGTACTGGAAATTAGAACATAAGTATTGAAAGCATAACACACACCCCATACGTGTGCCTATATTTCTAAGGTTGCCTTACTCAATGCCTTACTTTCAAACCCTTACTTTCAGTCCTCCTCTGTTTCTATGAATGCCTTACTTTCAATCCCACTAATGTACAATTCTGCTTCTGTTGAGGTGGTTTTCAATTGCATTTTTTGAAGGGGAACCCAGGAGGAGAGAAAAGGGGCAAGTAAACTGGCTCTTTTGCAAAAAAAGCCATCAGTTCTCTGCAGAAGGATTTAATGCTATTTTTTATCCTGTTTGGGATTTTTTTTTCTCTGTTTGTCTCGATAGGAAGAATTTTGAACAAGTCAATTAGAATTAAATGCCCAGGTATATCAGAAAATAAGTGGAAAATAGTCTTTAAAATAGAGTTCAACCTTGCTCACTTAAGGAATTGAAAAAACATGATATTGGCATGTCCTTTGTATGCTATTTGTGCTGCTCTTATATGTAAGCAGTTCCTGAGGCTAGAGTCCTTGGCAATTGCCTGGTTGCTAGAGACACATTCTCAGTGCAAGGAAGTGTAATGGTTCCCCAAGATGAAAAGATGAGGAAGGGACCTTAGAAAGCTCAGCTCATGTAACAGTTTTAGAAAGCTCAGCTACTGTAAGAATTTATGGTTGTCTATTAACACAGCACTGTATGCAATCTGCAGTTGTAAAATAGAACAAAATAAAGCAAATTTCTGTTAACTCATATCAAAACAAACAAACAAAAAGCCTCTTCACAGCCAGAGTAAAGAAATGGCTTCCTTCATCTCTAGTCTAAACAAAAAGTAACTTTTTTTTTGTATGTAGTCAGTGTAAACGGGGTACAGTAAGTCTTGCTATATGCTATACTGTAGGGTACAGTTTTATTCTGGCAGGTTCATAGTCTTGAAAGTTTTCCGTGTCAGGTTTCTGTAATTCTCCAAAAAAATGGGAAGTCCTTTGCTTTCCTTGAGAACCTATCTCCATTTCTCTGCCTGTCAAAATGATCTCATCAGAGATGTGATTATGTAGCACAGACTTCATGGGGGGCCACTAGCTGCTGGTAGCAATGACTGCTCTGTCACCTGTAGGTTGAAGCTTGTGGCGGTGCTGATCTGACCACGTTCCCGCACCAAATCCACAGGGATGTTATGCACTTCTGATAGAGGCTAGACTTATCCAGCCTAAGGCTAACCAGTCCCAGATCTATTAGCTTTTACCTGCAGGTTATGTTCTATATGTAATTTGATGTCACTCTGTTTTGGATTTTCCACTTTGTGTGTGTCTTTCTTTTTACAGTACCATTGCTCACACTAGACACAGTAGAGCCATGTCTCCTGTTACCCTGTTACCTGTTACCCTGTCACACAAGGACCAAGATTAATTTGATATTATTTGCTCTTGGGAAACTCCTGTAGTCTTTTGCAAAATTTACAAATATAATACTCATTAGGCAAAACCTGTTATCCTCAGATGCTAAGGGCATGTGATGATCAGTAAGCTTTAGGGTCCATGTATCGGTTTCAGTTATGAACCCCTTGTTGTTTGCATGCTTCATAAGAGAAAATAATTATATTAGGAAATGTGTACAGTAACAATTTGGATGAATTTGTTTATATTAAGTATATGAATTTGTTTGGTCAGTTTTGAACTGTAAAGTTTTTTCTGAAAGACATGTCTGATCTTTTTCTAATTCTGCCTTGGACATAAAGGTTAATGTACCCCCAAACTAGGATCATAAAACCTAATGATTTTCTATTCAAACCCAAGCCCAAAGAGTTATTTTCCATCTAGAAGAAGAGGTTCATAGAGATTTTGAATATATTTTTCTAGATCTGCATATTTCTGGTACTGTTGAAAGTACAAAGAAATTATTTCAGAGCCTATATTGCAAAGCTATTATGTTCAGCTATCTTCTATGTATGTAGAAACTATAGAAAAGATTTCCAAATAGATAAAAGCTCTGCTTTTGCTGGGAGTTCAGCATTGTTCCACATTCTTGGTTACCTGGGCTGTGAGTCTTACTTCCCTGAAGGCGCTGTGGACAAAATCTTTGCTTGGTAAGTATGACAGAAGGCCAGTGCTGGAGCCTTCATCTACCTGAGAAGTTCAGCGTACAAATCTAATAGGGTGAGATTCAAAAGTATCTGAACTTATTAAAAATTTGTTCAAAAGTATTCATAAGAACATTGATAAAAGTATTCACAAGAACAAGAATAAAACACTAAAAGAAAGAAGCTTTAACGTAAGCTGAGAACTCTTTCTTTGCTTATGGTTAATGTAAAAATATCTACCTGATATGTGAAACCTTTTTATTCGGTTAACATTTTAACTCCCAAAACATTTAACAAAGAATGTGAAAGTCATGCTTATTTACACAGAAGGAGCAATGGATGGCCAGTTTAGTTAGAAAATGGCTTCGGCAACAAGGCCAACAGAAAAACTGCATCCAGCTCCGATCAGTATTTCAACCATTTTCCAACCACCATTCCCAGCTTAATATTGCCCTCAGATCAGTATTTGTAAGGATCAGCCGCAAGACTAAACAGGATGATGATGATGAATAAAGGACAAAAGAAGGAGCTTTTTTTTTTTTTTTTTTTAAGGTTATTTTTAAGCTGCATCATTTTCATTATCTAGTTACAGTACAACTTCATGAACAGCCATCTTGGCTCACTGAAGGGGACAGAAAACTGGGGGTGCAGAGGCCTGATGGCTTTCAGTAGTAAAGCTGGCAGTCTGTTAAACATAGCACTGAATCCTAGTCCTGAGATTTAGCTCCTAGCCAGCACTGTCTTGCTAGTGTAGGGGGGAAATGGCATGGATCTACTTCTCTTAAACAGTATCAGAAGAACGTAAAAAGATGTATAGTATATGTAACAATTATGTGAAGAATCTAATTCTACTGCTTTTTCAAGCTAAAATTACCTAATTTAGTGATCGTAATTTAGGGGTTAGTTTATTTAATGATGATTCCAAGGAGCCCGTCTGTCTAATATGAACAGATCTCTAACATGTTCACAAAGGAAAAAGGCCTTTTGAGGTAGAGGTCAGGTATTCTCACTGATATATTAATATGCTTTATTGTTTGTACAGTGAATTCATATTAGAGTGATCAGCTGTTTTGTACTGCTGTGGGGCATTCCTGGATATAAATGGTTTTGTCTCGCTGCCAATTAACATCCTCAGGGCCAGGAGCTAAGTACATCAGGCTAGTGATGCAAATCCTTCCTACTGTGAGATTAACCTTGTTATTTATAACAGATGTAGAGTGTTAGGATGGGCTAGTGTAGTTTCTTTTGCCCAAAGATAGTATTTTTTTCCCTTAATTTGTACTGTATTGCTCAAGTGCATGAAACAGCAATAAAAGGCAGCACTGCATGAAGCTGCAGATGAGATGAAAAAAAATGAGTGCAGAGGCATGAGAAGAAAGGAATACCTCTCCCTGAATTAGATATATCTATTATAAATATAAGCGTATTTTAATCATTATTGCTTTATAAGACAAGTGAAATGGCACTTAAACCCAGAATCATACTTACCTTAAGCCAGACTAAATTGCCTTATTCCAAACTGTGACACTCAATAGTCTCATGGGAGTTCTGGAAAGGTTAAATTTTACCATGATGCTTTCCTGATGAGATTTTCCTGATGACGCTTATGAAACATCACTATAATGTCAGAAACAAACTTTTTGACCCACCCTCCCTACCATTTCTAACCGCAGTCACCAAAGGAAGGCTAACATTGTTCCATATGTTTAACAGATTCAAATTAGAAAGTATAAACTTTCCTTCGTCTGAAGATAGGAATATATTTGCTTAAAGAAATACGACTCCTCTCAGTGACTCCTGTGCAATGAGCTTCCCTATTTTGAAGGGGATGGGAAGGTAGGAAGGAGCCATAGTGCTGGCTGGGGAAGGTAGGCTAAGGGTAGCTTATTTCCAGGTGAGACATGTTTAGTAGCAAGACATTGCAATGCTGTATATGACTGGGACATGGAACCCTGCTCTTATATTCAACGGCTGGTGCCATAGCAACATAGTCAAATGAAAAAAAAGTAGAAAATTTCCTTTCAACAACAACAACTCCTTTTTCTCTCTGAGGCAAGGTTGTCAGTGTGCATCCTGATTGCATCTAGGCACCTTGCCACCCAAAGATATAGGATTTAAACAGTGTAGTATCTTTTAACTCTTTTCTTTTTATTTTATTTTTTTATTATTATTGGAGATCCCCTTACGTTCTGATAGGAAATTACTCCATCTGGAAGCTGAGGTGAGTCTTTGCTCCCAGCCAGAACCTTTAGGCTTCCCAGCAAGAGGCAAACTGGTTTAGGAGCTGCAAAGTACCCTCAGCTGGTATGTTTCTGTCTATGTGGAATAGAGTCCAGAGGCCTCAGGCTCTGGACTGACCCAATCCTTACGAACCTACAGCCATAAACCCTTCTCTATCCCTCTGTCCTTCCACTCCAGCCTTGAATTTAAGACACAATTTCTTCTTATAGTCACTAACTTAGGGGGTTTGTCCTCAGTATAATTGCTCTGGGGAACACTAGGATTGAGGTACCTTGCTCTGTTCATGTGCTACTTAAGAAATGTAGGTGTCTATCTGAGCACACTAGCATGTTAAAGTCCAATAGTGAGTTTTGCACTTAATTCTAGGCAGTGTCCAAAAACACATAACTGGTAACTACTGTGTACATTAAATAAAATATATATGTATTTCCCATTATTTTTTTCTATTATAGAGTCTTTCAAGTATTGATATAACTACTCTCCCATGTACAAAAGTATTTATACACAGTCTCAAGACAAATTTCACATTCTGTCACTATAGTTGTCAGTTTTTCTCCTCTTTCCTAAAGACTCTCATGAAAAGTATCTGCATCTGTGCTGGACTCTGTTCACTTTTAATAACAGAGGCCTGAAGAGATAATGCACTTTACTCCAAGTGCTCAATGCTAAGTGGCACTGTTTGAGTACCTGTGCTACACCTTGAGGCCTGATGAATCCTTCAAAGATTTTATGCAATTTCTGAGCCTTTCACATTGGCAGAAGCATCATAATGTCATAAAACACTGGGAAATCCCAGTAGGCAACTGGAAAAAATATTGCTATTTCTCTAAAATATTTTTGAAGTCTAACAGATATACGTGTTTAGGATGCAAGTAGACTGACAGGAGAGTATCACAGCATGATCTTGTGCCAAATTATTGAGTACAGACATATCAGAGAGTTGATCTTGAAATCGCCCTGTGAGGTGACTTCCCTGGGGGCTCTTCACCTTGTAATACATCAGCCAAATGCAGGTCCCAGGGCTGGAGTAGACCTCCAAAGCCTTACTTTTCCTTGCATAAACCAGAGCATGATAAACTGAAATTGCTCTCATGCTGATGGCTTGTCCCGTAGAGAGCAACTACAGTGAGCAAAGGCTGTAGCACATAAGTGCCTTTGACTAATGGAGGAGAATGAAGTAATATGCCTTTTCCTCCTACTCATCAGAAAACTGGACATGTGTACAGGTTAACTTATCTCTTCAATTTCAAATAACAGCCTACGTTTATCATATGAGGGATGTTAAAGAGTCTAAATCGACAGTCCCACCAGCAAGGAAACTGTGAGGGACTTCTCTGCCCTCAGAAATATAATACATTAGCAGTCTCTTACCAGGAAAGGAAAAAATGAATGTAAAGAAGTCGTCCATTTGGCTTCAGGAGGCAGTGGGTTAGTCTTATTCATTATGCAAACTAAGTAAACACTGTAATGTGAAGTATATAATGTGTCAGTGAAAGCTAAAGATTCATATACCTTGCCCATTTGCCAGTGTGTGGATCAGTGTGGTTTTCTTTTATTTTTTTCTCAGATACATACTTCCTGGTAAATATAAATGTAAGCAAAGCATTCTCATGCAGTGCGTAATTTATTGCTGAATACAATGCTTTGAGGAAAAAGGCCAAAGCCTTTTGAAAAACTGAATTTTGGTCCTCTCTAAGGCCATTTCACTGATTGTTTTGATATTTGTTTACTATACTGTTTACAAGAACATTGCTAAGGAAAATGACTACAGACTTTATGTAGGAATTATGCATACATATGAGGCAAGCAATAAGTATTTGTTTTATACAAAATTATAAGGCTGTAAAAAAAAAGAACATTGTCTTTGGAAAATTGCTTAAAAATTATTCCTTTCTGTGAGAAGATTTATATCTGCTTGGTAACAGAACATGTCCCAAAATTCTGTAGTATTACTGTAGTATTTAATATAATTTTGTCTAGGTCTGCTATAAAAAAACATAGTGCTTTCTGTAAAGCCATACGATGAGATTAAAAACATATGCAGTTGTTCATGCTACACTTGGTCATTTACTTATTTTTTGGGGGATCTTCTCACACTGGGGGCCTGAAAATGCCATAGGATATAATAAGAAGTTACAGAAGTCTTAATATTTTTCTAATTTATGTTTGCTGCTACTGGCTGCCAGGCCAAAATTCCCAGAACACAATATATCCCACTTCTCACCTTGTTGCTGTTGCTGATAATAGAGTGCTGGTGGTACTAGGAAATGTAGGCATCTGATAACACTGTACATGTCTGAATGCATCAGAACTGAGGCGTCACCTACCTTCCAAGTCCAGAGTCACCACTGCTGTATCATCCTCTAAACCTTCAATAACCTCACACTTATATCGTCCATAATCCTCCAGCATGATATCTGTGATTATAAGAGAGGCGTCATTCTCACTGCTCCCCTTCAGAAACACTCTGCCCTGGTAGTTTCCATAGCTCTTTTTGTGATGTCCCATTGCAACAAACACGTCCACTTCTTTGAGGTAATCTGAGGTGAGTTTGGTCCACTTCACCCGAATTTTGTGGGTTCCTGAGCCAGCTGTTGATGTGTGTTCATGGTAAAATTTACATGGCAGTGTGACATTGCCACCCCGGTGTGTGAAGACTTTAGCTTGTTCTGCTACCACAAGCAGACGGGGTCCATTTTCTTCTAGGATTTAAGGAGAAAAATAAAAACAAGGTTTAGTCTTTTACAGGAAGGATATATGACCAGTGCATTAGCTATATCGTATCACAAGTCTGCAGGATTAGTTCCTTGTAATCAGTCTGTACCTATGCAGCAGTAGGGTATGTAAGCTAGCAATACATAACTCTTTCCTTGATTGTAAACACAAAGGCTGGTAACACACACTGGAGTGAGATTAAATAGCATGATGCAGTTTTATTTCTTGCGCTCTATACGTAGGAAAGAGTTGTGTGTAGACTTCCAAGGAGAGAGAAAGGAAAAAGTGGTTCCAGCATTGCCCACTGAGTAGGCGAAGACCACACTACGTCATCCATAATCATGGTTGTATTGAAAGGAATAGTTGTGATGTAGACAGTTGATCCCTTCTGCCCCCTTCTTTCCTTCCCATCTGCTTAATCTGATGTCCGGACCTCACATGCAGGAATGA
The DNA here is from genome assembly GCA_034781795.1 of Crypturellus tataupa. NCBI lineage: Eukaryota > Metazoa > Chordata > Aves > Tinamiformes > Tinamidae > Crypturellus > Crypturellus tataupa. Next base: position 562,249 of record JAWLRI010000267.1, read on the forward strand.
TATTAACTGCACGCTGGGAACTTCCCTTGCATGTTACATCAGCTTCCCTGCCTCAGTTTTCTCTACCATCCAGGTGAATATGGTCATGCAAAAAAAGACTCCACACAAATATTCTGTATTTTCCTGTGGACTCTTACAGGGTTACCCAGCTCCGCCGTTGTTTTTCATAACTCAACATTTGGACACAAATGGAGCTCAGACTGCAGCACACGAACTCCACTATGATGCGGGAGACAGCGGATCATTCTCACAAGGTAGGAAAAATGTAGCTGTACAAATAGTGCTATTTATATTGACATCAAAAGTGACAGCATAGTTTTAAAATGTTTCATTTTCTACTCGCATTTTATTCTAACCTTTGACTTTGAGTTCTGACAAAAATATATCAAAGAAAGGGAGATCGGTTTCCCAAAACTGTCATTCACATGTTGTTCACCACAACATCTTCAAATCAGTAAAAACCTGTCCTCCTCCTCATTTCCCCCCACCCCTCCCTTTTTTTCCCCAGGTCTTAAGTCTCTCATTATTTTGTCTTTGAGATTTTTCTCTGACTTTTCACATGAATACATATTTAAATGACTTCTCTTTTCCTTACCTTTACCCCAGCTTCTCTGCTTGTTTTTCTCTCTAACAGATCTGTGTCACTGATGTTGCTCTATCAAACCATCTCTGTGGCTGCTAGTCTAGTAGCACAGGTGCTCGGGTCTTTGGAGTTTTTTTGCTATGCTGTGTTATCTTGGAAAACCTTGCAAAGCCCAGGTTTGACGATGGCAGTCAGCTGATGGATCCAAAAGCTGGAGCGCCTCTTTCTTTTAGCACCTCTTGCCTCTCCTGTTATGCATGGTTTGCAAAATTGATTTAGCAAGCTCAGCACTAAGGTAGATTTTGCTGTCTTCTATCACTCAGGATACTGGTTAAAACTGGCAGTGAATCACCAGTGCTGCACTGACTAGAACAGAACTACTGAGCTCACTGTACATAACAGGTGATCCAGAAAGGATGCAATTGCATGTGTTCTGTATGTTCCATGCAAAACACAAACACATATACATATTGGATAGACAATTCTCAAGTTTGAGGCTCAACCGGCTTCCACTGCCTTCAGCAAAAGTCAAGGAAAACTACCTGAGCAGAGAGTGATATGTGGCAGGGGGCTGCTATAGAAGCCAATCGGATATCTCTGAGGCTAACAGCAATTTTCTGGCTGCTATAGTGGATTTGAATCTGCATTTAAAGGTCAAAAATATAGAAATGTAAACAAAAATTTCACCATTGAATTTGAATGATGGATAAGGAGTGAGTTAGAGAACTAGTAAAGAGACAGAGAAGCAGACAGACAGTCTTTCCATGATGATCTCATCACACAGTACTCGGCCCAACCAGCTGCAGATTCACAGCATGGCAAAAAGGTACAGTGTACCTGCAGTCATGGGGAGTGGAGGGAGATATTCAGATTTGTAATGCAGTCTGTATATGTCTCCAGAAAATCCTAGGCTTCTGATTGTTCACTGATTTATAGGCTAAATAAATATGTTAATTCCCTGTAGCGGGCAGTTCATCTGTTGATGCTAGCTACACAAAGCAGCAGAAGAAACATCAGACTATATGGCGTTTTATGAATGTGTCACCTGCAAAGATGTTCAGGAGCCAGAATTTCAAAGACAAATTCACTGAATTCAAATGCATTTCTGCTTAAGAATAAAAGGTGCTCCAAACTGTGCAGTAATTTCTCAGGAAAAGTAAAAAAAAACAGTTATTATCTGCATGGGATAGAGAGTTGGAAAGCCATTTTCCTTGCAAATGAACTCCTAAGTGCTAGAAGCTATTCTAGTGGGAGATGAACCTCCCTACTTTGAGAAAAACTGTCCCTGCAGAACAGATCATATGTAGTACCAGATAACTGTTTCTCTTCTTCACCAGCCTCCTCGGGCAGGGGCTGGGGTGCTGTGAGAGCAGCACAGCTTTTCATCCCCAGAGGGAAATGGGAGGGAGGTGCTCTGGGGCAGAGTAGCTGTTTTGCACAAAGCAGAGAAGCAAGAAAGAGCAGCCAAGGTGGCTTGTCTGCAGCTTTCCCTGTCTCCTGTGGGGACAAAGAGGTTTCACAGATCCCTGTCTATCTTGGGAGGAGAAATATTATGCTTTTGGGTGGTTATTACCAAGAAATCTGAATCAGAGCTTAACTATGTTGTGTCTTTAATACTGAAATAGGCATGCTAATGAATACTAAGGGAAAATATCGGAGGAGGAGGAGGGAGAGTGTGAGTCATGCTGCTAGCACTAGCTCTTTA
>JAWLRI010000267.1:622970-643385 GCA_034781795.1 Crypturellus tataupa
TTAGAGCGACTGATCAACAGTATGTCTCTTATTTCCTGAGGGATATGAAACTGAATTTCTCTACAGTACCTGAATTTCTCTTGGATGAGAAAGAGAGACAGAGTGAGAGACAGAAAGAGAGGGAAAGAGAGAGAGAAAGAGAGGGAGTTATTTTCAAGTCTCCTATTGAAACTCTACTGACTTGAATAAATAATTAATCTTTCACACTTTCCAGGCAAACTTTCTCACCACTGCTGATAGTGTCACTTGTCTTTTCTGTTTGCATATTTTATGGAAAACAGAAGAATTTCAGCAGCAGAATAATCATACAGTGCATTAATTAAATCATATACCCAGAAGACAGTATGGCTCTGTTTCTGACTGAGCAAAGACAAGGATATGAATCAGACTCAACCACTGGCACATAGGATGCCATATATGGATATCTCTCTGATTTTCCAGTTGCATGGGATATTACAGAGGGAAAGAAAATGTGTCTGTCTCATCTAGTATTTGGGTGCTAGTTGTTGTCCTGATGGATGCTTAATTATTTATACAACACAACGGATATTGCAAGAAGGACAGTTCCAGTTCCAGTGCAGGGATTTGGTCACTCCCACGCATAGATACAGCATCAGCCTGTGCCGGATGGAGTCGGGATTCGGCAATAATCATGCCAGAACGAGGTGACTACATCAAGCATTTATTCAGGTAAAAGCACATAAAAGCAGTAAAGTGTGGATAACTACTCATGAGGCCAAGTAAGCCTTTTTCACAGCCTACTGAGCTTCTCTGGGAACATCCAATGCTACCTGCCTGCCAGCTCCTGTATTCTGAACTATGACTCTGATTCTGTGCGTAGTCATTAGCTCTCCTGACACCACTTCTGAAAGTTTTCTCTTTATGCTGATACAAAAAGGAAGGAAACATGCTCATATTTTACTCAAAATCTAATAACAGAAATCCTATCTCTTTTAAAAATTGAAAAAGGCTTTTAGGGAGGTTTCTATTTTCTAGGACATAATGAGATATTTCATAAATACATTCTATTCCCCTTTAGGAATCTAGAAGAATCCTATGTGGTACCATATCATTTATGTTATAGTTTCCACAATCATTCCTCATAGCTGGAGTTTCATATCTCAGTGATTTACCTAATGTTTTCTTTTCTTTCTTCGAAATGACTTAAAACTTAGTTATAGGACCAACAGTACTTCCATTGGGCCTGTTGTAACTTCTCTCTGTAACTATGAAGTGATTCAATCTAGTAATAGATTCAGCAGATCCTACGGAGAATGACTGACCTTGAGAAATAAAAGCAAAATATAAGTCTATTTAATGAGAACAGCAAAGTATAATCCTGATACAGGTCTAGTGAGGCCAAATGGCAGACATGAAAATATTAAGCAGCTGCTGGCAATGTGATACTGAAACATCAGAAAATCTCAGTTCTGATCTCAGGTGAATTCCCAAAGCATCTCTTCTGGAAGCTCCCTTAACTCTGGGAGGAATCATCTGAATTTTTCATAGACCTTGATGGGTCATAAATTAGCTGTAATCACTCAGGAGAAAGACCTGCACCTCATAGGGGAGAGCTCAATAAGAGCATCTGCTCAATTTGCCATTGTGATAAAAAAAAAACAAAGAAGTTAACAGGTTATTTTAAAGAAAGATATAGAGTGATACTCAGTATACAGAATTACATATGTAGATACATTATCTTTATTTGTCCTTAACACTTCAGATATCTGTGCGCATATATGGAAAACATACCTATACAAGCTTGGTATTAATTATCTTTTGGTTGCTTTTAAGGAGAGAGATGACAGATTGCTTTATTCTTGTTTATGTTTTTGTTACTTAAAATAGTGTTTAAAGCTTGAACAGATATTTACTCCCACAGCACTATCATAAATAAAAGTGAGATAAAATCTATGTTAAGGTCATCTTGTCTTAAATAAAGATACAAACACAAAGCAAGTTATTAGAGACATAAGAGAATTTTTCTGGTGAAAAAACCTTGAAACAATTGGGACTATTAAAAATACAGAGGACATATGATCTCAGTATAAAAGGTAGAAGATGGAACAAGAGATAGCACTCAGATTCTTCCCCTCTTAGCAGAGCAAAGAGATGTTCAGTGAACTGAAGAGACAATAAATGCCAAAGTGATGTAAGGAGCCATTTCACACCCCCTTCCTATCCTTGTGACCTTAGTGACAGGTAGCGATGAAGTGGTTCTCATGGCAATCAAGGTTCCTCCAGGTTCTCAAAACAAAAGCCTGCTCAAAGGCTTGGCATGCAACATCCTGCCCAGGACTCAGCACTTCCTGCCAGGCTTTCTGGAGATGTCAGAAGGTCTCTGTGCAGGGTCCTACTGGAATGTGCCGAGTTCTCTGAAGTGGCATCTACTGGAAAGATTTTTTTTTTTGCTTTCCATACATACAAGAAAAAATCATTAATGTAAACAGAAGACACTGATGCTTGCTTAAAATGAAATAAGAGCTTTTATACTTTTTTTTGATGAATGTCTTACTGCCCTCAGAGAAATGAAATCAGCATGACCTGACATTCAGTTGCTATCATTATTGCCCTCATGAAAAGGAGAATCAGCTGACAAAATTCATACTAAAGGTTGTCTTTCATTTTCTGTCAGCTCCACAAATCCTTTTTAGACTTTCAGAGAATAAAATTCACCTCCTGCTGTTTTTACAGCAGTGGATTGCTCACACAAAGCTGGAGATCTAGCTCAATACTAATTAAAAGTGATGTCAATCCTGGGGATAATGAGAAAAATTTATACTACTTTTCAGAACATATTTGTGAGGAAAATCTATGTATAAGGGCATGCTACAACACTTAGGCATATTGTAAATGATTCCTTACACCTGAAAGATGCCTTTCACTAAGCCTTTATTTTGGGACTATATCCTAGTGTATATAAGTTTATATCTTAGTTATATACCTTCTTTTTAATACTTCACTTTAGAGCCTGTGCTAGCGAAGGAAAGGAGAGTAAGGTTGCAGAGAAGAGATGTGGAGTCATATAATTATGTACTAAAGGTAAAAGCTAAATGTGCAAGTAGCTGCTTTTTATTATCAAAAGAATAAGTGTAACCAATTTTCTTCAAGATCATGCTACAGTCGTTGAAGAGAGTATTTATCCCAGAGAATTTTTCTCAAGTATATGCATCTGTGCCGTCCTAAGAGGCACTGGCCAGCAAAGATGTGAAAACAACCAAAAAATGCAAATCCCACAGCCAGGGAATCTATCCCAGTTGACTGTAGTACTGAAGTTGCTTCATATTCATGGTAGAAGAAACTATATGTCTGATATCCTGTATTTTTACATTTCTGAAACAATGTCTGCACATTTTTCTCCTCACACATATCATGGTGTGCCAGAAGGCAGAGAAGTTTCCTTTGTTCTTTCTCCCAGTTCAATGACTTTCACTGACCCATCGTGGAAAATATATTAAACCTCATTCTGAAAAAATGAAGACTAATATGTAGTCAAAGGGCCCCCATGATCCTAGTTTTTCAAATGAAAACATTTAGAAGCAAACTGAAGCCTCCAAATCTCATGCAATCAAAAAGTACTTTTTAGAACATCCCAAAATGTTAGCAAAGCACTTTATTTCTGGAAAGCAGCCAAAGAAACTAAGACATTAATGAAGAATCAAAGTAAAGATTTGGGAAAAAGATATACAAAACAATTTACAAAGAAGATGGTTGCAAACAGCACCAGAAGTAGAAAGTTGACTATTCAACTACTACTATTCAACTTGTATTTCTAAGGGAAAAAATGATTTTTTTTTCCTGAAGTGTCAGAAAGACAAAAAGAATCAAAACTAACGGAACAGAAATGTGTGAGAGTTTCTGGGAATACCCTTATGTTTTTTGAACTGAAACAGGTTTGTGTCCTTGATAAAGGAAGAATGGAATTAATATTGATAAATTGCTTATTGTATTGTACCCTCTAGCTTGAGTGCTGAAGGCAATCATATGAATAGTATGTATCATATGAGTCATGTGATATAGTTGTAATGAAATCTGAAAATTAGAAGTTATATTGAGCAGAGAAGATGGTTCTGATATTGAAAGTTTAGTATCATGGTAACAACACATTGCAAAAAAATCAATTACTTTGTCATGCCAGATTGCTAGTAAAAATACTGCTAACCTACAGATCAGGTAAATGTTTACAAGAATTTTAAAAAAAATCACTTAGATGACATAAAATGAAGTCACGATGCTTCAATATTTAGGAAGCTTCTTAATGGAAAAATCAATTTTAGAGAGAGACATAGAAAATTAGGAGTTTGTAGATGTTGCAGTGGATGGTGCAAAATGGCAGTGCAAAACCAATCACTTGCTATACTTAATAACAAAATCAATGAAAAAAAAGTCACTATGCCTGAACTTTTACAGGAATAAAATGTTCAAGAAATGCAAATAGTGATTGATGAGTGCCATTGTTCATACTAGGAGACTAATTCAATTGATATGTTCTCTTCAAAAAAGTTCAATTTTACCTGTTCAGTGTTCAGACAAGATTTGAACAGAGAGTCCAAAATTCTTGAAAGCTCTTATAACTCCAGAATAACAAAGACACAAGTACAGACTGCATTTATGTGATGTTAATTTCAGTCAGAATTAACTGATTACTTGGCTTAGTCTGCAGCAAGTCACACATCAGTATACAGAAAGATCACTGAAATCAGTTTAGAAATGTCGCTTCACTCAGGGAGACCAAATATTGGCCCTTCTCTGAATTGGGAATGTAAATGATTTCAGGGGTACCTGGGCAGTACATTCAGAGCGCATGGAGTCCTTGCGTCCTGCCAGACTGAGACAGCTTCAGGCTGCAATGGAACAACGACAGCTCAGCAGGCAGGAGAAAAGTACACCAGGAGAGCACTTCATACCTTCCCAGGTGCTGCAAGATATAGTAAAACAAAGAAAAAAACATTCAGTGTTTTCTTTAAATGGTATCGTATTTTGTAGTTCAGTGGGCAACTTCAGACCAATAATTTATGTTCACTTCCCAAGTAACATGCTTCTATTCCCAAAGCTATGCTCTCTTAAGAGTTTTAGCTCCCTAGCTGTTCTGTAGCTAAATTACTGATGTCGTGCTTAAGATGCTGATTGATTTAGTGAGCGAGGACACAAGGCTAAGGGACTAAATACTGCGTTTGCCTCACAACAGGCCTGCCAGGACTCTGTGCTTAGTGGAAAGGTTCAAACAGAGAAGGAGCAGCAGTATATGAGCACCCAGATGGGGTGACTGGACAGAAGTTGACCCATCAGGGTGATGTGATGAGATAGAGTGGGTCTGAGGGTGCTGAAAAAGTTGGCAGACTTCGTTGTAAGATGGAGGAGGTCCTCAGTGACTGGAGACAAAACAAGACTTGCACTCTTCCAGAAAGGCCAAAAGGAAGATTTACAATTTTCTGCATTTTCTCTTTCTTCTAGGATTTAGCTTTGAAGATGTGTACAAACCTAATTATCTGAAGTACCAAAGGCAAACTCAGTTTGTTAAAATGTCAACAGAGCTGATTAAGATCCCTGTACATTACACAAAACATAAGCGGGGCACTCTCTTCGATGCCCTAGCACTGGGAAGTCTTGGATGGACAATTTATCTGTCACACTGAAACCTTCCTGATAGATCGTCATTTGGCGTGTTGTGCAGGACTGCTACCGGCCCTCCAGTGGGAGCACAGATGTCATTTTATCCTAACTCAAACATCTGTCAAACCACACTGCACTGGCCTCTCAGGCACCAACAAATCATGACCCTGCCAGGAGCATACTGGGACACTTTAACATATTTTGCAGTTGTAAAATAGTTAATGACTTCAGAGTATAAAAGCAAAGGGACTTTTTTTGAATCAGCAGTTTGCCAGATCCCCCTTTGGCTCCATGCTTCTAGATTTGAAGCACGATGCTTCCAAAACAGATACCCTATGAAAAACGTGAATAGGCATCCAGTTAATCAGAGTACAGCAGGTTATTATTTGTAATGAGAAAGTTATGATTCATTTCATAACATTGTTTTAAAAAGTTTAATTTGACATGGTAGGGTATACAGATATACTTAACATTTCAAGACTCGTCAGTTCAGATATCCTTATTTTCAGAGTCAGGGAAGCCCATGGGCTGCATCACTGAACTACGCATTGGGAGATCTGGTTTCAATTTCCTGCTCTGATATAGGCTGAACACCTGAGCTTGGACGATTAACATAGGCCAGGTTTTTCTCATTGATTCCAATAACTCCTATACTTTAGGTCCAGATGGATTGCCTCGAGAGAGAGGAAAATAATTAAATAATAAAACCCCAGGTAAATGGTTACTAAACAGAAAGACTTTATATCTACCCATTTTTCTTTAACCATTTTAGAGACTGGCAGGGAACCAAGCCCTTGCCTTGAGAAACACTTCAACTCTTCCTTTTAAATTAGCAGGAAGCACTGTCAGCATCAAGGCATGGGGCAGCCACATAGTATGTGAGAAAAAATGAAGACAGAGCAGGTGCTAATGGACAGTGGGGTCAGTTAGTGGTCGAGGAAACACCTCCAGGTTTTCCGCTGCGAGGCAGATCCAGAATCAAGCCGGGACGGGGCAGACACAAGCCCGTCTCCAACACAGCTCAGACCAAACGCAAAGGCCTGAACTTAAGTTCAGCTCCAGCAGTGACATGTGGCCTCAGAAGAGGCATCTCACAGGTCTTTTTCACACCACAGCTCTTTTCTGTGATCTGATCCCAGGTTACGCTTCTGTGCCTTATCAGAACTGATTTTAACATACTGTCTCTTGATCCTGACAAGGTATATATGTTTTTTTTGCTAACTCTGTATTATAATTGTGTCTCTGTGTTTGGGAGAGAATATTTTTGGCTTTGTCAAGCTACAGGTGATGCCAAAAAGTAGTTAATAAGTCCATTTTAGTCCATTAGGTTTTTTATAGCTGATTTGCCAAACCTAGTGTTATAGGTATATATAATAGTATCGCAGAAATAAATTTCACGCTAATGAAACTTGAAAATGGTTATATACTTCTATACATACAACTACCTATCAACTAATGTATCTCTCCTCAGAAGTTTTTCTCATTCTCTGCATATGCTTGTGGTATGAAACTCCATTAAAAATAAATAAATAAAAAATTAGGGACCTCATTTTTAAGTACTAGATCCTAGACAGACGATGCTGAAGGAAAAATGTGCGACTGAGATTTTTTGCGGAACATTATAACATCTAATGTCAGGTTGCTGGACAGGGTGAATCCAGATATGCTTGTAATGTGAATGATGAATGTTTCTCAAGAAGGATGGCTTCTTCATTCGGAAGAACCAATATTTAGGTAAATCAAAAAAAAAATTTAAGTAACTTAGTTACTTTTGGAAAGACAAGATCAAGCTCACAGTGGAATTGTGTTTGTCATTACAGCAATTAGCTGTGACCTGTGGTGGTGTATGTAACACCAAACAAGTGGCACAAATCAGCAGGCTCAAGCAGACAAATACTGAAGAGTGGGTAAGTGGGAAAGCAGCCCAGAATCAGTGAAGGAGGATAATAACATCACAACTGAGGTAATGAGAAATGTACAAGAGAGAGCTCAGCTTATTGAAGTTGTGAGCAAGATAAAAGTCATTTTGCAGTTTCACATCTAAGACTGCACGTTTCTTCTGTTGTCGCGCACGTCAGTTCCTGAGTATTTTATTGTCATTACTCCAAGTGCAGCAATGAGTTTTGACCTATACAGGAGGAACAGACTTCAGCTTACACAATATTCCTTCACTCTGACACTAATGTGGACGGTTCACCCTTCCAGCAGATATGAGGGTCACCATGCCATCAGTTTACCAGTGATATCTGGTTAGAGTTGCATCCTTCCAGTACTTCCAGCTCAAGTTGTCGTGGGCAACAGAGGGAGTTGAGCAACTGCACTGGAAAGGGAGTGAGGTTCGCTCTGCTTAGCCTGTGTCAGATTATGACTGTGCTTTTGAAGAGAAAACAGAGACTGCTAGGATTTCACTTCCTACTGCGAGAAAAGGAATGTAGAAGTAGTAAAAAATGTTCTGGTCCTGACTTTTTGACAGACAGAGTTATCTTACATTTGGTTTTCCTAGGCACATCCCCTTTTTCTCCTGGAAATTTTGCTCAAGAAGGTTTAAGGGCTTTATCTATTTGTCCACAATTCCTCCATATGGTAACCCTAACAAGTTAATTGGATTGTGTGCAGATTACTAAGATTTGAAGTTTCCAAATATGAAACTAAGCCAGAAGCTGCATGTCTGTTCTGCCCATCCATCAATACAAAGCCTATGGAAGGCAGCACCGCAGTAACTAAAATACATTAAGAAAATATCAGATTTACTTCATCATTTTGTTCATGGTTAACAAAATTGTTTAATGCACATTCTATAGCTTGATACTTCTGAAGAGGGGAACTGTGTAAGCATTTTGTTTGCAGAGTTCCTGTCTTCTGAAACAGCACCATTTACAGACTTAGCACCATACTTCTCAGAGACATGAGCAGGTTTTTCACAATGGAATTTCATAAGTAGCTGAGTATCTTAGTAGTCATTTAGACATATTAGAGATAAAGAGCTGTTTATTGATTTTGGTCTACCCATCCATAAAGACAGAATTAACCCCATTGTAAAACAGTGTTAGATTTGTCTAGTCCAATTTTGTTTGTCTCCATCAATAGGATTATCCATTATAGCTAGGGAGTGAGGGTGACAGAGCCCTGGAACAGGCTGCCCAGAGAGGTTGTGGAGTCTCCTTCCCTGGAGATCTTCAAGACCCGCTTGGATGCTGCCCTGTGCCATGTGCTCTAGGTGGCCCTGCGTGTGCAGAGGGGTTGGACTAGATGATCTCTAGAGGTCCCTTCCAACCTTAGGCATTCTGTGATTCTATGATTCTACGAGTGTACTACACTACAATACATTACACATCAGAAGTTTATCCAGAGACTTGCCATAAATTTCCCTTTCTTAATTTTCATCTCATTACTCTGGGCTATTCTGAGATTTTTTTTCTTTAGTTTTCATATCTTTCAGCTATTTGTTAATGGTTATCTTGATGCTTTTTAAGCAATTCACATCCAAATCATGTTTATTTAGATGTTTTCATCTTTATAAGTCAATGCTTCCAACTTCCTTTAATCATAATGTTGGCTTTGCATTGACCTTGGTCCAACTTACAACTCTTCTCAATAATGAGAGTCTCAGGGCTAAGCACAGTATTCTGAGAACAGCCACATTGTGTCTGTAGAGAAAAAATTTTACCTGTGAGTTCAAGTGTGATGTGTTTGCAGGTGCAAACTATTTTCTTTCCCTTGCAGTTTTGCATTGGAAGCTCTGTTTGCTGTCAAGAGTACCTAATTTGTTACTAGATGTCCGCTGTTATTTTTCTATCCTGACACCCATACCAATATCGAACAGAAAAAAAAAAAAAAAAAAAACAGGATGATCTGAAAGGACGTGAAGATCAAGTACACACAGAAACCTCATCCAAGTGATGCAGTAATATATGGAAGGGTTTTCATATTTTGTTTAGGGAATTCTGCCAGAAATATTGGCATATTTATTATCTTATGTATCACACTCAATGAACATGCATTGTATAGGAGACCTGAGTATGCATAATGGTGATATGCTTTAGAGTTCTTGGTTTTAAGAAATTTCATTAAAGGCTAATTATCCAAATGAAATTGCCTGTTTATGACAATAGAAATTAAAGAACTCAATGACACTTTCCTCTTTTCCCAGCCTCTAACACGATTCCTGAAACCACCTTAGGAAAGGCTTTCAAAGTAAAGATCTGCAGGTTCTGTTTAATCTGAAAGAGAAAAGAGAGCCAGCAGAGGGTAGCAAAACAGTAAAATGGGTAAGGCAAAAGCCTGAGAAGATTCGTTCTGAGACGGTTTTATTATAGCATATGGAGAATAGAGCATGACTCAGAGAAGTTTTGTTAAAGAGAAAAATGCTTACTGGGGCTGAGAACATGTTCACAGTTTTTACTTAGAAAGAGGTGAGTGCTGGAGGAGGAAAGGAAGAAGATGTGCTAGAAGTCTGACTTGTCTTTTAATGACTGTTACATTGTTTTTGTGAACTGAAAACTTCTAATACTTATATCTTTCCTCATATTGCTTATTTATTGTCTGGATTCTCTCATGTTTGTATATAAAATATGCACAATTTTTGGTAGGAAGAGGACTGACTTTAGCAGAAGTGTCTAAGTGTAAAACAAATCATATACTGCAAAATTCAGGAGGAGTATAAGGAAGAGGAAGAATTACACTGCTCCTTTAAAATGATGTTAAAAAACACAGTTACTGCTAATGCATTTATGCAGTGCGTGCATTATTTTCAAACATTTTTTTTTGTAGCTACAGTTTAACTCCTGCAATAATCCTGTAACACCTGTCATGAGAAGTGCTTATTTCTCTTGAATATGAAATAATCTTGCAAAAAGATTATAAAATGTAGGCATATACAATATGGGTGCTCTTAAGATGTGATAAAAGATATGCCTCATTTGTTGTTGTTGCTGTTGTTTAGACAGATGACCTTTCTTGGCTCATACAAAATATGGTCCTGGTATACAAACAATTACAGGAGGGTTTAAAATTACATACATGAGTTGTCCTGGTATAAGTGGTTCAGTTGCATGAATAAAGTTAGAGCCCTTCACGTGGTATCAAGCATCTTATTTTTTTTTTTTTTTCTCAGAGCGTATTTGGAAATATTCAATGTTTCCTCCACATTTGCTGAATATTTCTCACATGTTTGCTCTATTTTCATGTATCCTTCTGTGGAAATCATGCATGACTCAGATGGTAAAAACACAGAAATTGCCTCAGATTTGTTGAGAGTAAAGAAGGAAGTGACTGAAAGGAGCGTAGAGACGGGATGTTTACTAGATGAATGTTAACAGCATAGGCTATCCTTTTTATATAGTTTTCATCTTTATGTGTAACAACATAGAGTAACTGGGTGTGACAAAAAAGCCTTCAGAAATGTCACACAACCCTGAAAACTATAAATAGAAATAGCAACTCATATTTTTTGGTTCTAACCTCTATTTGACTAATGATTCATATGAATAATCAGTATTCAGTTTAGTGGTTTTTCTATGTCTCAGTTTTTAGACTGAAAGAATGTGTCTTTTCTCTGTTTAAATATATGTATGTTTATCCTTGATGACTAAGGCATTAGCAGAAATCTAGTGTGGAAAGTACTATCATAAAATATTAAATTTTTCCTTGAATAAGTTTGTCATTTTTTTTTGAAGGAAGGAAGGCAGGATTCATTTTATGTGTGCTTTCTTTGCAGTTAATGCATCTTCAAGCTTTTACCCTAGATATAAATGAATATGATTGCTTATTTACTCAGAACAGTTATTTCTAATTGAAAATACAGAACATATTCATGCCATTTACTTTGCTTTGGAAGCCTTTGCTCCTACATTTTGCCCATTCATCATTTTCTTTTAAGTAGCTGCAGGCACACACAGAGCGAAAGGGATTTTTTTCTTTTATACTTTCTTAAGGTATTTTGATAGGTAGGTAAAAAAATGCTAGTGACATCTATGCATGTCATAATGGCATGACATTTTCAACTGGTGCTAATTAAAAAACAGAAAGAATTGTTGATACTCATAAATTGATAGAATTTACACAATCTGTTCTTTAACTGAGAAGAAACCTAAGTACTCAGGCTACTGATAAATAAAAAAGTAAAGTTCTCTCTGCATAGACAAAGAATCAAGGAGTAACCACAGACAATTCAGAAGCCTTGGGAGATAATTTAAGATGAATGGCCACTTAATAACAACCTCTAATCTTTCCTTTTTACCTACTATTCATTCCCAGATATACCCTTAGTATCGATGACTATGACCTGCTTTACAAAGGTCTTCAGGCTACTAAAATTTTCTATTGCTACCTAGTGGCGGTCCTTCAAACAGGGACGGCGCAAAGCTTTCATAGGCAAACCTATGCTTGTCAGTGTCCCTGGCAATTCCAGTAAAGCTGAAAATTGAACCTCCAGAAGTTGCTAAAATCAGTGGAAAATCTTTTTCTTTTTTTCTTTTTGGGTGGGGGGAGCTTTTGATAAAGCCTCTATTATGCACATATGATGGTACAGATGTTATTACATATGGAAGGTTAACCTGCATTTAGTAGGTGGTGTGAAAATATCCTTATGCAGCTTTTTTTTTCCTTCCTCTTTTGGTATAATTGTAGAATATCCAAAGTGTCAGCATTTTTTAGGTTTTAGGTGTAAAGCAGAATACCCACAAGGGCCACAAGGCCACTGTTTTTTCCTACCAGTTGTGAACAGCAGCACGCAAGGTGTTCAAAGGATGGCCATAGTAACATCCCAGCTTTTCCTCATCACTTCATTGCAGTGGAAATTGGACATGAATGACATGAAAGCTGATATAACCTAGTGTGGCTTCCCCTACAGAACTACCACTTGACAAAGAAGAGTACACAGGGAATTCATTTCAGGAACTTGACAGAGAAGCCATAAGAAGTAAAGATATGATTATTTTAGGTACACTTACATTAGCTTTTCAGGCACAGACACCTTGACAAAATCCTTTGGAATTCTTCATAATGAACAACAGCAAGATCAGGGATACATTTATTTTTAGCAGTGACTGGTTGGGCTATACTTATTTCTGAGACATTAATTGAAATAGTACCTATAGTAGTCATAAACAGAAATCTTCCTCTAAGTAAGTCAATTGTCTTTTTGTCTGCAAAAGAAAAACAGGATATGGTCACGAACCTTTCAGTATGCTACCTAAACTGATGCTGTTGTAGTCAGAGACTAAGTAGCATCCTTAAGTGAACCTGAGTCTTTTATCACCCTGTTACAAGTCAAGGTGTATACAGCTTGAAAAAACAAACCAACACCAACAAAAAACCCCACTGAACTGTCTATTACTTTAGCTGAGGTAATAATAATATCCTGACATCTGAATTTATTAGAACTCTGTGTGCAACAAAATAAAATTCAGCCTGCTATTTTCAGTGAAAACTCAAATTAAGGCCCAGAATATGTCCTTGTTACTCATGCTAAGCAATAGCTTTTTCTGTGAATAACATGCTTGGTTCAGAATCATTTCTTTCAGCATCTGCTCCAGCTTCACTATGTCAACACCTTTCTATTGTCATTAAAAGAGCTATTTAAACATTTAATTGCTCCTGTGTAGTGTTGAAATATGTTTGATCATTCTCAGTACTTTCCATATATCATCCAGTGTGGTGCTTTATTTCTTTCTAACAATTCTCTGCTTCTTTTCCATCTTATTCTTTCTCAGAGTGAATTTTGTATTTGTGAACGTTAGAAAGCATTGTCTCTGCTTTTACTTTGTGCTTCTCTCTATCTAGAAATAATATCTCTGATTTGTATTTATCAGCTTATTAATCAGAGCAATAATTATTTTAGCAAAGACAGTTCATGATACTTGGCATGAGTGGCGAAGATAAGCAAGTATAATATTCACAGGAATATTTGTTTTGTCTTTGTCATTCTAACCTCATAATTAGAAACACAATGTTATTTGTAGAAAGCACACAAAGCATGCAAGCCATATTGCAGTAACCATTTCAACTTTCAAAGATACTGAGAGCATTTTGAATGGTGAACTCATAAATAACAAGCTTAATGCAGTTAAGGTATTGCAACTGCCTTACTATTGATTTCTCCATTAATAACATCAGTTCCACTGCAGATGATATCCTTAAACAACAGATTATCAAAGCATGCAGTATGAGAAATCTGTGGAGCAAAGTCTACCCCTCTTTACAGCACTTTGACAGTGTCGAATTGTAATACCAGCGTTGAGTCTGGTGGAGGCAGAGAAGATGTCCAGGGAGTGGTCTCCACACTTAACCGGTATGACAACTCCCAATAAGAGGCATGGAATTGAAAGAAGTGAGAGGTGGAGTTAGCTGATTTACCAAAAGTCACTGGCCTCATCCCCATGTACGTGTGGGAAAAGAAGCATCCTGCAGCTGAGTGGCAGCAGTGGCTGAGCAGAAGCTCTAGGGTTGCTCAATGGAGCTCTTTGCTTGGCCTACCCTCATTCCTGCAGGCATGATTTACTGCTTCCCTGGAGTTTTTATTCCTAATGTCTCAGTATGATCAATCTGCACCATACCGTCATATCAGACAAGATTAGCTGTATATTTTTAAGCTGAGAGAAAACAAACTCAAGATGCTAAAGGGAATGTTCCTACAAGACATCAGAGAGGTAAAGAAAAAATACATGCTGAATTCAGATGACTCTTTTCTTATATTATTACTAACTGGAATGTAAATGCATATAGGGTCTTGAACATACTCCTTCTTTACCTCCTCATCTCCTTTAATCACTTTTTCCTGTACATCCATACTCACACCCATATACTGTTTTTAGAGAATCCAAAAAGAAACTTGAGTCATCCTTCAGTTTGGTCTGCATTTGAACTTTTTACCTAGTGATCAAAAATGCGACTGAATATACTGTTTCCTTGTTTCAGCCCATCAGGTTCCACAAAGGAACCATTTTTTGTACATTTGTGAACACACTGCGATGGGATTAATCATAAACCTGGTCCTATGAGTGTCTGTGTGTGTGAATGATGCTTTCTGTGGGCTGAGTTGCAACGAAGAACAAAGTAAGGACTAAGTTTCAGAATGCAGCCTCTGTACTCTCCTTTAAATGCAGTAATTCATTCGTGGGCAAAAAGTGCTAGAACATACCAGGTAAGTCTCTTGAGGATGAAGTGCAGTTTGTGTCATGACAAATGCACAAGGCAACGTCTTGTATCAAACATTTGGGCCTATATATTGACAAGTTTGGAAAATTATGACACCTTTCAGAACTTTTCTGTTTTTCCTGTTACTGGAAATATTTTATCTTGAAATGCCATACCTCTATGTATTAATGCATAATTTCACATCAAACAAGGATCGAACAAGGGAAGGGCCAGCAAATTTCCATCCTGTTGCCCATGTTCACATCTGAATTTGGTCTGACATTTTAAAAGTAAATGTGACAAAAATGTCATATCTTGACAGTGTTCCTGAGTTTCTAGTCAATAGGGAAAGCTAGGGCTGTCTGGTCTTGTTATGCTAAGGAATAAAACTTCTAATCCTGTGATTCATTATATGGCATAGTCCTGCATTCATTTAGCAACCTGCTTAGTCTGTGTGTAAACTGAAAATCACAGCCTCGGGAAAGTCTGTTCAATGGAAATATATGCTTGGATGAGTTTAAAATATTGTACTGTACTCTGCAAAAAAAGTAATATTAAAAATAATTAAGCCTCAAAAACAGGAAATAAGTGTGACAATGGATCTTTTAGATCCACTGAAACAACACTCACATTCGATTTCTTGGAACAAATAAGCAAACAATTCAAGCAATAGTGTTTTGAATAATGAAATTTAGAAAAACACCAGGAGGCAGTACAACAGAGGGAACATCATTTGGCACATTATTCTGGAATGTTTTCTAATGTCTGATCACCTGAACCCATTCTTATATCAAATAATTAAGCTAGCAAATTCAAATCAATTTATAGTTTAGGATACCAACTTACGTGGTCCTATCACTTCCCATCTTTCATAAAGTGATTCTTTTCTTATATTTTCCTTGTTCTGGTAGTACTCAGCTTGTGCTGACTAGTGACAGGCTGTAATATCTTCCTTCACAAGCTTCTGCTGCTATATCAGATCAATAGGTTCCCTGATTGAGGAAGGTAAACTCACATGGTCACAGAATCACAGAATGGTTGAGGGTGGAAGGGGCATCTAGAGATCATCTAGTCCAATCCCCCTGCTCCAGCAGGGACACCCAGAGCACGGGGCACAGGGTGGCATCCAGGCAGGTTTGGAAGATCTCTAGAGAAGGAGCCACCACAGCCTCTCTGGGCAGCCTGTGCCACTCTGACACCCTCACAGGAAAGAAGTTCTTCCTCATATGGAGGTGGAACTGCCTGGGATTCAACTTGCACTGATCATTACCCCTCGTCCTGTCCCTGGCCACCACCAAGAAGAGTTTGACTCCAACCTCTTTACATTCTCCCCTCAGATATTTGTACATGTTGATAAGATCCCTTCTCAGTCATCTCCAGACCAAACAGGCCCAGCTCGCTTAGTCTTTCTTCATATGATAGATGCTCCAGTCCCTTAATCATCTTCATTGCTCTACCCTGGACCCTCTTTAGAAGTTCCACATCCCTCTTGTATTGGGGAGTCCAGAACTGCACACAATACTCCAGAGCTGAGTAGAGGGAGAGGATCACCTCCCTTGATCTGCTGGCAACATTCCTCCTAATGCAGGCCAGGATCCCATTGACCACAAGGTCCATCCAGCAGAGTTGAGGGAACATAGGACAGAAAAATAGTAATCAGGCCACATTTATTTTTCAGGCAAATCATACCTCAGAGGCTACAGACCTGTCCTCAGCTGTTTGTTCCTACCACAGTTCCAAAAATACTACCCTTTTTGTAGTGCTGGCTGAAGAGAACTGGCATTCATAGAGAAGGTTTTGTGATCCTGAGATTCCTCTTTTTGAAAAAAAAAAACTGTATAACCTTCATTATCAAAGTCTAAGTGTGTACAGCTCTTAAATAGTAATGAACTTATTCCTGTACTGTACTCTGAGGCTCTTCAAGTCTACCTTAATGTAACAGATCTCCTTAACGAATACTTAGAAAATTCAATTTCTAGTCCTATGTACTTTTATTATTTTTATTTTCAGATTCTGTCTGAGAAACTGTGTTCCCCAAGATCTCAATGCAGTTGCACATACCTATTGAATGAAATTCTCCAAATGCCAAATAAATATACACTGCAACCATCCCAGTTATAAAAGACCTCTTCATAACAGTCAGAGAAGTCACACACTGATCACTGAAGGCAAGAAAAAAGTCAATTCACTTGCCCCTGCCCCACCCCAGATGAAAGGGAAAATAGATGAACCTATCATCTTACCTAATATGTTAAGACATTAGAGTTATCTAGACTATAAAAGGAGAGAGCCTACAGACCCTTTTCATTTATTTTGAACAGCTTCTGTTGATACAAATCATGGCTGTTAAACATGAGAGAGAGAAGGGGAGGCAATCTCTTAAGCTACTACCTCTGAAACCACACATTGGTTTGAAGCTTACAAACTGACACAGCATATCTTGAAGCAATAGGTAAAATATCTATTAATAAGAAGGTTTATTTGCTCTCCCTTTAGTTTCCCAGTAATCCCAGTGAACAATTTCTGGTATAAAAAGGGCTGAAAAGGATCACAAGAGGACATACAGTTAATTTCCACACACTGAGACTGGGAAAAAAAAAAAAAAAACTATTTAAATGTCCCAAACAGGTATTTGCCTTCTAGTGGTTCCCACTCTGTCTCCCTGATGAGGCACAGGAGGAATCCAAGTGTATCGGTTCCATGGGGAGCCCTCCTGGGATGTGTCTGCATCTCCCCAATCAATATAAAGCAAAATAGTTCCTTTTCCTGTCCACCATAAAACAGTGCAGCATTAGTACACCTCACACTAAATTTGTGGTCAGCCTATAACCTCTGTAACCTTTTCTGCCACATGACTTACTGAAGTCATTTATCCACCAGTTTGCATTTATGAATACATTTCTTCTTGCATTTTGGAAAAAATCTTTGCCTATATCATTTTGAATTTTGATCCTATCCTCTAAAGTACCAATATATTCATTATTTAATCTCAAAACAATCTTAATTGTTGAATTTCTAGAAAATAGCGAAGTAAAAATGCTTGAACACAATGTTGCATGGTCACTGAGAGAAAGTTACTGAGTTTAATGGGAGAGGAAAACAGATGTACAAACTATTAAAACTGCTGAATGCAACTTCCTCTCTCCATTTAAGGTATATGAGCATAATACTGCAACATAGTGTTTTTCAAGTTTTTTTAGATACATCAAGAAAAAAAAAGAGAGAGAAAAAAGAGGAAATAATAAATATATTTTTGATTTGGCTCTGTTATTGCTTTTACTATCTGTTTCTTCCTCTTGGAGTATGTCATTGTACTATCCTTGTGGTCAGTTTTGGCCTCCTTTGCCTCAACATGAATTTAGGTATCAGTTTTGATTTTCCTGCTGGTTGCGGAAAATAACTTATTTCCATTTTTTTTCAAAGCTTATCAAGTTAATGAGAGGCAGTTTTGTCAGCTCTGAAATAAGCTGTCTCTCATTGCATAAGACTCTGTGGATCTTCCTCTATTTTCTGTTATGCATTTAACTTTACTTTTGTCTTCTAAAGTTTACAAGACATTTAGTTTTTCTTATGTCACTACTCATTTTTAATATTATTGATATTTCATGTAAACTCACTATTGTTGCCCTCAAAAGAAAGCTGTCACCAGATCTGTATTTGCTATCAACATGACTTCTTTATCAGTTCTCATAAAATATTCATTCAGTTTTTACTCAAAAACATTGTGCAGATATTAGAGGTGAATATTGAACAACATGGGAACAATATTACAGTCTTCTTGTGAGAAGCTAGTAGCAGGAAATAGCTGCATAGGGGAGCAGAAAGCATGCACAACAATTTGCTATTGAGGAAGAATGTAGACTACATTGTTGTTATTACTTATTGTCTGCATGACGATCATTTCTAGGATCATAATTTAGGGACTGGACTAGCACTGTGATGTATGTCACAGGTTCCCTACTTTTGGGAATAGCAACATATTTTAATCACAAGTATTTGATTGCATAAAGTGCTGTGATAATGGAAAATGGTAAACATTATCATATCAGCTTCAAGAACAATAAAATATCAAGCATAAACTGCAAGGTACTCTTCTGAGGAGCTCACCCTCTGAGACTGATTCATCCTAGAATCCTGTTGGTGGTCAGTGACGTTACACCACCATAAGTCTGTGTAGTGATTACACAATTACACAGAGGAGCAATAAGATTTTGAGATGTTAATGAATCTGTCTTTGAACCTATATTAGCAACTTTTGCTATCTCTTTGTGGCTTTTGTGATCACTGGTGGATTATCCTCCAAACTCTTGTGACTTCCACAATCAGGCTGAGTTGTAGGAACTGTCAGTCTTTGCCCTTCTATATTTTCTTAAAAACAGTTTGACAAAAGTAGAAAAAAATGTTACCAATGATAGAACAATATAGAGGCATTACGCTTCCTTTTCACTGGCTCCAGAACCACAGGCACCTTGTGGGGTGGCCACACAGTTCCTGCAAAGTGTTCCAGGAGTGCCTAATGCTGGATTTGGTTCCAGGGAACCAAATCTTCTCAGTTCATTTTATTAAAAATGATCTCCAACTACTCATCTTGTGTATGATGGAAAGACACAGGCATTTATTTTCTCCTAATAAGGATTGAAAAAGAGTTTCTTATTTCTTAGGCTCTGGTAAACAGCAGTAATACATGAAATGACATAAGCCCATTCTTTAGTTTCTGCTCCTATTCAACTGCTGTGTGGTCACATGGTGAACCAGACCTACACCAGGCCAATTTTGGTAGAGGTAATAAAACAAAGCTGTTTTTTCAACTCAAGGATTTCCCAGATTCCAGACTTGCTCATACATATCAGTAGATGTGAGGGGACAACAAGGAGGGTGCGGATGGGGTGAAAGAAAAAGAAGGACAGACTAATATGGCATTTCTGCCATGACCTTATGTCATTTGAATTAGGTCATTTCTTTCTTTCTTTCTTTCTTTCCTCCTACACGAGGATTTGAATGACCATTTCCGCTATATATTTTAATTGCTGCATTTCTGACTGCAGGCTGTTTCCCTCTACATATAATTTCCTCTTTCCTCTACATATGCTTAAAACATGATACTATAATTTTATAAGCATGTAATTTACATATTCACTGTTTAATACCTTCTTAAGGTTTATGTATGCCTTACTGTGTGCTTTTCTTGGAGTCCATATATAACCTATAAGCATAAAAAAAGAACTGATCTGAATATGAGGTGATCCTCCAATTATAGGCACTCAGTTGAGCATATAGTCCAAATGATTGGTTATTGGTGGTATTTAAGTATTTGATTAATATCTGAGTTTTAAGCTATTATCTCTTAAAGCTTCCTTTGAAATGCAGATTTGTTCCCTTATGCTTGTCACAGCTTCTTAGCAAGCACAGAAAATATTCACAAGTTTGGATGCAGTCACACTCCTCTGTGGTCCTGTTTAATTGACTAGACATTATTCTTGCTGGGGTGGGAAGGGGGATAAAACAAATCTGTTGCGACGAGCGAAGTGAATCTTAAGGCAGGTCAGGATTACCAGACTAAAACTCAATATGAGTTATATCTAGCTCCATCTATTTAACCCGAATAGCATACTTATATATGCAAGCAGAAGCAAGCTCTTTAGCCACACGTACGCGTACGCTACAATT
>JAWLRI010000267.1:643485-653899 GCA_034781795.1 Crypturellus tataupa
GTGGAGCAAAGTCTACCCCTCTTGACAGTACTTTGACAGTGTTGAACTGTCATACCTGTGTTGAGTCCTCTGGGAGAGGCAGAGAAGATGTCCAGGGAGTGGTCTCCATGCTTAACAGGTATGACAACTCCCAGCAAGAGGCAGGGAATTGAAAGGAATGAGAGGTGGAGTTAGATGATTTATCAAGAGTTTGTATTCATTGGTCTCATCCCCATGTATGGGTGGAAAAGAAGCATCCTGGTAGCAGTGGCCGAGTAGAAGCTCTAGGGTTGCTACATGGAGCTCTCTGCTTGGCCCTCATTCCTGCAGGCATGATTAAGTGATTCCCTGGAGTTTTTATTCCTAATGCCTCAGTATGATCAATCTGCGTCACACCATCATATCAGACAAGATTCGCTGTATATTTTTAAGCTGAGAGAAAACCTACTCAAGGTGCTAAAGGGAATGTTCCTACAAGAGAGGTAAAGAAAAAATTATATGCTGAATTCAGGTGACTCTTATGTTATTACTAACTGGAGTGTAAATGCATCACAGGATCTTGAACATGCTCCTTCTTTACCTCCTCTTCTCCATTCATCATTTTTTCCTGTACATCCATACTCACACCCACATACTGTTTTTAGAGAACATTTTCAGAAAAGCCAAAAAGAAACTTGAGTCATCCTTCAGTTTGGGCTGCATTTGAACTTTTTACCTAGTGGTCAAAAATGTGAATGAATATACTGTTTCCTTGTTTCAGCCCATCAGGTTCCACAAAGGAACCATTTTTTTGTACATGTGTGAGCACACTGCGGTGGGATTAATCATAAACCTGGTCCTGTGAGTGTCTGTATGTGTGAATGATGCTTTCTGTGGGCTGAGTTGCAACCAAGAACAAAGTAAGGACTAAGTCTCAGAATGCAACCTCTGTACTCTCCTTTAAATGCAGTAATTCATTCGTGGGCAAAAAGTGCTAGAACATACCAGGCAAGTCCCTTGAGGATGAAGTGCAGTTTGTGTCATGACAAATGCACAAGGCAATGTCTTGTATCAAACATTTGGGCCACTATATTGACAAGTTTGGAAAATTATGACACCTCTCAGACTTTTCTGTTTTTCCTGTTACTAGAAATATTTTATCATGAAATGTCACACCTCTGTATGTATTAATGTGTAATTTCACATCAAACAAAGATCGAACAAGGAAAAGAGCAGCAAATTTCCATCCTGTTGCCTGTGTTCAGATCTGAATCAGGTCTGACATTTTAAAAGTAAACGTGACAAAAATGTCATATCTTGACAGTGTTCCTGAGTTTCTAGTCAGTAGGGTAAACTAGGCTGGGTGGCCTTGTTGTGCTAAGGAATAAAACTTCTTATCCTGTGATTCATTATGTGGCATAGTCCTGCATTCATTTAACAAACTGCTTAGTCTGTGTGTAAACTAAAAATCACAGCCTCGGGAAAGTCTGTTCAATGGAAAGACATGCTTGGATGAATTTAAAATATTGTACTGTACTCTGCAAAAAGTAATATTAAAAATAACTAAGTCTCAAAACCAGGAAAGAAGTGCGACAATGGATCCTTTAGATCCATGGACATAACACTCACATTTGGTTTCTTGGAACAAATAAGCAAAAAATTCAATGTTTCGAATAATGAAATTTAGAAAAACACCAGAAGGCAGTACAACAGAGTGAACGTCTTTTGGCACATTATTCTGCAATGTTTTCTAATGTCTGATCACTTGAACCAATTCTTATATCAAATAATTAAGCTAGCAAATTCAAATCAGTTAATAGTTTGGGACACCAACTTACGTGGTCCTATCACCTTCCACCTTTCATGGACTCAAGGATCAAGTGATTCCCTTCCTACAGTTTCCTTGTTCTGGTAGTACTCAGCTTGTGCTGCTTGTGCTGACTAGAGATAGCCTGTAATATCCTCCTTCACAAGCTTCTGCTGCTGTATCAGATCAGTAGGTTACTTGCTTGAAGAAGGTAAACACAAATATGGTCACGGAATCACAGAATCACAGAATGGTTGAGGTTGGAAGGGACCTGTAGAGCTCATTCAGTCCAACCCCCATGCTCTAGTAGGGATACTCAGAGCACATGGCACAGGGTGGCATCTAGGCGGGTTTTGAAGATCTCCAGAGAAGGAGACTCCACAACCGCTCTGGGTAGCCTGTTCCAGGGTGCTGTCACCCTCACAGGAAAGAAATTCTTCCTCATACAGAGAAGAAACTCCCTGTATTTCTACTTGTATCCATTATCCCTTGTTCTGTCCCTGGCCACCACCAAGAAGAGTTTGACTTCAGCCTCTTTGCATTTCCCCCTCAGGTATTTGTACATGTTGATCAGGTCCCTTCTCAGTCTTCTCTTCTCCACGCTAAGCAGGCCCAGCTCGCTTAGTCTTTCCTCATACCACTACTCCAGTCCCTTAAACACCTTCATTGCTCTATGCTGGACCCTCTCTAGAAGTTCCACATCCCTCTTATACTGGGGAGCCCAGATCTGCACAGAATATTCCAGAGCTGAGTAGAGCAGGAGGATCACCTCTCTTGACCTGCTGGCAACACTCCTAATGCAGGCCAGGATCCCATTGGCCACCTTGGCCACAAGGTCCATTCAGCAGAGTTGAGGGAACGCAGGACAGAAAAATAGTAATCAGGCCACATTTATTTTTCAGGCAAATCATACCTCAGAAGTTACAGATTTGACTGTCCTCAGCTGTTCAGTCCTACCACAGTTCCAAAAATACGACCCTCTTTGCAGTGCTGGCTGAAGAGAGCTGGCATTCACAGAGAAGATTTTGTGATCCTGAGATTCCTCTTTTTGAAAAAAAAAATGTATGACCTTTATTATCAAAGTATAAGTGTGTGCAGCTCTTAAATAGTAATTCCTGTACTGTACTCTGAAGCTTTCCAAGTCTACCTTAATGTAAAAGATCTTCTTAAAGAATACCTAGAAAAATCAATTTCTAGTCCTACGTACTTTTATTATTTTTCTTTTCAGATTTTGTATGAGAAACTGAGTTCCCCAGAAACTGTTACACATACCTATTGAATGAAATTCTTGAAATGCCAAATAAATATACACTGCAGCCATCCCAGTTATAAAAGGCCTCTTCATAGCAGTCACAGAAGTCACACAGTGCTCACTAAAGGCAAGAAGAGTCAATTCACTTGCACCCACCCCACCCCAGATGAAAGGGAAAATAGATGAACCTGTCATCTTACCTAATATATTAAGACATTAGAGCTATCATCTGGACTATAAAAGGAGAGAGCCTACAGACCCTTTTCATTTATTGTGAAGAGCCTCTGCTGATACAAATCATGACTGTTAAACATGGGGGAGAGAGGGGGATGCAGACTCTTAAGCTACTACCTCTGAAACCATACAGTGGTTTAGAGGTAACAATTCAACACCTTGAAACTTAGAAACTGACGCAACATATCTTGAAGCAATGGGTAGAATACCTGTTAATAAGAAGGCTTATTTGCTCTACGTTTAGTTTCCCAGTAACTCCAGTGTTCAATTTCTGGTATAAAAAGGGCTGAGAAGGACCACAAGAGGACATACAGTTAATCTCCAGACACTGAGACAGGGAAAGAAACCTATTTAAATGGCCCAAATGGGTATTTGCCTTCTAGAGGTTCCTACTTGGTCTCCCTGATGAGGCACAGGAGGAATCCAAGTGCATCAGTTTCATGAGGAGAACTCCTGGGATGTGTCTGTTTCTCCCTTATCAGTATAAAGCAGAATAGTTCCTTTTCCTGTCCACCATAAAATAGTGCAGCAATAGTACACCTCATTTTAAATTTGTGGTCAGCCCACAACCTCTGTAACCTTTTCTGCCACATAACTTACTGAAGTCATTTATGCACCAGTTTGTATTTATGAACACATTTCTTCTTGCATTTTGGAAAAATTCTTTGCCTATATCATTTTGAATTGTGATCCTGCCCTCTAAGGTAACAATATACTCATTATTCAATCTCAAAACCATCTTCGTTGTTGAATTTCTAGAAGACAGCAAAGCAAAAATGCTTAAACACACTGTTACATGGTCACTGAAAGTTACTGAGTTTAATGGGAGACAGATGTGAAAACTATTACAACTGCTGAATGCAACTTTCTATCTCCATTTAAAGTATAATACTTCAACATAGTGTTTTTCAGGATTTTTTTGAAAGATTTCAAGATTACATTTTTTTAGATGCATCAAGAAAAAAAAAGAGAGAAAAAGAGGAAATAATATATTTTGGATTTGCTTCTGTTACTACTTTTACTATCTGTATGTAGTACGTCATTTTACTAGCCTTGTGGCCAGTTTTGACCTCCTTTGCCTCAGCAAGAATTTAGACATCAGTTTTGATTTCCCTACTGGTTGTGGAAAATAATTTATTTCCAGTTTTTTGAAAGCTCATCAAGTTAATGAGATGCAATTTTGTCAGCTCTAAAATTAGCTATCTCTCATTGCATAACACCTCGTAGATCTTCCTCTATTTTCTGTTATGCATGAACTTTATTTTTGCCCTCTAAAGTCTACAAGACACTTAGTTTTTCTTAAGTCTCTAGTCACTTTTGCTATTATTGATATTTCATGTAAGCTTACTATTGTTGCTCTCAAAAGAAAGCTGTCACCAGATCTGTATTTGCTATCAGCATGACTTCTTGATCAGTGCTCATAAAATATTCATTCAGTCTTTACCCAAAAGCATTGTGCAGCTATTAGAGGTGAATATTGAATAACATGGGAACAATATTACAGTCTTCTTGTGAGAAGGTAGTAGCAGGAAATAGCTGCATAAGGGAACAGAAAGTATGCACAACAATTTGCTATTGAGGAAGAATGTAGAGTACATTGTTATTATTACTTACTGTCTGCATGATTATCATTTCTAGGATCACAGCTTAGGGACTGGGTTAACACTGTGATAGAAATTGCCACAGGTTCCCTCCTTTTGGGAACAGCAACATATTTTAATCACAAGTATTTGACTGCATATAGTGCTCTGGTAATGGAAAATAAAAAATATTATCATGCCAGCTTCAAGGACAATAAAATATCAAGCATAAACTGCAAGGTACTCTTCTGAGGAGCTCATCCTGTGAGACTGATCCATCCTAGAATCCTGTCAGTTATATTATACCACCATAAGTCTGTGTAGTGATTACAGAATTATCAGAGGAGCGAGAAGACTTGGAAGTGTTAATGAATTTGTCTTTGAACCTATATTAGTGACTGTTGCAATCTCTTTGTGGCCTTTGTGATTACTGGTGGATTATCCTCCAAACTCTTGTGACTTCCACAAACAGGCTGAGTTGTAGGAACTGTGAGTCTTTGCCCTTCTATATTCTGTTAAAAACAGTTTTTGATAAAAGTAGATAGAGGTATTAGCAGGCTTATGTTTTCTCTTCACTGGCTCCAGAACCATAGGTACCTTGTGGGGTGGTCAGCCATTCATTCAAAGGGCTCCAGGAGTGCCTTATGCTGGAATTGGTTCCAGGGAACCAAATCTTTTCAGTCCATTTTATTGAAGATGGTCTCCAACTACTCATCTAGTGCATGGTGGAAAGACACAGGCGTTTTCCCTAATAACAGTTGAAAAAGAATTCCTTATTTCTTAGGCTCTGTTAAGCACCAGTAATACGTGAAATGACACAAGCCCATTCTTTAGTTTCCACTCCTATTCACCTGCTGTATGGTCACATGGTGAACCAGACCTAAACTAGGCCCATTTTGGTATAGACAGCAACAAAGCTGTTTTTTTAGCTCAAGGATTTCCCAGATTCCAGACTTGCTCATACATATAAGTAGATGTGAGGGGACTACAAGGAAGGTGCAGATGGAGTGAAAGAAAAAGGACAGACTAATGCAGCATTTCTGCCATGACCTTATGTCATTTGAATTAGGTCATTTCTTTCTTTCCTGCTACATGAGAATTTGAATGACCACTTCCGCTATATATTTTAATTGCTGCATTTCTGGCTGCAGGCTGTTTCCCTCTACATATAATTTCCTCTTTCCTCTACATATCCTTAAAACATAATACTATAATCTTACAAACGTATAATTTACTGTTTAATACCTTCTTAAGGTTTATGTTTGCCCTTACTATGTGCTTTTCTTGGAGTCCGTATATAACCTGTAGGCATATAAAAAGAACTGATCTGAGTATGAGATGATCTTCCAATTAAAGACACTCAGCTGAGCATATAGTCCAAATGATTGGTTATTGGTGGTATTTAAGTGTTTGATTAATATCTGAGTTTTAAGCTATTATCTCTTCAAGCTTCCTTTGAAATGCAGATTTGTTCCCTTATGCTTGTCACAGCTTCTTAGCAATCACAGAAAATATTCACAAGTTTGGATGCAGTCATGTTCAATTGACTAGGCATTATTCTTGCTGGGATGGGAGGGGGATAAAACAAATCCTAGCTGTTTGCCTTTCTCTGCCCGCCCATGGTGTCTATAACCTGTAGAATGACATAAAGACATTTTAATTTCTTCGTTCTTTGCTTTTTCCAGTGTTATTTGGTTCTCTGTTATTAGAGCATTATTACTTCTAGTGGCAATAACATTATTACTTTCTGATGATTCCTCTTTAATTTGAGTTTCTTCGTCTTTATCCAGTTCTGTAGTCTTGAATTTGAAAAATTCCACAATGAAATATATTTTCTATGAAATATATTTCTCTTGCTTTTCTGTGCCATTGATGCTTCTACTTTAGGAAGACGCTCACAATGCGTTAAATAAAAGTTTTTAGTCATAAATAAGAGAAATGCTAGTTAAAAATAGAATGTCTTCATTTTAAATCAGTGTTTTATGTCATTTTTATAAGATTGTTTCTCAATTGTTTGCACAAACAAAAGAATCTATGGAAATCTTTCAGCTTTTGCAAAAACTGTTGAACTCCTGGAGACTGAGAGAAAACAAATAGGTGAAATTTCCATTTACTCTTAAGATTGGACCATGGCTTTGAATCATGAAGAACAAAACATTGTTCATGAAGAACAATTACATTAAGTAATGGAAGAGAACATGCAGCTGACCATCTTTGCTAATAGACACATCTGCAACCTATGGGAATAACTGCAGGTCCAAACAGGCATAAACATTAAGAAAAAATGCCTCCTTGGAAAACAAAGAAGGTTAATGATTTAGTTTTCCATTTTCTGTCTAACAAGCAAAGCAATTAAAAGGTAGTAAGTGAAGGCTATGAGCTCTTGCTCATTTTAAAGATAGAGAAATGATATTGGCTATTGAATGGCATGCTAGTATAGATGTGACCTGCTTTTCCAATGAATTATCTTTTCTCCCCAAACATGGGAAAAACATATTGATTTAATCTTGTGATTTTGTTTCTGTATACAGAGACTAAATTGCTTTTGGCAGCTTGAATATGAGAGTAATTTACTGTGCTAATACTGTATTTTTGTGGTCTCAGATGGATTTGAATACTCCAATTTCCTCTTATTAAGTTTAAGCTTCCATGAAAAAAAGGGAAAAATTAATGCTTTTTCAGGTTACGTTTTTGGTCTCTAAAGAATCACCTTATAGCTCTTTCACGTTATACAATGATTAAGTTTTGTTCCCCCTCTCTATATATTGTAATTTGTGAAATCTATATCATGAATCTATCCAGTAATCAGCATAACAGCATGGGATTTTACATACCTCTTTGTTGAATATCACACAGCTTTTGTCTTAACAATTTGCTCTTGAATGCAGGCTGGAGTATTAAGATTCTCTTCATGAAAAATGTTTCCTGAAGCCCTCATTAACATTCTTCTCCTTTTAATTTTCATGTATGTTTCCCTGTCTTATTATCAGTGTCACACTAAAATAAATGGCTTTTTTCTGACATTCTCTATTACATTTACATCACATTAATCCATTTTTTTTTGCCACCTTCATTCCAAATGATATTACTTTATGCTATTTTAACCTACCTTCATCTCTCATAATTTTAGTTAAGGATCACAATTGTCTTTTTTTTTTCCATCTATATATTCAATTGGTCAGCCGGCCTTCATATGTTATAGTCAGAACTTCAAGAAAGTATATTACTGTTATCAAAGTACTTTTAAAGTTCTTCAGCGTTTTTAAGCAGGTCTAAATCTACTTCGTTTCAAAAATGTTCTTTCTTTTACTGATGCACCACATCCTACAATTACCAGTTGGCAGATCAAATGAAATGTCTGTGATCATGCATCATCTACATACAACAAAGAATTCAGTATGCAAGGTGGGAGTACCGGGACACAGAGCTGTCCACTGTTCTCCTTGAAACATTATCAGAAGCCTCAAATTGAGGTAAAATTTACATTGCCTAAGGTGAGGTCTCCTGTGAAGTCCTGTCCCACGGGCTTGACAAATTATAAAAGTCGCATGAAAATGTGGCAATCTTTCACTGCATACCTCATATCATTAGAAGAGAATATCACAGGGACTCCTTTCATTTACTATGATGCAGCACATCTAAATATGCCAGACATGTTTGCCTAAAATTATCTTCCTGTTTTATGTGCATTATGTGGTACTACTGCCCAGGTGGGCATTATTAGTGTATTTCTTCTGTTTACACAGAGTGCACCCTTTCAAATGTGTTACCAAGCCTGAATATATGAGTAATTTTTTGGTGAGCCTGAGGAAAAAGTTATGGGACTGTATATGAACTCAGATGTATCTTCCTGTATGCACTAGAGCAATGCCTGAATATTTTATCAGATAATGGAGTAGAACCAAGCAGAGCTAGAGTCCATTTCTATTTCTGATCTTGGGATCATTATATACCTTCAGGTTCTCTGTGTTTTCTGGTGTGGTGGAGGTTCTGATCGAGATACAGGTAATTCATAATAAGGACCATCAGAGTGGCTCCACTTACCAAAGACTTTCACAGTTCTGGAATTGATTCCTATAGTTTGATCTTGTAATTATGAGCACAATCAGTTTTGTCTGCTAATCACTGACTTGGGAATTAACAGAGATGTCCATGATTTTTTCAATGCTGGCTCTATGCTGCTGAGGAGTAATGGTGGCTCAAGAAGAATAATGGAAGCTTTCAATTTGGCAGACCTTTCAAACAGCTGAAAACCTCATGGAACAGATTTATCCAGATATCCATATATGCTACATTTTTGGGGGGGGGGGGGGGGAGGAGGAGGAGGGTGGGAGTGAGGGCATGGGGGAGGGAGATATAATTTCTGTCTGCAAAATGGGAGTTTGTTAATGTTTATTTAAATTGTTTATTTAATTCTTCTTTATCGTTTTATATGAGAAGCATATGAACAACTGCAATATATTAGGACAAGATCTGTCTATCCCATATCTCATTTCTTGACAAGGGTCTGTAGTAGATGCTTAGAAGACAGAATTCAGTAATTTAGGGCATAGGTAGAATGGTCCTTTTCCCAGTATGCAAGAGGAGTTTAAGGAGTTATCTTGAAGTATCATTCATTTTTATCACTTCATTTATCTTGCATTTTGTATTTCTGGAAGTAATTCTGCTCATTTATTTATTCCACTGTTCTGGAAAGTCCTAGAGTGTAATAGAGTGTCCCTACTTGATGGGATGTCTTACTTGGATTTCCTAAAAACACTGGGCCCTCATCTGAGAGAAATATACACATCTATTGTTGTTCATCCTCCAGACAGTTTCATTTTACTCACACCCACACACACAGGGACACACATCAACACATTTATGAAACCTTGGTAATTCTATAAATTTTCAAGAAAAATTATATTCAAAAGTCTCCCATTGATTTTTTGATAAATGATTCATGCATAAACTTGCTTGACAGCCAACAGGAATGAATAAACTTATTACAATAAAATCGCCACTGTGTCTGATTACAATATTTTTCAATGGTCAGTTTTGTGCAGAGAAAGAAATCCCTATGGGGAGGTCATTTGTCAGCCTAAGTCAGAGTGTTAATGTTACTGTGAAATAACTTAGTTGAAGTTGGGTGCGAGTTTCTCTTTTTCCTTTCAGGAAAAAAAAAATGTATGAAGAAAATAAGAAAAAAAAGTAACACTTATATAGATGAGGACAAATTTGGCATGAGCTCCTAGTGAAGATACATTCATTTCATGGTCTAATAGGGCACTAATTTGAAAAAAGATTTTTATTTTTTATGTCATGGATCAAGGATCAATATATTTTTTAATTCTGTTGATTTTTTTTGAGCACATTTTTTATGTTTAGCTTATAGGAGTCATATTTGTCAACACGGCAGCTATAGTAATATATATTGCATGTCTGCGGAAGAATGGCCTGAAAAAGGGGCAACTTATAGAAAAACTAGGGCTTAACAGAAGTTTTGGCATTACAGCAACTTGCTTGGGGTGATGCACAGTTGCCCCTTCCAGGATGGCTGGTATGCACTGACTCTGCTCCTCCACAGTTCCCTGGGCAACACAA
>JAWLRI010000267.1:653999-671699 GCA_034781795.1 Crypturellus tataupa
TCATCCAAAGTGAGTGTCAGGGGGACTTCTTTCATTTGCTATGATGCAGCACCTCTGAGTATACCAGACATGTTTGCCTAAAATTATCTTCCTGTTTTATGCACGTTAAAAATGTGGTACTACTGCCAGCCTAAGTGTATTTCTTGTGTTTACACAGAGTGCACCCTTTCAAATATGTTACCAAACCTGAATATATGAGCGATGTTTTGATGAGCTTGAGAAAAAAGTTATGGGGATGAATATGAACTCAGATGTATCTTCCTGTATGCACTAGAGCAATGCCTGAATACTTTATCAGATAATGAAGCAGAGCTAGAGTCCATTTCTCTTTCTGGTCTTGAGTTCATTATACACCTTCAGGTTCTCTGTGGTTTCTGCTGTGGTGGAGATTCTGATCAAGACAGAGGTAATTCATAAAAAGGATCATCAGACTGGCTCCACTACCAAAGTCTTTCACAGTTCTGCAATTAATTCCTCAGTCAGTGACTAGCAGACAAAACTGATTGTGCTCATAATTTCAAGACCAAACTGTAGGAATCAACAGAGATACCCATGATCTTTTCCATGCTGGCTCTATGCTGCTGAGTAATGGTGGCTCAAGAAGAATAATGGAAACTTTCAATTTGGTAGGCCTTTCAAACAGCTGAGAACCTCATGGAACAGATTTATCCAGATATTCAGATATGTGTAATGGGAATGCTATATATATATATATTTTTTTTTGAGGAGGGTGAGGTAAAGACATGGGAGAAGAATATACAATTTCTGTCTGCAAAATGGGAATTTGTTAATGTGTATATTTAAATTGTTTATTTAATTTTTCTTTATTGTTTTACATGAGAAGCATACAAATAAATGTAATATATTAGGACAAGATCTGTCTATCCCATATCTCGTTTCTTAACAGTGGTCTGTAGCAGATGCTTAGAAGAGAGAATTCAGTAATTTAGGGCATAGGTCTTTTTCCCAGTGTGCAAGAGTTGTTTGAAGAGTTGAAGTATCATTCATTTTTATCATTGCATTTATCTTGCATTTTGTATTTCTAGAAGCAATTTTGCTCATTTATTTATTCCACTGCTCTGGAAAGTCCTAGAATATAGCAGAATGTCCCTACTTTCTGGAATGTTTTACTGGGATTTCCTGAAAACACTGCACCCTCATCTGAGAGAAATCCACATATCTGTCATTGTTCATCCTCCAGGCAGTTTGATTTTACTGACCCTCACACACATCCACACATTTATGAAACCCTGGTAATTCTATACATTTTCAAGAAAAAATATATTCAGAAGTCTCCCATTGATTTTTTAATAAATGATTCATGCAGAAACTTGCTTGACAACCAGCAGGAATGAATAAGCTTATTCCAATAAAATCACTACTATGTCTGATTACAATATTTTTCAATGGCCACTTTTGTGCAGAGAAAGAGATCCCTATGGGGAGGTCATTTGGCAGCATAAGTTAGAATGTTAATGTTACTGTGAAACAACTGAAGCTGGGTGTGAGTTTCTCTTTTTTCTTTCAGGAAAAAAAAAAAAAAAAGAAAGAAAAAAAGATATAAAGAAAATAAAAAAAAAGGTAGTGAATCACAGCACTTGTATAGAGGAGGACAGATTTGGCATGAGCTCCTAGTGAAGATATATTCATTTCATGGTCTAAGAGGGCACTTATTCACAAAAAGATTTTTACTTTTATTTTTTATATCATAGATCGCTATTTTCTTTAATTCTTTGGGATTTTTTTTGAGTGTATTTTACTATTTAGCTTATAGGAGTCTTATTTGCCAACACAGCAGCGCAGCTACAATAATTCCTGTGCCAAGGAATTATTTTTGATCTCAACGAGTCTCGCAGATATTTTCAACTAAACTGTAGTCTCTATATCAGAAACAGCATCTGAATTAAACAGTAATTCCATCAGGATATAAAATTTAAATGGCAATAATTCTACCTGTTAGACACTACTGTTGCCATTCAGTTGGCATTTTTTTAAGAATTTGCTTTCTCTCATTAAATTCACTGTATCAACAATAGCATGAATTTATAGTGCTCAATTGACATGCTCTTGATTTTAGTGGAGTTACCATCCGAAGTGCAAGGTAAAACTTTTACTTTGATATTTTTAGCAAATGCCTGCTGATACAGTGAAAAATACAAGGAACATTTACTGTACTCTCAGAGTAAAGCTTAAAAGGGAAAGAGTTTTTCTCAGTTTTGCTCTCTTTCCTCTGCAGTTATGTAGTTTGGTATGTACTGGAACTATAAATTGACATTCTAGCACCTGGCAAGGCAATAACATTTAGTGTTATTTTGCTTCTCAAAGAACACAATAAAGATTTTAATATCTAGTAGTAGCCTCATTCTTGCTTCCTTTTTGGAGAAGGTAGATATTGAATATTTCCCTCAAAATTGGTACCAAAAAAGACTCAGGTACTGCAATATTGAGTGCTACCACATGAGATTTTCAGATGCTTTCAGATGTTTTGCTCATGGAGTCAAATCTCAAGAGACTGAATTCTCTACACAATTCATGGAGAGAATTCAGAAAAGAATATGAACTAGAAAGAATACTGAGCACAGAAACAGCCTAGAGCTAGTGAAAGGGTCTTAAATTCCTTAGATGCAGGTAGTATTCACAGCATGGTCATAAGGTAGTCAAGACTCACCTAATCTCTATTTGGGAAACTCAGACTAGAGGTTGATTATGTCCTTCAAAACTGAGTAGAGGGAAGGTATATTCTCTTTACCCAGAAGTGTTTTAGAAGAAAATGGTAAATATTTATGAGGAAGAGGACTGGGTGATTGTCGTGAATTAATATATGAATCTGAAACTTTAGATTCTTTATGGTCGTGCTTCAGGTCACAAAGCCTCTAACATTAGGTAAAGGGATTCTCCTCTCTGCCCCTCATGAACCATGGTCAGCACCTTGTACCACTCTGTTGCAACTCAGAATGGAACTTGCTGGCTTGGGAGACCTGAACCCGGGAGAGACTTGCTAATAGCAGATTTTTGTTTTGCCTTCAGCTATGTTACTCTGAACATAGAACAAGATGGGAAAGATGTGAAAAAAAGGTTTTTTAACTATGAAAGGACAAAATTAACAATGTAGTTACTAGACTTGGAAAGCAAAGAAACAAAGCGCTTGCGTACCTTATTAGGCAGCTGTCCTTGGCTTAATTTCTAGTTTCTGTTTACTTTGTTTACCCAAGAGCTGACAGCATGGATTCATAGCTTGTTAGGGCTAGTACCAAGTTCTTCTAATGAGCCACATCCATCTGGCATCATCTCTTCTGTGCCGGGGCCCCAAACTCAGGACAGTCCCTGTATTTAATGAATGGCTTTACTCACGAAAGCTTCTGCTGAGTGTAAATGTACCTCCAGGGGACTGCCAGTAACCCGCGGTCTTGATAATTAATTTGATTATGGTTTGAATTTATGAACCTCCTGCTAATGAAAATCTGCCTGATACAACATTAGCTGTTGATATTCAGATATGTTTTTGAAATACTACTTCATCCTGGGTTGCCTAGCCAGTGTTATCATTCATTTCATCAGTAGATGGTGCATTAATGCAAACTAAATTGTGCTGTTAATGATGAATAAGCTTTGATTCACCTGAGCATGTTAGACTTGAAGTAACTAAAGTTTCCATAACTTCAGACCTCTTAGTAACAATAAAGTTACAGTTCTGTAACAAAAACAAAAGTTAAATCAGCCTGAAATATTTTGTTCCAAAAAAAAAAGAGTATTGTTTTGTTTTGGGGTTATATAGCCCTTTGTTCCACTTACGTTTTGTCCAACTTTAAATGAAAATTTTGCTTTCATAATGCGCATGACCAGCAATGCAAGACCAGCAGCCTTGAAAGTTGAAACAGTCTAATCATAGACCAGCTGCTGTGATGGAGATGGTTACAGTACTTTCTCTTTCAGGTGCTGTCAGAATACACATCTCTGGGAAATATGGATAGGACATTTGTTTGGTACTCACCCGTAGCTTAATAGCCCAGTGAATACAGTATTGCCTTTCTTACTAACATGAAACAGATGCTACAGTGTGTTTGCAAGACCTCAAGACCCATGAAGAAAGAACAAGGTGTAAAGCTTGTCATTTTATTTATATAGCCTCATTTTATTCAAATGGACAAACAATACATTGCTTCTTTCTCTTCTTTGCTACCCCTCCCAATTAATCGTTAATACAAAGAGGGATAAATTTGGTTCATCCCTGATTACTGTGTATGGGATAAAGCAAACTTTTTTTTTGCAGGAAAGAAGTTAAAGAACAAACAGAAGCCCATTTCATTTGGATTTCTCCATGACAAAGACATTAAAATACAGTCAGATGGTATTAAAATTTAGAAGTAAAAATTTATTCGAGAAAAAAAAGGCTGAGGACAAGCAAGGTGGGACTAAAGACTGAAGAACCACAAAGAGACTACAATAATCCATTGCACGGTCATCAAGCAACAGATGGGATGACAATTGTATGTATTTTATGACCTAGGATCTTGTATATTATGACTGCTTACAATTTTTGGTGTAGCACACCAATGATGCCATATCTTACTCATGCTTGCAGGTCCTCATGCAAACCAAACTCTAATCTAGGAAATTATAGGTACTTAGACATAGGCATGAAAATACATGTCTTCTTAGAGTTTACAAAAATAAGTAGTCTTCATGAAAGCAACATCAGGTTAGTGTCCAGGCAAGGTTACACAGACATTTATATTTCATGAACACTTCCTCAAGAATGGTTCAGCATCCATTCTTACTATTAAGCCTAACCTATTTGAGCAGTCTCCAATTAGTTCTATGCCACTTTGGAACAAAAGTCAAACCCTGAAAATTCATGTTATAATCAAATAAATAAATGGATTAATCTGACCATTGTAGGAATAAGAAGTTTACTAAAATACCTTTAATTTGTGTATTTTCTTGTGCATGATTTTCTGTTTTAAAACCATTTGAATAGAATAACCTATCCTGACTGCTGCAGAAGTGACTTAATTTACTGTTTTCTAACATTTCAGACTAACTACCCATCCTTGAGACTCAAATTCTTTTTTATTTTCATCCTCTCTCACAAATTGTCTCTCTCACAACTTTAAGTTAACATTGCTATCATTTATACATTTATACATTTCCGGCCAAAGACAATGGGAAAGGGGGGACTATCACATTCAATTTAATTGATCATATCCAATTTAATTCAATTTAATATCACATCATGTGCCAAAATGTATCAAACTATGAGTATTATCTTGAAAAAGGAAGGGAAAGCTCCATTTATCACTCAAGAAACAATTTTCTTTTTTGATACCTACATGTAGGTATCATGAATGTTATTATAAGCAGAGGTTGAAATGCTGTGATGAGATCATACAGTTCTTATCAGTGTCCATTTTAGAGTCTTCAAGAAAATTTTATCTCCTGTGGCACAGTGCCATCCTGTGGACCCTAGGGCTGTCTAAGGCAGGTAGATTGAGATATCATGACAGGCAAAGTTTAGGAATTTTTCAAGACATAAAAACAGATCTTGTTCAATAAGATGTTGATGTATTAGTTAAATAAAACCCTTTGATGAAACTTGAGGATACCTACATTGCGTCATCCCATAATAGCTTTCAAAAAGTGCCAGAATTTATTGTATTTCTACTGTGTAACAAGGCAACTTCATGCAAAAGTTTATGTTAATATGCATATTATACTCCATTTTGATTGCAGAAATACATTTTTGATGGTATTTGATCAAAACTGCCTGGAGTGCTTAAATATGAATGTTCAAGACACTGGTCACAGGCACAGGAGAGCCAGGTGCAACTCTGTGCTCAAATTCATGTGGACTTTTTCTCATAATGCACATTAAATCACACCATGAAAACTCTCCTCCTAAAGCACATTCACGAGGTCATTACCCATCTTTCTTAAACTTTGTGATTTTAGTATAGATATTCACATATATGTGAAATGACTTGAGTTCCTAGAAGTTTTGTTATGTTGAAAATATTTCAGCAGGTCTCACAAAACTTAAAAAAAATGAAAGACAGAACGCATGTATCGCCTTGATAGTTCATTCAAGGGCCTAGCAGGTATCAAAGGTGTGAGCTGAACGCTCTTTGACCTCAGCAGAAAAAGGCTGTTCATGTGATTTATGTGTGTGGAAATATAATGCTACTCAATGCAAAAGTGTTATACTGAACATTGAATGAGTACTCTCTGGTGACTATTTATGAAGGTAGTGTGTTAGAAGTGTTAATGTAATCAATAAAAAGGAAAAGGTCTAGGAGTAGTACTCAATCTAAACAGTGAAAGCTTTACAGAACATTGCCCCTGAAATAAATATTTAGTGACTCTACACGGAAGGTGCTAGTCTTTGACAGGATGAGTTTCATGCTTCACAGCACAAAAGTTATGGGATTCCAGTCAGTAATCAAAGAATAACTCTGTATTTTTGTAGCAAAAAGACATTACTTCTTTTCCCTGGCATGCCAATGATTAAATTAAACATTTTCACATCCCTCTTCATTCTTTTGGTTAAAAAGACCAAGCGAAAAAAAAAGTCAGAAAAAAAGAAGAGAAAAAGGTGAAATGATAGTCAGAAATGTATGTGGCAAACCTGAAAGCAGGAGTGTAACTGGAAAAGTTAGGAAGGTTCCAGAGTGCACGTTTAAGACCAGACATAAGATCCTGAGTTCCAGATCATAAAACCTATTTAAATATCAAAATAACATGTGTGGAAAGAAATAGATTTTTATATTTCAATATGCTCCAAAATTCAAGACAGTAACAAGACAGCTGACTGCTACCATAGCTATAAATTGCACAGTGCTTTGAGTAAACTCAAAGCTTTGAGTAAACTCAGGGCTGGAGACATTAAAAATTGGCTGTTTTTACTACTACATGATTGCAACCTCATTTACTACATGATTTTATGTTCTTTACATATGTACTATTTTTTAAGTGAGTAACTTCTGAAAATATTTTTATCAAGTAGATCCTGAAGTTGTCAATAGGTAATCAAAACTGAGTTCTAAAATCAGTATCTCTGATACAACAATTTTACTGCTATTCAAAAGAGCTTTCATCTCTTTCCGGTCAAAGTAATTAGACAGGA
Source organism: Crypturellus tataupa (assembly GCA_034781795.1). Taxonomy (NCBI): domain Eukaryota; kingdom Metazoa; phylum Chordata; class Aves; order Tinamiformes; family Tinamidae; genus Crypturellus; species Crypturellus tataupa. The sequence continues at coordinate 661,120 of JAWLRI010000267.1, forward strand.
TACAGCCTTAGGTTCATTCTATTATCTCTTACTGTAACCAAATATTCACAATAAAAATACAGAAGTAAATCTTTTTTTTTTTTTTTTTTTTTTTTTTTTTTTTGCTGAGGTCTTACATGTTATGTAATGAAGCTTTTAGTTTATTCAGTGAACTCAGTACAAGTCATGTACTTAAAAATTTCCCATTCATTTTATGTTTATGGCTTATCTTTAACACGCTTCAAGGGAGGCCCGCAACTCCCAGAAATACTTTGTAGGATTTCATGCATTGAAGAGATTCAGCAATAAAGTTTTGTGGTGTATATATGTTTTCATTCACCAAGAGAAACTGTCTCAAATTTTTTCGAGATCTGTTTGTTCACGATATTCTCTTAGATCTCTAGGAAGCAGTAGGCCTTGCTTCTTGGAATTTGAAGTTAAACAAAAATATTGATTTATTTCTTCCCAATTTTTAGCTTCCTAAATACTCACATGAAACCATATTGTTTTCAAATGGATTGGAGAGCCAATATATCCAGTGAGGTATCCCCGAACTTGTAAACTATCATACTGAAATAGTTAACAGACCACATTGGTGTAGGGAGTAGTATATCCAGTAACTTGGAGACATACATATGACTGATAAATAAACATTATTTTAGCTCGTCTGCGTATTTCTTTTGCTTCAGAAAATATAGTCACCCTGTAAGGTAAGCACATACTATTTTTGCCTTCCCAAGAATTACTTGCAATTTTGTCCAGTTCTCATGTCTGTGCACATGAGGTTTAATTATAAACATAGAAAAGTACCCAGTTTAATTTTATTCCTGTAAAATACAGCTAAATGTCTTAGTTATATGAAAGGTCTCTCGTGGGGAAAAAAGCTATATATTAAGGCTATTTTTCAATACTTTAAAAGGTATTTCATAGAGTTTATTTCTTAAATAAAATTGCTGGTTACAAGGGAAAATTCTCCTACCTTCATAACATTTTTTTCTTGAGCTGAAAAAACAAAAACAGCTGTCATACTGAGATAAACATTATAAAAAGAAAGGCCAAATGTCTCCTCTTACCAGGAGATTCTGTTAGAAGTGCCATTCCCCAGCTGCAACTTCATACTGCTGACCTTGCCACATCATTTGACCTACTATGTCCAGTGGTTTGATGATAGAGTTTCGCATGGGGGTAGGTAAGTTGAAGTGGTTGTATGAGAAATATTTGAAAATCAAGCTAATGAGGTAAAATACAAGATAATACAGCCAGTTATGTTGATATATTTGAAAAAAGAGTTTGCATGATAGGAGGGCAATCTAGTGACAGCACTCATCCCTGACCCAGCCAGGTTAGACCCTCTGCTCTCCTCTATCTGGAGTGAAAACAAACAATTTTTTTTTTTTGTTGAGTGGTAGCAAGGGCGCAAATGACGTCCATACACATCCCAAGACAATCACAGTAATTGATTTTGGCATCTGGACTTACTCTCTGGTGATTCAACCAAGTTACTATTGATGAGCCAACAGATATTATTCTTCCAAAGTTATTCCTCCAAGATTCCACTTACATTGCATCATAGAGCAATAATCATAGTTTTAGAAGCATTTTCTAAGCACTATCATTAAGTCATTAAAGCACAGTGACACTAATTTATCATAATATTGCACATTGTCTTATAATAAATTCCTTAGGGGTGTTGAAGGATATTATATCAACCCAGGCTTGAATTTCCATACAGAAACTAATTTTTACAAGACCTACCTCCTAAAGAAAAAAATGATGATTAGCATTAATTTTTTTTTTTTTTTTTTTTTTTTATGATTATAACCTGTGTCAGTCTTTCCCATTATTTTTGTCCTGTAAAAATCTATTACTATCCCCTTGGAGTACTTAAGGAGACATGACTATGCCTTTTTTCCTGAATGAGAACATTTTTTTTTTCCTAGAATGTCATAGACCTTTTTAAAGAAATAAAGGACAGGTCATATTCTTAAGTTTCATATTATCTAATTTTTATAATCTAAAACTAATGTAATATTAATGCCTGCCTAATGTACCATTCATTAATACAAATGAATTTTCATTATGCATTAATTTAATATTAATTATTGCCTCAGGAAGCAGTAGCTGCTGCTTCTGTGCCTGGAGGGGCATAATTATATTTAATTCAAACTTTATCCTAAATTTGGACTTATTATATAGATATTTTCTGCAAATTTTCTCTAAGATACGTCCATATGGCTGTATATGATATACATCCTGTAAACACCTAAACTTATTGAGGTAATTGCAGTAATTGCAACTTGCTTTCCTGCAATGAAAATGAAATAGTTTTTGTGTCAGTACTGCTTTGATTTTTTCCTATACTTGAGAAGAACACCCCTAAACAACTCCCTGTAGAAGAGCTGCTTCTTTCCCACAAAAAAATGGAAATAGACTATTAGCACGTAATAATTTAGCTTTGATTATTTTCCTTTATTGTAACCTTAGATACAAAATTTACGTATATTTAGTAGATTTCTGTTGGCTAGGGGCGAGGCTGCTGCCCAGCAATATGCAGCCCCAGCTGGGAATGATGCCTGTACCCCGGCAGCTGCCTCCAAGGGCCAGGCTTGCCCAAAGGACTTTTCAACGAGCCCTTCCCTCCTTTGTTTTGAGAAGCCCTTTCCCTGTTGCCGTTGCAGCATATGCCTCGTGCTGCGCCTTGCTGTGGGTACCTGCCACCTTAGCAAATGCTCTAATGCGCTGCCCACTGCCACGTCACCAGCCTCTGTCTTGATGCAGTTATTCTCCAGGAAATAAGGATTTGTTGTCAACCTAACTTTTTAAATTACTGTTAGGAGGTGTTTGGTGTTTGAAGACTTCAAGACTGTTCGCAGTCTTTGCATGTGCTCCTCCCAAGTCCATATTTCCGTGAGGTTGTGTGAAATTGTGCTTCATTAGCATGTATTATTTTTGCTAAGCCTCTCATGCTGACTGAACACAATAATGATCTTGGCACCTGGGAGGCTGCAGGTTGCTATTATTAACAGAATTTAGATTATGATTTACAGCTGTATAATTTCAGGTTTTACCAGGCTAACAAAAGCAATTCATGATTACTGCAATTATAAAGAAAACAACAGCTGAAATTCCAGAAACTCTGAGATGCCAACAGAGTACTGTTACCTGGTTATAAACTTGCCAGTCCTTTTATTTTTCCTTTACAGTTGTGAGTGTAAGTATTGAACAGAGAGTGTATGAGGAGAATGCAAATGGGAAAGTCAAGTTAAAGATAGCAGTTATACTTTCCTCTAACTTTTCAATTTTCTCTGCATAAAGATTGGAAGTTTTTTAAAGTTCTCTCTTCAATATTATCATTTTCATTCAATTCATCATACATTTTGAAACTCAAATCTCATCATTTTATTCTTTCACTTCTTTCATCACGTTGAAGCTGTGTGGTATAAATCATGGACTAATGTGAAATGAGCTATCAAATTGGTACATAATAGGCTATTTCTTTATATCTTCTGAATACTTTCACATGCACTGATAAGTACATTATACTCAATATTTGTAAGTGCCTTTTGAAGGATCTAAATTCAGAAATCTGTATTTTTTGATAAATTTAAACTACCCTTATCATTCTGCAAAGATCCAGGAGTTTGGGCCTGTATTCTTATCTATATTTGATATTTGTTTTCTGGTGGCAAAGGCACAATTACCTGTAGCCATGGGAGTCATTTTTGAAAGATACTCCTGCTAAGCACCACAGGAAATAATTTTTTAATGATGACCTTGTGTCACTGTAAGCACAAAGCAGACTTCACAGTTGAATGCTCTAGCCCCAGGGACTACTAATGGTGGAAAGTAATAGCTTTTAAACTTCTTGCCACCTGAGCTGTGTGTCACGTGTATTTATTCCCACAGGAATTTTTAAAATTTATTTATGCAGTGTCTCTCAGAATGATTTCAGTATAGTTGTATTGCCTTGGTGGTATGTTCAGATGAATTTCAGGCATATCTCAGAAAGACACTGTTATTGAAGAATTACCTGTAGGGATTTGAGGAATTCAAAATAGTACATGAAAAACTAGAAAACATTGGTCACTTCTGACCATGGTTTTTTTATTCAACACACCTTCACTAAATTCAGTAGAATATGATTCAGAAATGCTTAGAGAAACAGATTAGTAGAATAACTATGGAAAATTCTCTATTTCTATTCAGAAATATAGATTAAAAACAGTCATTTGGATAATAATAGAAAAACAGAATTGTAGACATAAAAGATAAAGCACATCTATGGAGACCTTTAGTGCATTTCTGTATTGCAGAAGATTTGTTCCCTACAGAACACTGTCTTAAGATCTGGTCAGTTTAGATAGAAAATATTTTCATGAAAATTTCAATTGCTATTTCTTTATAAATATGATTTTTCAACTTATCCAATTTGGCACTCACAAAATTGTTAAAAGCTTTATGCTTATCTCTACTTTTCTCTGCTTTGTCTTGTTACAACATCTAACAGTACTTTATGCCAGGCCCCATGCAAAAAACAGCAGAGAATTAGTGCATGTCCAGAAGTACTTAACATACCACGTGTATTTTCCTCCAGCACTCTCTGCATCAAGCAAAACTGTTTTTTAATACTACAGCTCCATGTTCACAATTATTTCTAGAAAAAAAAATCAGCTTCCTGGAAGGATGAAGAATTTGAACATTCTTCATTACGTTGATGTATATAGGAAAGAGAAACCACAGATCCCTACCTGAAACTTGTAAATGTTTAGGTAAAGTTAATCTCCCCAGCACTCTGTTATATCTGCTGAAAACCCAGACAGCAAGCATTGACACATGCGGCTGACTTGTGATGTAAAATAAATTTAGCAGGGTATTTTTGATGCAGGGATTTTGCTGAATGGGAGAATAACTATAACATGCTGTAATTAGGGCACTTACAAACGTTTCTTTGCAATTCAACATCCATAAACGATTTGTGTGTGCTTAGGCATATGGGGGCTGATACTGGAAACCTCCATGAAGAACACACAGCAAACATATTGAACCCGGTTTTCAACCACAGCTGAATACCAGCAGGTGTGCATATATGTATGGAAAGTTGCACCCTCCAGTCTTCATTGGATGTACATGTGGCAATGACGTCTGCCATTTTAGTACAGGCAAGCCTGTAGCAGAACATATGTAACACAGCTCAACAACTAACTGGTCCTATATGACAGCTACATCAAGACATTAGAAACATTAAAAAGAAACATATTTAATTTATTCAGAAAAGAAAAGAAAATGACCTACTTATTCTTAGCTGGTTTTGTTCTTCTATTGCTATTTTTAAAACTGATATGGACTTTTTCTTTCTTTCTTTTTCTTTTTTTTTATCTCTAGCTATAGCTGGAAGTAGAAGATTAGTCACAGATTGACAAAGTGGAAACAAGTGCAAGGAAATCTGAGCATCAGCAAACGAAGAATACAATATGCAAAAAAGAGAATATAATTTAAAGACTTTAGTGAAGAATTTCATACAATGGCTCATAAAACTTGACCTCAAGAAAATAATTCAGATCATTTGAGAAGAATATGAAGAGAAAATTGACAGATCATTTAAACGCAGCTCTGATATATGGTAGTGTGCTGAGTTGTGAGAAGGTGGCATCTGACGTATTAGAAGGGTTAGCAATAGATTTCTTTTAATATAATGACTGGATTAGTTGCCTGATATAAATGTACAGATCACTAAGCAAAGATGAACCAGAAACATGAACATTTTGTCAAGTTAAGAAATCATACTAGTGGGCTGCAAAATGGGACAATAAGGCCCATATTCCTTTGGATACCTTTGTATCTTCCACTATTTCTTGTCTTGTACCTTTGCACGGGGAAGAGCATACAATCTTCTGCTCATCCTGGATAGGAAGTGGGGTGGCCTTTGCGAAGATAAGGACTGCTAAACCATTTGTTTGTGTGTGTAATCGTGACACTACTATGGACAGACCAGGTGCTCAATAGAGATAGTGTAATTATTTCTTCCTCAGCCCACATCTAAGCTACAAGACTCACATACACAAGTTTGGCTTTGCTTAGACATCCTAAGGTTCAAAGCTGTAGGTGCAGCTGAAGACCTCTTCTCTCTTCTTGCTTCTGGGGTGTCATCCATTCCCAAAAATCTCTGTGGGTGCTTCAAACTTCACCAGACCTTGCATGGAGTTCCCTTAAAGACTTGCTTTTGCTGGCTTCCTTCAGCATGTGTGTGCAAGTAATATCGGGGTGAAGACCCTCCATGCAGAGCCCTCCCAGTAGCTGAAGGATACTGTCCAAAGAAAGTAAAGTAGGATGCTTAGCTGTTGCAACCGTTTGTCAATACAAATAACTTCCTATTTAGTTTCTTTCTGAGGTTATTCTGTTTTTCAAGACATGGATTTTGAGAACATTTATCACAATGTCATCAATGAAAACTACCCTCTTCTTTGTAATGTTGAACTCTGGTCTCAGGAACTGACTATGAAGTTCTATTTAAAAATAAGCATCTGTCTCTAATAAAATTTTAATGTCGGGAGATTATGTGTCAAAAAGGAGCAGCTACTGTTTCCTTGTTTCTTTCATGAGTAACCCAAGAAGAATTTCCCACTGTTGGAAAGTGACAATTTCTGCTAGTTTTATAATATCCCTATGACTGCTTTTGTCTGAAAGAACAGACTAGTCATTACAACAGGTTTTCTAACTCCTCTAGGATTGAGACAGTTTAATTTTAGCTGCATGGAGCTGTGATGCATCGTGGAAAGAAAAAAAAAAAAAAAAAGACCTCCTACCAGAACCATCAGAAGCACTCAAAGCATGACTGAACACGGAAAAGTATGTATGGTCAGGTGGCTTGAAGATATAGTTTCGTTATTTCATGATAATTAGTGTCACTTGAATGGAAGCTCATCTTTAAAATATCGATTTACTCAGTGATGTTCATCTTCAACAGTACCCTTAGGGACAGCTGTGAATAATAACAAAGGAAGAAGAGGTTTGAGCTAGATGGATAGACAGGTGATTTACATGCATGTGTAATATATGGGTCGAGTCCCACTGAATAAAGGAATTACGAAGAAAGACTACGTCACCCTAGTGTTGTATGATTGACATCAAAAGCTGGTCTCTTCGCACTGCAGGGTTTCAATAATTGTGCCACTTTTGGAATTGTTTCCTTTTCGATTCAATGTTCATTACATAACCTTTTTTTTTTTTAATCTAACAGTAAGTTTTTTTAATGTTCTTTTTACTAATAATTAGAAACAGATCCATGTGCCCAAGGATGGTTTTATTGCAGTACAGATATTTCTCATCGTCTAAAGAGATGACAGCACTATTTCTTAAGCTTTTTTTCCCCACACATTCAAATTAAAAAATTTAATCATGGCCAGCAGCCTTTTCATTCTCATGCTGAAAAGGATATGCCATAGTTGTCCACCTGAACCTTCTAAACTACTAATAAACAAAGTGCAATGGAAAATGGTTTTAAACAAACTGTCAGACAAACAACAAGAAGATGGTCAATTTCTAGCAGCTGTAGGGGCCTAAAGCTATGAGACGATTGCCCTGCTTCTCCTTGTGTATTAAGGAGGCAAGTGTAAGGACGTAGCCTGTTCTCGCAATCAGGTCCTCCGAACGAGCAGGATGAGATACATCTTCTGGTCCCCCATGCTCTTGTGATAATCTCAGCATTTACCAACATGCATGAGAGCTGTTAAAATATCTAGATTTTTAGTTCATCCTTCTTTGCAGCTTAGATGAAAAGGCGTTAATGAAGAATATAGAAATCTTGCAGCATTGTGACTCATTCATGCAAGCATTGAACTAGTTTTGCAAAATTCAATAGTTTCAGGATCCCATCCAAGTGAATCCTTTTAAGCAAAACCCCACAAGATTTTTGTGGGATTTCAATCCTCCCCCATAACTGAAAAAATGATTCCATGTTATAAGGAACTCCTGAAGAAAATCAAAGCCATCCTGCTAATCTTTCCTAGTAGTATGTTACTCTCTGTCTGTCAGTATTTTTCAGACACTGATCTGTAGTGGACAAGAAGTTCAGCAGGGATAGCTAGTGCTGAAGTTTTCATAAATGGATTTACTGACCCATTACAAAGCCAAGTTTTCAGCTGCAAATAGCAGTATACTGGGACTAGCTCTGTGACTTCCTCTTGTGCCAAACCAAAACTGAGCGAGTGCTGATAGGATGTGTCCCATTTGCAAGCTTGACTAAAAGTGAAAATGTGCGAACAATCCTCCCGCTCAAAACCACGCTGTCAGTGCCACCGTCTGAAGCTCACGCGGGAGGGTGGAGGTCACCCAAGCAATCCCTGCAGTGCTGGCACAGGCAGTCCTGACACCAGGGCTAGAGCAGCAGCATCGTAATTATCCCACCAGGGAGCTGAGTTAAGGTCTCAGAGGTGGCAATAGCTGAGATTTTTAAAGAGTAAACACTTTAAAAGTCTGTAAACAAAACTATGTGGAGAGCGCATGCTGACAACAGAGTAGTGTTGTGCATATAGTTTAGACTGTGTCTTAAGAGGGAAGCAGTCTTATATACTAGATCTATGTAAAAAGGGTTTCTTATTAAGGGCTTATTAAGATTTTTACCAAATCAAAGTAAATAAGATTTGTGCTTGCAAACTGAAATTGATTTATGCACACAGGACTTCTTAGGACTTTTTTTTTTTTATCTCCCTGCACATCTAGCCCAAATACAAACTTATATACTTTTTGCTCTATCCAGTATGCAGGAAAATGTACTTAAAGAAAGATTGTCCCTTTGTTCACTGGAAATAAAGAAAGCATGTGAAAAAAAAAGAACATCTATATCCCTGTGTGCAAACTAGGGACATAAAAGAAGCACAGATTCCAACATTTTATTAACTATGAATCCAAGTACATCCCTGTATCACTACTGCTGTTCAAAATTGTAATGTTTTAAAATTCCACCATCCTCCTTATCCCTTTTATTTGTATATTTTTTTCTCTGCATCTAGTTGCCTCCAGTTATAAGCCTTTTACTCTTCTTCCAATAGATTTTTGAAGGCATAATCTATTCACATGAAAAGATATCATACTGACAACAGAAAGGAGATCTTGAAATATACTCCTTCTAATAGTCTCTGTCAATTTGTGCTGCATTATTTCTTTGTCAAAGAGTAAATCATGCATAGTATGTCCTCTGAACTGTTTCTCTTTAGAGACTGGAGAGTATAAAGAGTGAACTCTAATACCATGAAGAGTTCAAGATAAACATATTTAGCAATTATCATCAGACTTGATCAGTAAAGATGAACCAGAACTAATCAATTTTTCAAAGGAGAAATTCAATCTCATTAAATCAAACAAACAAAGAAAAACAGACAAATCCTTCCACTCTTATTTCTTCTGCCAGCGTTCAGATGTGCTTGTCACAAAATGTAAGTTATAAAATGTTTTCTTGTTCGTATCTGTATAACATGTGAGTAATGCAACTGAAGTCTGTTCAATTCATTCTGGTGTAAAAATAGTCCAAGTAAAAAGAATATCAAGATCAATTCTTTTAAAACAATAGAGGAGATCCCATTTTCACTCATCCAGCAAAGCTCCTCAGCAATGCTACCACGCGTCCCCACGAGGTACCCCAGAACCCACAACTTCCACAGTAACTCACTTAACAGTGCCATATCTCTGCCATTTTGACAGAAGTTTCCTCAGCTGATTATTTTAGCTCTAAATGCAGCTGAAAACTGTGCACCCCGTTGGCAGCTGGTTTACATCAAGATCCTGCATTATGCATGAAGGTCACTGCTTTGTGCCTGCTCTAGAGAAACCTGCTGTTCTTGGGGGTGCCTTGTCACAGGGTCAGCCTGGCAGCAGAGTGACCACTTGTCTCCCAGAGCCTGCTGTTTTGAAGACCACGCTAACCTGAAGCATGCAAAAATGTAAAAGTGATTAATCTGGACGAAAATATAGGCATTTTTGAATGCAGGACTTATAAAGAACAATCATATGTCTTGCAGGCACTAACCTTGAGCTGTTCAGCTTTTATATGCTGAGTTAAACACTTTTTATTTGTTCTCATCGTGCACATGCATATTTATTTGGCCTGTATCAAGTATATAAAGTGTGCTGCAGCTATTCACTTCAAAATTAAAAGTTCTAAGAATTAGAAAAAGTCTAAATTTGGAAATCTGGTGTTCAGAACAGGGTAAATTGGCCATAGTGAGTAATTAATCCTTTGTTGTCTTGGTGCTGTTTAAGAAAAAGCTTTAACGACTGTTCATCAAAGATGATGAACTTGTTCTGTCAGCCCAAACTCTTTGTTTCAAACTCCAGAATCTCCATGTCTCTTGGAGAATGCTGATACTCAGTAAGTTTATATCTAAAGGATAGCCCTCATGACTGTGCAACCTGTTCACAGAATCAGTCACAGAATGGTTAAGGTCAGAAGGGGCCTCTAGAGCTCACCTAGTCCAATTCCCTGCTCCAGCAGGGACCCCCAGAGCACGTGGCACAGGGTGGCATCCAGATAGGTTTGGAAGATCTCCAGAGGAGACTCCACAGCCTCTCTGGGCAGCCTGTGCCAGGGCTCTGTCACCCTCACAGGA
>JAWLRI010000269.1:0-12115 GCA_034781795.1 Crypturellus tataupa
TTTCCTGGCTTTCATTACTTTAGATTTATTTTCAGGATTCTCAGTTTGACTTTCTGTATCTTTTATTTGCTTATCTCACCTTATGTTGTAGTAAGGGAATGGTATCCTGTGGCTAAAACATTTAGTAAGGATATCTGGATTCTCTTTCCAGTTCTTGTATAAAATTTCTCTACAATCTTTTGTGTCCCAGTGCCATATGGTGAAATGAGGAAATATTTTCTTCAATTCTTATGTGACATATATTTCACTAACGGCCACAAGGAGACTATAGTAGGACAGTGAAGTGACATTATGAATCTTTTGGCTTTACTTTTAAAAACACATAAGGTTCTTCAAAACTAATGAAACAGAGGTTAGCATTAAGATTGCTTGATCCATTGCAAGATCTTATTTTCACCATTTAAACTTTGCAATACTTTGGGCATTTGGATTGAAACACTCAACATCCATGAATATTTCTGGCTAAACATCCAAAAAGCAAAGGTGCTCATAGAAAGCACTTCAGTAGTTTCTCAAAGCAGAGCTAGAAAGACCATCAGATTATATCCATTAAAACAAAAATATAAAGAGCTTCTTATGTGGCAGCATAGCATGCCAGTTGCTATTTCCCAGGTTTCAAGCTTAGTTAAAAGGACCATAATTTGGTCTTTTAACTAGTTTGTGCCCAAATAGAGATGGAGATCTCAAGTTAACAAAAGGATCTTTCTGCTCTTCCAAAAGCATTTGGATGCTTTTAACTTTTTAACTCCTTTTAAGTAAGTTGCTTCCAGACTGCTGAGTGGAAGAGGGTTTGTAGGGGGCAATAATTCTGTAAAGACTTTTTAAACAGATGCTTACTGTTAATAATGTATGCCTCTTATCAGTTCATTTAATGTACTATCTTTTTCTTCTAAGAAGCAGAAAATATTTTCTATTTATCTAATGATAAAAGCATTAGTTATGTGAGGATTTTATTGGGACATATTTCTTGTATGTGACCAGATGATTCTTGTTTATAACCAATGATTAAAAATTTGCCAGTATTTTTTAAAAGATTAGCTATTCGTACAGATTAAAAAAACTACTTGGACCTGATAAATACTAAGGGAAAATAAATACCCTTAAGGAAAAAAGAATACAAACAAAAAGAGGAATAAGCCTTGGGCATGTAAAATTAGCAGTTAAAAAGACCCATAACTTTAAAAACATTAAAATTAAAAAATGAACTTAATAAATTGAAGTAATATTCCAAAATTAATAGACGGCGTGTGTTAGAGAGAATACAAATTATTCCTCTAGGAGGGAAAAATCATCTTCCTTAGAGAGTGGAGGAAAACTGCAGGAATTAGAGTGTTAGAATGATCCATAAGGTTAATAAGAGTCAGGGTGATGAACAAGCAACAAGCAACAGATAACAGGATGCGTAGTCCCTAAGGAAATTGAAAAACAAGGTCTTTAATTGTACATTATCTAGGGAGAGGGGAAAATCAACTAACCAACAGAGTGTAATTTGGAAAGGTCAAATCACATCTCTAGGAAGAGAAATTTGTGTCTCCACAGCATTCTGATGTATAATGTAAAGCAAATTAACGAAATCAAACAGAACCCAAACGGAATCAAATTTACCCAAATGGAAAACATAAAAAGCAAACTAAAAGTGCATTTGCAGAAAATTGTGTTATTTGGTGGCATTTCTTAAAAAAGAGCAGATAGTAAGTCCATGTTTTGTAATGCTTCCTCTATCATGTTTTAAATATCTGTCTGTCTACATTCCCTCCAAAGACACAAACTTATATAGCGTATTTCTTTTGTTGAAAGATGGTGTATCCTCAGTTTTTCATGGATGCACGTTTTAGTATATCAGACAATTCTCCCAAACTCTTCTGAGTCTTGAAGATACTAATTTTTAAGCTAATTTAATCTGAAGCATATTTGCTCAGTTTTTCTTGTGTTGTTTTGTTTGTTTCATTGACCCATTCTATGTTTAGACCCAGTCTGAAATACACAGAAGTTTAGAGCTTTTTATTGCTTAAATTAATTCTTGAAGAAATTTAAGTCTGGGCATGGTATGCATCAGATAGTCAGTTGCAGTGACTTTGAAGTCGACTTTGAATATATATATCACAGAATCACAGAATGGTTAAGGTTGAAAGGGACCTCTAGAGATGATCTAGTCCAACCCCTTGCTCCAGCAGGGGCATGTATCGCATGTGGCACAGGGTGGCATCCAGGCGGATCTCCAGAGAAGAAGCCTCCACAGCCTTTCTGGGCAGCCTGTGCCCAGGCTGTCGCCCTCACAGGAAAGAAGTTCTTCCTCACGTGGAGGTGGAACTGCCTGGGTTTCAAATTGTACCCATTACCCCTTGTCCTGTCCTGGTCACCGTGGAGAAGAGTTTGGCCCCATCCTCCCTACATTCACCCTTCAGGTATTAATACAATTTGATCAGGCCTCCTCTTAGTCTTCTTTTTTCCAGAATAAACAGGCCTGGTTGAACATGAGTATTTCTTTTCTGGTTCAAATCATATGATAGAATGACAGCATTTTTTATAAAGATGTACTTTCTCATAGTGTTTTATGTAATATTATGATTTCTAAAAATGAGAATTATTAATAGAGTTGAATTCAGAATACACATTTTGTAAGGTGGAAACAAGATATTCTTTGGACAATTCCTTTTTCTTCTTTTGCTTAAGGAATTTGTTTTCCCTTGTTCTGCTTAAAAATAGTTAGAAAGGATAGCAATTTCCTAACTGCTTAATCCAGTAGATAAATATACATTTTTTAAAAAATATAGTAAATATGTGCATGATAAGGAATTAAAAGATAGTACTAAAACCATTTCACCTTCTCTTTCATCCTAAAAGGTCATATCACTCCTGCAGAAACTGTTGAAAAGCTCTGAATTATTCCACTGTATTTGGGAACAGAGAGGTATGGGGACAGAATTATTTGATATATAAGTGGATGTAATCATTTTTCTATCTTTTGATCAAACTTTGCAGACCTAAGGGCAGTCTGCAGGATCCAGCTTCTGGTGTACTCTGATTCCTCCCTAAGCTTAGGCTTTTGACGCTCAATCCTATGCTGTTTAGCATAAAAGAAGGGCTGATGAATGTTTGTACAGAGGGGAAAAATAGTTTCTTAGAGAAATACTGTCTATCAAAGGAGGAGGATTTTTATCAGAACATTTAGGACTGCTGCTGTATAAGCAAGCATTTCTTGTTGCTGGGAAACAACATTTAAACAGTATTAGTGTTTGAGTTTTCAATTCATATTTTGGGGAAAAGTTTTCATTTACTAATTAAGAAGACTTATTTTTGCATAGTATCTATGTCAGACATCAAATGGGAATTCATATTCTGCTGGAAATGGAAAGAGATTAGCCACTTTTTGTGTGTGTGTGTGTGAGATTTCTTTCCTGTGAAACCATCAGCTGAGGCAAAACAATTGTTTTTGAGTATTTGTCTGAATATCATTGTATTTCTCTAAAGTATGCATGGCAGAGGGAAATATCTTCCTTGAATTTTGGGCTACTGGCCACAATTGAGCAATTTTTATGTCATGTGGTAAATAGCATTTTTAGTGCCTTTAGTTCTTACAAAGCAAAACAAACAATAAGTGTTTATGAAATTCATTACATTGTCACACAGAAGACTTCAGTTCTGGTGGTTACCTAACAGCTTTCTCCTTTCCTCTTCCTACATTGGTTTGAATAACCAGCCCCCAGACACAGTCTCATATGAGAAATCATGTTTCTCAAAGTCCACAGTGAGTTAGCTTTGAATATATTTTTTATTTTCACTGAAGCTTAGCAAATCTTTCTTATGTTTCATAGACATTTTTTTTTTCCTGTCTGTCAAACTGTTCTACCTGTGAGCAGGTAGAAAACTGTGAAAACTGCAAAAACTGCAGCGTACGTTTCCAGTTTAGTATTTTTCCAGTGGGAAAAAGAAAAGAGAACCACACAATGGCATTTCAGAACATTATCAAACAACACATAAAAAAGGAAAATAATACTAAAATATACCTTATTTCCTTCTTTTTTTTCCCTCATAAGTCATCATTTTAATCTGAATGACATAAAAAGCAAAGCTTACTAGTATGTACTTGTCCTGCATAAGTAGCTTGCATAAGATATTGTAATACAATTAAAACCTGCTCCCATTTGATGATGAGTATAAAATCAATGCTGCCTTTATTAAGCATCCTATTGATGTATGAAACAAAATTATCAAGAGTCACTTGTTTTAAGTTAATCACCAAAATTATTTAATTTTCTTTTGAAAATATAACATCTCTATTGAAGCACATTGATTTCTTAGGATTTAACTTTCATTATTTCAAAATCTAAAACAAAATTCCAGATGATTTCAAAGGCAGCTGGTCAATTTTCATAATTTTAAAATGAGAGAAGTTCAAAACTTTTAACTTAAGATGGCAAAGAGCAATACATGGAAGGACTGTGACAGCATGCTAATATTTAGATCTGCCTTGCAAAACAGAAGAGAAATAAAAATTCTTAACATTTTTTGTGTTGACCTATTTGAACCATAGACACCTTAAGGAGAACTCTGAGATGAAGGGAACATTGGTAGCTTGGAATAGTTAAAAGAATTGTTTAAGATAAAATATGAGAGATCTCTATTCTTTCTCTTTTGCATAAAATAAAAAGTGGATTTGTTAAGAAAATACCACAGTAGTCTGTTGACAGTAATATTGATAAGGATGAGAATTAAATGTGGCTCATTTTATGTCTTATTAAGTTTCCGCAATCAACTTAACAAGAGCAAGAAAATTGTTGCACACTCTGAATTCATACAACTGTATTTTTCTTCTGATTTTCTTCATTTTCAAATCGAAAAAGCAATGCATATGATTGATAGGGAGAAAAAAAATAATATTATTGTAATGTGTTGCTTAATCTTGGCATAAAAATTACATCAATCTTGAATTTTGAATAATCATTATAAAATAACTGAATATGCAATACCAATGTAACTTTCCTTGCAAAAAACAAGCAAAAGCAAAAAAAGATATAATTTTGAACATTTATAGCTTTCTTAAAATATATGATGACAAGAAAATAAAATTATATACTTTTGAATGCAAATGAAAGAAAAATCTGCTGAAATGTTGCAAAACCAGTTCACTTTTTCTTAGCCTTTTTTGATATTATAAAGAAGTCACTGAAAAAAAAAAAACGCATTTTAAGGATTGTTTCAAAGTTAATTTGCTTTACAAAGGTAATCAAATACAAAAATGACAGCAGAAAATATAATTATTAAAAACAAACATACCAGTAAAAGCAAAGTAATCAAGCAAATCAGACCCTGAGACACAAAAACATGCGAGTTTTGAATATCTCCAGAGGAGATTCCATAACCTCTTTTGGTAACCTGTTCCAGTGCTCTGTCACCTTCAATGTTAAGAAAATTTTTCCTTAAGTTCCTGTGAAACTTTTGATGCTTCAGTTTATGGCTGCTTCCTCTAGTCCTGTTGCTGGCCACCACTGAAAAGAGGCTGGCTGCATGCTCCTCACTCCCTTAAGGTATTTATATACATTGATCAGGTCCCCTCTCACCCTCCTCCAGGCTGAACAGGCCCAGATCCCTCAGCCTCTCCTCATGGGGCAGATGTTCCAGGCCCCTGATCATCCTCATGGCCCTGTGCTGGACTCTCTCCAGCAGCCCTGCATCCTTCTTATACTGAGGGGCCCAGAACTGGACACAGTTCTCCGGATGTTGCCTCACCAGGGCTGAGTAGAGGGGCTCCTCTTAATGCACCGCAGGATCCATTGGCCTTCTTGGCCACGAGGGCACACTGTTGCCTCATGGTCAACCTTTCATCCACCATGACACCCAGGTCCTTCTTGGCAGAGCTGCTCTCTGGAATGTCAGGTCCCCAGCCTGTACTGGTGTCTGTAATTATTCCTCCCCAGATACAAGACTGTGTACTCTCTTTTGTTGAATTTCATAATGCTTCTCACTGTCCAGTTGCCCAGTTTGCCCAGGTCCCTCTGGATGGCAGCACAGTCCTCTGGGGTATCAGCTACTCCTCCCAGTTTTGTATCATCTGCAAACTTGCTGAGGAAGCACTATGTGCCTTCATCCAGGTCATTCATGAATAAATTGAACAGGACTGGACCAAGGACTGACCCCTGGGGGACACCGCTAGCTATAGGCCTCCAGCTAGACTCTGCACCACTGATCACAACCCTCTGAACTCTGCTATCCAGCTACTCCTTAATCCACCTCAGCGTCCACTCATCTAACCCATACTTCCAGAGCTTACCAGGAAGATGCTGTAAGGGTCTGTGGGGAAACGGAATTGTAAATGTTTTAGGATTTCACCATTGTACAGGGGAGTCTAGGTGACCCACCTGTGACCCTAAGTGTGGCACATGCTCAGTCAGGCTAGTTAGCCTGACTGAGCGGCGTGCCATGCAAACACCACCCTAACTGGAAGGCTCTGGCACCCGGAGTGTGGGGGCCAGAGTATTCTGCCCTGGCCCCTGGTCCTCCCTATCACCAGATTGTACCAATTACCGAGCCCCGTGTATTTACATATCCCCAGTGCTGATGTGCTCTTCCTAAAACAGAGGTTATATAAGTTACGGTCTTTGAAAATAAACTTTGGCGGTTGACCCAGAATACTGTGTGTTTGTTTGTCAGCCGTACGGGTGCTGTTTTATCTGGACCTACCTGACCCTCTCTTCCTATACTTGGGGGGACTCCCGGAGCTGCGTGACAGCGGCTGTCTCCCCTTCGACAGCCATTGGCTCGTGGGTTGCCATGAGTGGGGCTCCGTCAGCCAGGGTGGTGGAACCGGGACGACGTTGTATAAAGAGTACGTTGGCGCCGGCAGCAGCGGCAGCACTATAAGGGACAGTGTCAAAAGCCTTGCTGAAGTCTCAATAGATGACATCCAACACTCTGCCCTCATCTACCCAACCGGTCATCCATCATAGAAGGCCAAGCACGATTTCTCCTTGGTGAATCCATGCTGACTACTCCTAAGCACCTTCTTATCCTCCACATGTTTGGAGACAACAGCCAGGATGTGCTGCTCCATGTCTTTTCCAGAGATGGAGGTGAGGCTCATTGGCCTGTAGCTGCCTGGGTCCTTCTTGCCATTTTTGAAGACTGATGTGACACTGGCTTTCCTTCAGTCTTCTGGCACCTCCCCCATTCTCCAGGACCTTTCAAAGATGAGGGAGAGCATCTTAGCAATGACATCCACTGGCTCCCACAGCACTCTGGGGTGCATCCTGTCAGGGCCCATGGATTTGTGGATGTCAAGTTTCCCTAGGTGCTCTCTGACCCAGTCTTCCTTTACGCTGTGCAAGTCTTCTTCTTCCAGGAGGCTTTTTCTCTTTTCTCCAGGTCCTTTGTCTCTAGGGTTTGGGATTCCAGGGGGCTGCCCTTGGTAAACACTTAAACAAACAAGGCTCTGCTTTTTCCATGTCTTTCATAATCAGTGCACCCACACCATTCACCAGTGGGCCTGCATTTTCCCTAATCTTCCATTTATCATTTGTATATTTGAAAAAACTCTTTTTGTTATTTTTAACACTCTTTGCCAGATTTAAATCCAATGGTGCCTTAGGTTTCCTTGTCACATCCCTGCATTCCCTGACAACATTCCTATATTCCTCCCAAGGAGTCTGTCCTGTTTTCCACTTTCTGTATAATGCCTTCTTCTGTTTGAGTTTTGCCAGCAGCTCCTTACTCATCTATTCAGGCCTCCTGCCCCCTCTGTCTGACTCATAGCTCAAGATTGGTGCATCCTATGATGCACCAATCTTGAGCTTGGAGGAAGTGTTTGAATACTAACCCGCTCTCTTGGGTCCCCCTTCCTTCTAGGGTCCTAGCCCATGGGATTCTTCTGAGGAGGTCTCTCAAGAGTCCAAAGTTGGCCTTCCTGAAGGAAAATAAGGTTTAAAAGCATTCTAGGTGGTAATTATCTTAACTTTATGGTACTGGACTGTTCTCTCTTTGTTATCTTGTTAACAGTGAAGTGTAGAAGAGTGCATCTGGTTTGCAGTATCTGTGAGCAGGCCTTAAATATGCTGTGAGGTGCAGTGACTTCTTGGATGAAACTCAGCAGCTGTAGCAGTGGTATTAGTATAGTATAGTATAATCAGAATGGAAGAGGAATATAGCTCCACTGCACCATTTTTTACTGATAATCCCTTCACCAGATAAAAAACCTGATGAAGCCTTATATTTCAGGAATAAAAATATGAAAAAATTTAAAAAATTTAAACCACAAAAATCTTTTTTGTTCCTTACATTAAATTTGGCTGTATTTGAGCAGGTCTTGTACTTCTCTACCACACTTTGCTTTCAGAATTAGGGACATTGCCATAACTGTATCTAGGCAAAGTCAGCTTCTGGCGGAGGGCCTTCACTTGGTCTTTGGAGTTAACAGTGCAAAAGAAATTTAGGTGGTAGTAATTCCATGGCTAGAGGAGAGAAAACAGATGATGGCAAGTTAAGGAAGTAGATGCAGGGACAACTGGATAGAAAGACTAATCAAGGAAGTGATGAAATTTTGTGTAATTTATAAGAGGATCCTTTTTCAGAGCTGTTTAGATCTTCTGCAGACCTACGAAGACTTAATAAACAGTGCCATGCTTATCTAGTTTGGAGAGATGGATACAGTTTTATCTTATAGTTGTTCTTCAGGTCATCAGCCTGTGTTCTGCTCAGTTATTTGAGGTGACTTTATCTCTCAGATCATTTAAAAATTAGGTCCATGAGGAGTTATTGGCAAAGCTGAGGCCCCAGATCACAGTCAAAAATCTGATCTTCATTTGCAGTAAATGAAAAAAAAAATCAGTATGTCTAGCTATTCAGCAATTTATATAGGATAGAAATGCCAGTGATTTTGTGATAATGGTATCAATTATGCATTAATTGACAATTAAAAGGGCATTTCTTGAGATTTAATAGGAAAGATGATGTGTACTCTTTAATAGAAACACTGAGGTATTATCTAGTTAAAATTACAGACCGCAAATATATTTAGATATTCACACATAAAAATAGTAAACAATATTCAGGCTCTTAACTGGAATTTAGAAAGCCAGCAAGCCATCAATATTAAGTTAACAATGGTGACAACTAGTGGATTATCTGAGTAAATGTCAATACTTTTATTAATGGATATTTTATTTTCTGTAGAATGTCTTAGCAAATGTTAATTAAATAACAGAAAAAATCTTATAAAATTTAACATATTCATAATCCTAAATCATGCCTTTATTACTTACAGAATTGTAAGATACTTACATAATATTAGACTTATTCTCAATACTTTGCACAGACCTCAAGTGTTTTTTTTTTTCTTGGAGAACCAAAAACCTCATTGGCTTATTAGCTGCACAATGGAATGTGTGAGCTGGTTCTGTATAATCATGTCCTTACTGTTGTGCAGAGCACCTTAATTTCTAGGCATTTCCTAGCTTTATCCAAGAGAATTTGAATCAGGTACAGTGTATATTTTCTTGTAATTGTAATGATTTAATATTCAGAAAAGTATATTCAGAAAAAAAAATAGTAGAATGCTTACAATCTTGCTACATACTCTTGACGTAGCAAAGGTACTCTTGATCACTAAGCGAAAACTGATTTAGCATTTTTAATTTACAAGTGTTTAGAAAAGAAAGAGAATTGAGATTAATATGACAATTTTGTTGTGTATATTATGAAAATACTGCACATATTTGTCTTGGGGAAAAATAGTAACTATTCCTGAACAATTCTGTACATCAGCCCAAAAAGTACTTGGCCATCACCAGATACCACAACATACTGGCTGTAGCAGTTAGTGCAGTTATTCGAGTCCATCAGTACTGCTACCCTGTCTTCAGCATTGATTTCAGTAGGAAGGTTCATATGTGCAGAGAGCTCCTGTCAAAACTCAAACTGAAGGAAGTGTGCAGATACTCATGAAGTGTTCAGAAAGATCGTTTACATGTTAAAAGTGACATGGCAGACATTTTGGGGAGATACGACCTTTTCTTGGTAATACAAAATGAATTCTTGTATAATTAAAGTTTGTCATTGCTACAGGCATGTACTTTTTAAACTATGTATTTTTTGTCTGGCTTTAGATTCTTTTCTTGTCTGGTTTGTATAATGATGTAAACACAACATGAACCTCATTAACCTAATGAAAGTCTTTGGTTTACATCAGTTCTATTAAAAAATGTATTTTTATTATGTTTCTAAATTCCCTTTGCAAGAGTATCTGTTAATTACAATAAATGCAATTTACTTATTATTACTTGCACATATAGCATTGAGACAAATAGCATAAGTAGCATTGAGAGCTAACAGTCGTATGAGAATGTTGATAATGGACCATTTCCTATAATAGAGCCCCAAGATGCATTTCTTTTGAAGAAGTTTTCAAGAAATCACAGAATTACAGAATGGTAAAGATTGGAAGAGAGGTCTAGAGATCATCTAGTCCAACCCCCTTGCCCCAGCAGGGACACATAGAGCATGTGGCACAGGATGGGATCCAGATGGGTTTTGAAGAAGACGACTCTGCAAGATCTCTGGCCAGCCTATTCCAGGGCTCTTTCACCTTCACAGGAAACTCCCACTCCTCAAAATGAGATGGAATTTCCTGTGTTTCAACTTCTAGCCATTATCCCTTGTCCTATCCCTGACCGCCACTAAGAAGAGTTTGGCCTCATCCTCTCTACATCCTCAGGTATTAATACAATTTGATCAGATCTCCTCTCAGTCTTCTTTTTTTTAGGCTGAACAGGCCCAGCTCACTTAGTCTTTCCTCATACGTTAGATGCTCTGGTCCCTTAATCATCTTTGTGGCTCTGTGGTGGACCCTTTCTAGAAGCCCCACATTGCTCTTGTACTGGGGAGCCCAGAACTGCATCCAGTACTCCGGGTGTGACCTCACAGAGCTGAGTAGAGAGAAAGGAGACTTAGTCCAGTTAAACAGTAAAGTTTATTTTGATATGAATGTCTTTGAAGGTATTTGCATGGCATTTCACATTCTGCACCACTCTTGTTTACTCATTTACAAAAAAAAAAAAAAAAAAAAAAAAAAAAAAAAAAAAGGAGTAAAACAGTTTTTAAATCTGGAAACTCAAAGATTATTGATGTAACTACATAAAGAGTAATACAGAAATTGCAAAGTGTAGGAGCAAAGCATGTTATGCTCACTACTACTAGAGTATTACAAAATCAATAGCATGGAACCAGTGTAGAGTATTGCAAAAGGAATTAATTAAACATTCCTCCAGCCTCTGTGATGTTACACAGAATGATGGCACCGTATTTGCACAGAAGTTAACTAAGCACAGTTCAGAAGCCAGCAGTATTCTTCCAAGCATCTTACTGTAGTCTAGGAAATGGCATCATTTGTATGTTGCTCATTTACATCAATGTTTATATTTTCTACACAGCATAAAGAGACAAAATTCTTCCATATCTTCCTAAGACTGCATGCTCATATGAGACAATAATGGCAGATATCATTTTGATGGATCATAGAATCGTTAAGGTTGGGAGGGACCTATAGAGATCATCTAGTCCAACTCACTGCACATGCAGGGTCACCGAGAGCACTTGGCACAGGATTGCATTCAAGCGGGTTTTGAAGATCTGCAGAAAGCCTGTTCCAGTGCTCCATCACCCTCACTGTTAAGAATTTTTTCTTTAAGTTCCTGTGGAACTTCTGGTGTTTCAGTTTGTGGACTTTACCTCTAGTTCTGTCGGTGGTCACCACTGAAAAGAGGCCAGCCCCATGCTCTTTACTCCCTCCCTTGAGGTACTTGTACACACTGATTTAGTCCCTTTTTTTTTCTTCAGGCTGAACAGGCCCAGCTCCCTCAGTCTTTCCGCATAGGGCAGATGTTCCGGGAAAGGTATCCATGGATACCTTTCCAGTGGCGTACAGACTGCCTTCCTTATTGCTGCCACTGCCTTACTAATATTATCTAATGCAGCTTTGTGTTCTCACTGATGGAAGGTAGATAATCACTTTCCACTGACACACTTAGATAGTACTTTGTTTCCTGACTTATTCCTCTGCTATGCCACAAACAATTTGTAATGATTGAATTATTGTTAATATTAGGTGTAAATGAGTTTGCTTTTG
>JAWLRI010000269.1:32833-51320 GCA_034781795.1 Crypturellus tataupa
CACCCTGGCTTCTTCAGAAAAGGGTATTATCCACGACACGTGATCTGAAAAAACTTCTGGGAAGGACAAAAATGATAAGGCTATTGTCAGTGTTGTTGATAGCGTGTTACTCATACAACGCAGTTATGAATTGGGAAAATAGGTTTTTATCCTTGGTGGCAAACATACTCAATCTCGGCAACTGCTGGCTTTGTGGGAGCCCAGGTGGAGTCGAAGATTGGCCTTGGATGGCTGAAGCAATATCCCTTAGGTGGTGGATCAGCAAGCAAAGCAACATATATGAAGAAACGGATCAGCCAGCAATACATGCCACATTTGTAGAACAGCCGTGATTCACCCGTAAGTCAAAGGATCCATTGTAGTGCTAGGGCCTGAGCAACAGGCCCAAGTAGGAGTTGACTTACAGCTGATTGTGGCTCTGCCTTTGTAGAAGTACACAGAACTCTCCTGTAAATTGCTTATGCTAACTTGCACATTGGCCTGCCAGACTGCTTACGCCACCCTGCACGTACACGGATAAAACTGTGTCTTTTGTAGGCTCTCATGCCAAGCGTTCTTGACCTTGAAGGTCCCTCGCCTTGAACGGGGAAACCCTCCCATCCGAGGCCTGGGCTCTGGCCTAGTCCCAGTCCCGGATGATAGGGAAAGTATGCCACACCAGATGTTACTGCTCACAAAGAGAAAGCAAGTTAATCGTGATTTGCTGATTTGGCTCTATTTAAGTGGGACCCTCTTGCCGCAACTTTGGAGACCTCCCTTATGGGTGGACACACTGTGTGAGACCTCCCAATTATTGGGAAGGCTCTCCAAATCCTTGCTGCAACAGGGGCTCCCCAGCAACTGCGGATCTGGATGATGGTAACATATTTAGGCAATTGATGATGCATCTATTTTCTTGTATAGTAATGGTTAAGTGCATTACCTTGCTTGTTTTGTCTGTTGTTAAAACCCAGCACATAGTACGCATATTGCTGTGTTAGATGTATCCTTTGATTTCTGTATTATTTGACATTAATAGTAAACACGACCTTCTTTCCTTTAGTGTCTGATTCTTTCTGTCACCCTCATCCCCTTGCCCCACCCCCCTGGATTTGACAAAACACTAGGCCAGGAAGTCATAATCGTGCGGCAGCAATTTCGAGACAAACACAATCGAAAACAGTCACTTTCACCACCCCGGAGCTCGTCATTGGTGTTTTGTGATGGTAGGAAAGACAAAGGTATGAAAGGGAAAGAAGGAGGAAACGCATAAAACAGTATAGGGCCTAAAAAAAAAAAAAAAAAAACTTTTTTTCAAACAAAGTTATGTCGTCATATAAGATAAGACTCTGGACATTATTCTCTGCTAGGTGAGTCAAAGACTTCTTACAAGAGGAAGAATAGGAGAGAGATGTGTACAGTTATCAAAACAAATGCCCCAAAATAAAAATGTTACAAGCATTTTGCCTTTTCTTTTGCTATATTTCCCTGTAGCAAAGCTGATAGCCAGGTCACTGTGGTACTGGTGGCTGTGCCTGGTCCATTTGGGATCAGGATCTGGATATGCAGCAAGAAAGGAGTTTCCACGGCCCCCAGCCCAGGGTGCATGTATAGTTTAGGCCTGGAAGCTTCTACCTCCCTAAATAGACAACAGATTAATCAGCTCCTGGCTGATCCCATCTACCCATGCCCATACTTTCCTCCTGGCCGATGATAGTCAGGGGTCACTGTCCCCTCCAGAGCCATCGTAATTCTTTCCCAATCATGGCTGTTTTGGATCTTCCCTTTTAATTGAATCCCAGCAGGCTTCAGGGAGTCAGGAAGCCCTCATATCAGGGGAGTCATTCCCTCTGAGTCCACAGACAACACCATTGGGGAACCCTGGTTGGGCTTGAGCTCCCGATCATGCATCATCTGGAAACAGGCCGCCTTTTGCACACTTTCCACTACCTGATCCACAGTCCCTGTTATGGCTAGGCGATTTCCCCTCTCCAAGAGGTTCAGCCCTCCAGCCCAATACGCAGCTTTCTGAGTCAATGACCATGGGGCTCAGCAGTCGCCAGTGGTCTTAAACACACCTGGAGCCCAGTATCCTTCTGCTTCCTTCTCTGACAAGATTCCATCCCCTCCTGGCAAAGACGCTTTCCACACATGCTCTGCATCTGATTCCTTTGCAGTTCTTGTGAAATCTTTTGTCAGCTCTGCTAATTCCATTGCAGGGAATGGGGCTTCTTTGGTGATAACCTGAGGAAAGTCATCACTATTGTCCTCTGTATTGTACTCTGTTTAAATCAGCAGGGAGAACGAGTGCTTTCTACAGCTTCTTTGGCCTTCTGCAAATCTCCCCGGGGATAAGTTTACTGTATCCCTTTCTCTGCATGCATTATTTCTACTTCTGATGGTATATTTACTTCCCTCAAAAGCCAATTCCTTAGCTTTGTCTTTAATATCATATTTTGATTCCTTTCCTTCTCCAACTGTTGTTTAGTCTCTTTTAGCTGTTCCTGCAAAGTGTTTACTGCCACCTGCAGGGATTCTGTTACAGTAGCAGCTTGACATAACTTCTTTCTCTTCCACTGCAGCTGCCAAACTTGCTTCCTGCACTACACTGCCCTGCAGAAATTACAGCTTCTCCCTTCCCCCTCTTAACCTTAGCTTCCTCTGTAATAGTCTTATCCTACCTACCACATTCTTAGGTTAAAACCAATGGTTCTTTGCCGAATCTTGTCCCTGGAGTGAGGGGCGAGATCAGTGCGCCTCTAAAGGATCATATAATTTGTCTATTCCTTCAGCCCATACAGGCACATAAACACAATCACTGGCTGCCTTCTGGGCATGCGTTTCCCTCCAAAGAAGTTATCATCCTGAGAGGGTCACACTTTAACATCCAAGTTTCCCCTATTCACGCCCAGGACACCACAGCTGATACTAACATAGAAATTTCACAGCAAGCTAGCACAGCACTCTCGTCTCCAGGGATCCTGTCCGTGATACCAGTAAAAAGTCCTGATGCACTGTCAGGGAAGGTTTTGATACAATCCCAAGAGCGAGATTAAGACACAAACAAGGTCAAATGCCATACAACCTTATAAGCTCGATTCGCATAAGGAGGAGTAATCATGATAGGACAGAGAGAGGAAGAAGAAAAAGGTACTCAAGAAAGCGGAAGAGGTGAGGCAAGGTGAGTTACCACCTATCAATCCACCAATCAAGCTCCGCCTTGGTGCAGGCGATGGGCTCTTGAAAAGAAGCCCAGAAGAAAAGAAAAGTTCAAAAAGAAGAAGAAAACCCCAAGGAGGAAGACGCAGTCCTTTTATGGTCCTCGTTCTCCAAGAGGCTACCCACTTCCTTAAAGTTTCTGGTGCATGTCGTTCATACTATGTGCTCTGCTGCTCAGGGTGGTTTTCCCTTCACTTGCATCTTGTGCAAGTGTGGCTTGGCAGCCGCTGCCATGAACGTCGCTGTTTGGATCTCGAGCAAAAATAGTGATCTTCTCAGGGACAGGATGCTGAGGCCAGGAAGTCGCAATGTTGCAGCAGCAGTGTTGAGACAAACACAATCATAGAATCAGAATGCTTAAGGTTCGCAGGGACCTCTAGAGATCATCTAGTCCAATGCCCCTGCACACGCAGGGCCACCTAGAGCATGTGGCACAGGACTACATCCAAGCGAGTCTGGAAGATCTCCAGAGAAGGAGGCTCTACAACCTCTATTCGCAATCTGTTCCAGTCAGCACTGGAACCCTCACTGTTAAGGAATTTTTCCTTAAGTTCCTGTAGAACTTTTGATGCTTTAGTTTCTGGCAGTTTTCTCCAGTTCTATCCATTGAAAAGAGGCCAGCACCATCCTCCTCACTACCTCCTTTGAGGTACTTACACACACTGATCAGGTCTCCTCTCAGCCTTCTCTTCTCCAGGTTGAACAGGCCCAGCATTTTCAGTCTTTCCTCATAGGGCAGATGTTCCATAGGGCAGATGTTGTTTGTAGCCCTAAACTGAACAGTCTCTTACAAAACAGTGTCTTATAAACTGGTGCTGCTGGAGGTAAATGATTGCCCAAAGCTGGTGGTTGTTGAGCATCAGCTCGTATCACTGGAGGAGAAGTTTTAGGGATTGCTGCTAGGGATGAAGGCTCAACCAGATGCAAGGGTCATTGAGGAAGAGGCGATGCCCTTGGTGCTTCAGAATGAGCCTGTGGTGCAGGTGGTGAAGGATCATCAAGTGCTGCAGTTGTCTGAGGATGTGCTGGTGCCATTGGAGCTGAAGGTCTAGGCAGTGCCGCTGGTGGTTCTAGATGAGCCCGTGATACATATGCTGAAGCCTTAGTCAATGCTGGTGGTAGTGAAGAGTGAGCCAGTGTTGCTGGTAGTGAAGGATAAGCTGGTGTTACTGGTGCTGAAGAATGAGGCAATGGTGCTGGTGCTGAAGGATCAGCAAATGATACCAAAGGCTGAGGATTAGCTGCTCCTGCTGACTGTTCAGGATGAGCTCACGTCACTTGTGGTAAAAGGATCCTCGCTTGCCATGTTCAAGATCAGCTCCTAACACTGGTGTTGAATTATCAGGGAGTGCCGCTGGAGGTGAAGGATCAGTCAGTGGAAGTGGTGATTCAAGGTAAGCCAGTGGCAATGGTGGTCCAGGATGTGTCAGTGATCACTTGTGGAGAACGATGAGCCAATGCTGCTGGTGGTAAAGGGTGAGTTAGCATCACTGGGGCTGAAGAATGAGTTCCTGGCTAAGTTCCTGTCTAAGGATCTGTTTGGCTGCTATTAGGCCCTGGCTCTTGTCTGTGCTCTGCCTAGCACCAAGAAGGAGGAGAAGCAAGCAAGGCACAGAATAAAATTAGAGTGTACCCATACTGCTGCCTGAATGACAGTTCCTTTGAGGACGCAGGAGCAAGCCAGGTATGCCGTGCAGTGCCTTTCAGAGCAGCGCTCGAGACTCAAGTCTCGTGGGTCACAGAAAAAGGGACTACTTCCTCAGGCTCACTCGGTGCTGCTTCGAGTGCTTCTCCCAAGCTCGGATGCAGTGCATTTGCTTCCAGTTCTGTCTGGCCCCGGCACAATAGAAATGCTTTGCACAACAAAGTCTGTCACGAGTGGTGCCCACAGCATGAGTCCAGTCCTGGTGATCTTCTTCAGCAAGGATCTGAGTGACTTGGTGGACAGCAGCTATGCACAGCTGGACCTGGGAGTTTTTGTGAACACCAAGGTGCCTAGGAGCCTGCCATGTGTGTGAGTGGCCAAGAAGGCCAGTGGTGTTGTGGATGTGTGAGGAGTAATGTTACCAGCAGGTCAAGGGAGGGGATCATGACTCTTTGGTGAGCCCTGCTGAGGCCTCAGCTCAGTGCAGAAAACAGAAGGCTCGGAGGGATCTTTTCAATGGGTACAAATCTCTTGAGTGTGCATGTCACAAAGATGGGACCATTTGGTGACTCTCTGTAGAGCTAGTTCTTGGAATGGAACAAATTCCAGAGCAGAATCCATTTCCTTAACCTTTGATTTCCTTCTGACTCTCAGGCTGGTTGAAAGGGAGAGGAAAAGGTCAGTTCTTGGATTTTGTTTGT
Organism: Crypturellus tataupa; assembly: GCA_034781795.1. Taxonomy (NCBI): domain Eukaryota; kingdom Metazoa; phylum Chordata; class Aves; order Tinamiformes; family Tinamidae; genus Crypturellus; species Crypturellus tataupa. The sequence continues at coordinate 38,378 of JAWLRI010000269.1, forward strand.
GTGTATTTACAGACCCCTTGCATGGCCATTTAGAAACCTTTCCTCATGGTTCAGAATCAGCTGGTGCCACGGGTGGTGAAGGATCAGAATATGACACTGGGGGTGTATGGTCAGCCAGTGCTGCACGTTTTGAGGGATTAGCCGCTGATGGTTAGTAACCTAATACTTAGGCTGTTATTGAGTTATTAAGTAAGACATCTCAACAGTTCTCATCTAATTCCCATGTATTTACTTGTTTTATATGACCATTTTCTTATTGGACTTCAGCCACTTGCCATTTTTCTTCCTGACACTGAGATTTGTTTTACTTACTGATTTCCTTCAGTCATTTGCATACATAGATTCCAAAATGCATTTTCTGTCTTGCTTTCTCTTCACTCAGTGAACCTGTGAAGATCTTATTATCAACTTGTGCAGGTACAGAGTTATTTCTTTTTACTTTTAACAGAGCTATATGAGAAAACTCATCCAAGGACTCTTACTGAGTGGATAACAAGATGAGTTTGGCAACAAGCAAATTTATGGACACTTTGGGTTTGTTTTCGGGTGCAGGGCACAAAGCTTAAATTTTAGGAACCTCCTTTATTACAGTCTTCAATAGCATTTGAATACCTCTTGTATATCTGCTTTTTCCCAGAGCAGTCTTGATATTGACACATAACTTTTCAAGTATATTTTAAAAGGCTCTTTGCCAAGGTTATTTTTTATGTAACTAATGTTATTATTTTTTGCACCAGCTTCCTTTGCCCCTCCAAAACTGGCGCAATTCAAGAGCCTTGAATTTAGAAGAGGCCAGAATGCGGAGCAGGAATAAAAACATAGACAAGTGAAACAGAGTGACAATAGTTTTTAAGAAGTCAGTAGCAGAAATAGGACTTAAATTCAGAAGTAGTACTTGCCAGTTCAGTGTACATCCCCCTCAGGAGCCTCTACTGATATAGCCTATACTGATTACTACTCTTGTCCAGGGCAGATCTCTTTTCTTTAGATCATTCTGCAACATTTGAGACGGAGCAGGAGATAACCAAAGGATATCACAGATGTCTGAGGAATGAATTATAATAATCTGACAGTTTTACACAAACTCACACCCAAGGTGAATTTGCATAATGCTCTCAGACGCTACTCTGTCTTACTGAAATATCCTGCAAGGACCAAATCTCTCAGTTCATCATCTCCGTACAGATAGAAGTGGAGTAGGGAGATGCCTGAGGTCTAAAAATCAATGATATGATGACATGGTACTTGCAGTTTTGGATGCCATTCCCTACATGAAGCATACCTTAAGTAATATCTCCAGCAACTATTTTTATGCACATTCTTTAGCTGACTTTATGCATTTCTCCAGAAACCAAAAATAAGATGTAAGTTAATCATATGAGTAGAATCAAAACAAACAAACAAACAAAAAACCTTTCTTGAGAAGCAGTCTGCCCATTTACCCAACAAGGTAAAATAAAATAAATAAAATGCCGGATCCCTTCTTGATCCTCATAGACTGACAAAGCACTAGGCTGTTTGACATTTCAGCAAACCTTTATTAATTTTCCCACTGAAATTCCTTTTTACTAATTAATTAATCTGTAAAAGAAAAATTCCTTGCACATCAGGACTGTTTGACCATTTTCTTCCCTCTTTTCCTGCTTTTTTTGATCATTTTTGAACAAGTTTCATTTGTTAAAGGATCTGAAGCTTTGATAATCTAGCAGTGATAGAGATAGACTAACAAAACCATATTGCTCTTACAGATCTAGTAAACGAAAAAAGAAAGGAGAAAAAAGGAAGGAGAGGGAGGAAGAAATTAAAAATGCAATTAAGCTAATGTAACTTGGGTGGCACAAGGTTATGGATATTTCAAGAACTGAGCAATTTACCATCTGGAAAATGAGGGGATCTCTTGCATAAAATGTCCCTCACTTCAGATTTATAATGCTTTTAGTTGTGTTATATGTGATACAATTAGCAGGAGGTGCCAATACGACATTCTCTCAAGGACGTGGTCATTCTATACCATCTGTTATTAATTGCATTGTCCTTTCCACAGCGAGCTAGAGAGAAAAAAGCTTTCTGAGAACCACCTGCAAACCATTCTGTCTGCATGATGCCTGAATTTAAAAATACCTAATGAGAGTTTGGAGGCAGGTAAAGAGCAGCAGAAGCATATCTACTTCTCAAAAATACAAGAAAAAAAAGCACAATTAACATACCCTAGTGTAATGTAGCTTCAAGATGTAATTTTTTTTTTTTTCAAAAAAAGTCAGTAAGAGCTGCTCTGTAAAAATATATTTCAGAAATGAAAATAAACAATTAAAACATGCTACTGGAAATATAGCTGTAATATATATGGTTTACTGAAGATATTTTAATAGATTTCATTTGGATGTCCCCTGAGCTGCTCATAAAATCAGGAAACCAAGGTAATAAACAATGACTGTTCTTTCTTATCTCTTTTGAAGTGAGGAGGGAAAAAATAAAAGAGAAACACGTGTGAAGCTCTATCCCTAGCAACAACATTTTTATCATGCTATTAGTGAAAAACAACACTGTAAAATCTTATCAACAGTGGGGCTTGGTACTATTCAGGATACTGGAGTGTAGATGTTTAGATATATTAAAAATGTGTGCAGGTTAAACTCCCTGTCAGGAAAAGTTATTTTCCCATTTCACTGTAAAGATCTGTCAAACAGGAAGAATTCTGAATATTTGGGGTGGAGGGAGGTTGTCCTTCATCTGTTTTTATTTTGCCTCTCACCTCTATTGAGAAGCTGTCATTGTCCTTGTACTGGCTGTCTGCGTGTGGTTACTGGTTATAACCAGGCACAAAGTGAAGGAAAGCATTTTATTACTACACTTCCTTAATTAAAAGAAACAAACAAGCAAACAAAAGCACCCAAACCATATCATGTTGCTGCCCCTGAACGCAGAGGGTGTCAAGCCTAGAATCTGTACAACAGTACAACTAAGTGATCATATTACAAAAATTATATTCTAACAAGCAGAAATAGGGAGGCAAGAAGCCTTGAAAAACAAGGTCACCAGAAGATATGGGGTAGTACACCAGGTGCGTGTGTAACACATTCCCAAGGAACTGCAAATACAGGCTCCAAAGAAGTCCTTTTAGTGAAACCACAGCTATTGCTTTCCACTGCATCACTGCTACTTGGATTTTACGGACAGGAGAATACAGAGTACAAGCTACAAAAGGTGTTTGTCAGGTATACTTTTGTATAATTAGAAGACAAAATTCGGACTCCTTAGTTTCAATATGCCACTTTCATAGTAAAATATAGGACATCAAATGCAGCATCATTTCAAAAGAAATCAGTAATCAATGTATTATGCATACACATTTTCAGGATTCTTATTCCTTTCAGGAATTTCTGCAGTTTTTAATTGAAACTGGATGGACCTATCCTTTTACCAAGTCAAGGCTTTCTTCATAGTTAGAAACAAAGAGCAGACCATCATAATGTATCAGAAGAGAGAGGCCTCATAAACTTGAGTTTTTATGGTTTAGCTGTTTATGACATCTTAGCTTAAACAGAAAGGTATAAGGCATAGATTTGACTTTGATAGCAAAGCAAGAAATGTGAGCTCTGAGGAGGAATTTAAAGGAGCAGGCTAAAGCTTCAGATAAAAAAGACAGTTTAGACGACATATATAAAGGGCAATATGGGAGATGGTATAATATAAAATATGATGGTCAAAAACTTAATTTGCAGTCTCTGAATATTTTTATTCTTTCTTCTACAACTGTTGGGTTAAAACATTCTTTCAAAATACAGGAATTTCAACTCAGAGATTGCATATTGCAGTTCTTTTATTTTTTTTTATACATGCATTAAATTAAAAATTGTACTTGAAGGTTCATTCACAGCCTTGCAGATCTCTGAGGTCCTTCCACCGTCCATTTCTGTGTGAGCGGATAGTTCTTCCTGAAGGTTATGACATTTCAGCCATAGCAAACTAAGAGTGAAATGTCAAATCATATTTCTGTTTTCTATTAAACAAAGGAATGTCTCTATCCTTTGGTTTTTCATTAAACTAAACATGAAAGAAAACAAATACACCTTTTTTTTTTCCAGGCAGCAGATGTGACTTCTAGTTACTCTGAGGAGTACAAGTTCTTCCCCTTCAGAGTTCCTTCTAGACTAATTGTCTTTCTGCCCATCATCATGTGGATTCCCGTTTTCTTTACTTATTTATCTTTCCAGGCAGGCATATTAGTCTTTTTGAAATTGTTGAAGAGAACATGTTCTTTACTAGGCACATTCACCTGCTTTTTCATAGTTGGCTTAATTTTAGTCATAGTTAGGGTTAAATCTAACTTTTAAGATTCTGTCAGTTAGTAACTAGTATAAAACACTGGAAGGTGCCCAGGAGTTTCCATTATTCTCAATCAAATGTAAGATGTATACCTGCCTCACTGCAGCAACAGAGAGGGAGACATTCACGGTTGGAAATGCTTATTTCTTGTGCTAGTGTCACTCTGATGTTGCAATTGCTCCCTCTAAGCAGGTGAGGGCTACAGGGTAAGAAAGGGAGACCTTTGTCATCCAAATATACTGGCTATTCTTTCTTAACAAACAAGGGATGTAGCTTTACTAAGAGCATCATTTTACTCTGAGTCAAAATCTGCACAATATGGGAAGTAGGTTTGGTTTTCATAAAATTACAATGGCTTGCTCTTCATGTAGCATTTTGTTTCAAGATAACTAATATTTAACACAGCTTCATATTAAAAAAAAATGCAACACCACCACCAAAACTATCTCTTTTTTGCCCAAACAGATTCCTACCTGTCAGGGAAACATATAACATGTCAGGGAAGAGAGTTTTTACCAAACATGAATTATTTTTTTTGTACCATTATATCATATCAAAATGACTTGCAGCTCAAATTTTATTCAAGAAGGAGCAAGAAAAGTCCAAAATATTTTATTTTAGAGGAACAAAGATCATCTTGGGATTTACAACACCTCTAACTTCTGTACAAGAGACAAGTAAGATGAGAAATCATGCTTTGCAGAAACATAAATTAAAATTCATCTGTGAATTATTTCTCCTTCACTCCAAGACGTCTAGTAACCAGAAAAACAAAAAAACCTGCTTTCTCCACTGCCCCATTTTTACCTTTTGACTACCTATTTTTTGACTACCTGGAAGAATTGAAGTTTTATGCCACTATATATTTAATGCTACATATTAGTTCAAACAATTCAATAAAATATAAACGAATACAGAACAGCCTGAATTCAGCGCTTTGTTAAGATCAAAGGAATATTTTGGATATCCTGGAATAAGGTGGTAACATTTTTATGATTTGCATTGAAATATAGATTTAACTTTTTTCAGCTATATAAACATGTTTAGTTGAATTTTCAAGTCCTCTGGATATGAACTAAACTTCTGAATGCTAAATTAACCATTAAAATAAGCATTAATATAAATATGTTATATTTATAGAAGCCCTGTTCTTGATTAAAAAATTAAAATCAGGCTAAATTGTCTTTTTTCTTACTTTGTTTTCTCCATATTAATCTTATTAAAAATACCTCTGAGTTTAATTAACATTTAATGTCAAAACTATGTTTGCTAATTAATTTACATTTTTTACTAATTGGTTATATATTAAACCCTCATTTTCCAAGAAATCTGTTCATTATTAAAGAACAATAATCTAATGATAAAATAGCATTTTGTTAGGAAGAGTTTTTTTCAAGTTAACAAGGAAAATGTTATTATTGAATAATCTCTAAATTAGGATTATTGCAAGCAATTAATCACTTTTTGTATATAACTAACAAAATATTAAGAATTCTATTGTTATAGAAATAATTTGTCTTTGTTTAAATTTGTCTTTTGTCCTTTAATTTATTTAAATAAAATTTGTTTAAACAACAATAATTGCAAGCTGCAAATACTTCTTGTTTAATTGCTTAACAACAGTATTTACTGATACAACTGTAAATATTGTCTTTCTTTTCAAATGTGCTATGATTTACATTAACTATGGCTATGGCTTTTTTTTTTCCTTAATTGTGATATATTAAAATTTTTAAAGGATTTTGATTTCATTAGGGCAAAGATACCCACAAACAAATCTGTAAATGAAAATACACACAACAAAGGGTCTTAGAGACACCAAAAGTGTTATTTTCTACAACACTGGAAATTCTCATCTGGTTAGACCTGAACAAATTTCCTTTGCAGGTTTATTGCCCAAAATTCCAGTCCTGCAAAGTTCATTTACACCATAAGGTATATAGCATAAAACTGTTGAGCTCTCAGAGGAGCAAAAGACATTGATAAATGAAAGCAGAACAAAGCATGACATGTAATTCTACAAGTGGCACAGAAACACTAAGGTCATTTTACCCTCTTCCTTTCACTTCAGAGAACACAAGATAAAAGTACCAGAGTAATTAAAACCAATGTGTGCAACCACAAGCCCACATGTGACCCTTGCACTGATAAAACATATGTAGGTACTGCCTTCTGCAGCCTTCCTCCTGCTACTGGAAAAGTGATTGATAGAATATCACTGTGTTTTACAGTTACCTCTTTTTATATTGCATTTGTGCAATATAAACTTGTGCACATGGTCAAATTCTAAACGTCCTATACCACCTTCACCTCTCTGCTCACTCCTATGTATATATCTGCATTGTATTTAGAGTCTAGCACTTTCAATGCACTGAAGCATATACTCCTCCTTTGATCTCAGCAAGTGAGAATCTGTAACATATGGGTAAATATTTCTGCAATCAGTATGGCAATTTGTCTATTGTCATAAAAAACTCTCTAAATTAAAGTTTGTGTGAATGCATTCAAAAGATAACTATATAGATTTTTTTCTTTATTTATTGACCTAAATGCTAAAATGTGCTTAATTATTATTTTTTTTAATGTACTTCTTAATTTTGCTTTTCTTCATCTCAGAAGAACCACAAAGGCAAACATTAGAAGCAAAAGTTATATAAACTACATTATAGAAATTTTAAGGAATTATTCTCACAGAAATTACTAGTTATTCTTTTTACCAAAATGACATGATCTTACATTCCGACACAGTTGCCCTAATTTAATAATACTACGTGACTTCTTAGATGAGTTTTATTGATTAACTCTACATTGTTGCTATTTATTCTTTGAGAGGTCAGTTCCTGATCATCCACATCTCTTGGTTGAGGATCATACTTGGCAATGTCACCTGAGAACTGGGATCCATCTGGGTTGGTATCGGATACCCTGATTCCAGGAAACCTTCACATTATGTTGTATAGCAGCACAACTTTTTTTTTTTTTTTTGAAGAGGTGAAAGAGGAACTGTTGTGGATTGTTTGCATACAAGATATTTTCTGTTAGTGTGAATAACAAGCACATTTTGCTCCTTGAGTAGCCTTACTGGTTGTATCTTCAATGTCCTTTTTACATCTTCAAACATAGATTTCTTGACCAAAAACTTGAAGTGCACTGTAGAGAGCACTTTGCCGTCTACCTTGCCTCACCACCCCGTCCTTAGCTCAAGAGCACACTGTAACTGGCAAACAGCACATGACTTGTGTAGACCTCATCAGTCTCCCAGGGAACAGATCTGGGCTGGCTCCTCACAACACCTCCAACTCCAGTTTGCTGGGGAAAAAGACAGTTTTTAGTTCTTAAATTGCATGCTGGTGGATGATCATGATTTCTTCCACTTCCAGTCACTGTTCTTAGATACTTCTGAGTGTCTACTCAGAGATTCAGAGTCGTCCTTTCTTCTTTTTCATTTGTTGACCTTGAATTAGCTTTCTATTATATACATATAAATCACCATTTCATGGAGATTATGACAGTGTGTCTTTATAAAATATTTAATGCCTGATGACTTTTAAGTGTTCCTCATTCAAAAATTCATGGAAGCTTAGCATGAGATATGTTTCTAATGGTCCCTGTATAAACACACTTTAAGTTCCCTCCTGCAAAGGCTCAGGCAGGTAGAAGACACATTTTTGACACTTCCCTGTCCATCTCAGGTTCATTGACAGTGCCTGATAGTTCTCATTTGCTAAGTAAAGTACAAAGTATCAGTTTGAAATACATATAAATTATAACCTCTATTTGATGCTAATTAAAGTCTAATTAATACATTTCAGCAGTTGTTGCTGTTATAGTAGGGGCATGTCTTTTGTTGAAAAACAAGACTCATAAATCACAGTTCTGCTTCATCTTTTCAGATTTGGGTTTAGCTGTAAAGATTTCACTGCCTGACAATTTTGTTAGTTTAGTCTCTTGAACGTAAGAAACTTGAGGACTATGTGCTGAATTTGCTGTTGTCCACTGTAAATATTTTAAGAATATGAAGTTACATTAAAAAATGACTTCCAAATATCTTTTTCTAAAGGAAGTTCAAGGTAAATTCATAGTAAGCTCTATGGAGTTGTTTGGATGGGGCATGTGTATTGATTACAATTTATAGAAAGGTTTTCTATAAATCTATAATTTTTCTATAAATTTTCAGAGTTTTTGTCAATAACAGGATCCTGAAAATTAAACAATTAGGAGAGGAATGAATCCTAAATATATGATCCAGAGAAAATACCTCCTTTTAATATATATGCTATATTAAATGATGCTATATTAAGCTCTAGCAAAATATTCTAATACTTATAATATGCTCTATTCATGAAATCTTCCAATGTCAATGGGAAAATATCAAAGACTTATGAGACCTCCAGTGGAGAGGAGCTGCTTGAGTGTGGAAGAGAAGTCCTAAAGTTGTCACATCAGTAAGACAAGAAGAAAAATAGCTTCAAGTTTTTCTTTTTCCTATAAATGACTAAATGTTGAAAGGCAAATTGCAGAGGAGGTTCATTCTAGCCAAACATGACCTGAATAGCTGGTCAAAAGGCTAGTCCAGCAACTGTCACCACGCTAAAAGGTCCCTCTTAAGCTAGTTGGTTTTTTTTGTTTAAACAAAAGGGCAAAGAGGGCATAAATGGTGCATCTGGTATCAGTTTAATGACACTAAATAGATGAGTGCTCTAAGTTAAGATGTAATTTAGCTGTCTGAGAAGTTAGAAAGAACAATTTGGTATCCTGCAATATTTTACCAAATGCCATTGAAATAGGTTAATAACATAAATACAGTTTTTTTTCTCTATTTGCAGTTCTGGATGGACAGGGAGCTATAGCACACTGTGAGAAAACAGATTCATAACCTAATCTGTTGCTTATTGTGTTTTTTTTTTATTTCAAAAATTTTTAAATCGTCATTCAAAGGAAAAATCAAGAATCTCTTAAAAACAATAATTTACTTGTCTATTTTGTATGAGCCCTCTTTTGTGAATGCTTTTGTGAGAAAATACCTACACGTGCGCAACATTAAGCACATTCTTTTCACTAACTCTTACTTTTGAAAATTATGTCAATTATTCCAGGTTTCTTAATGATGTAGAAAATATGTGTTCGTGGAAATGACTTGAGGACAGCAACTCACGTCACACAGAAAGGCCGCCTGATGACTATCAAATTTTAGCCACTCTTAAACTGGAAGAGATGTACATATGGTAAGCTCTATTAACAATTTCTCCATTATAAGACAAACAAAGGCAATTAGTTTCATGATAAAGAATAGTGCTTATGTAGCAGAACACCAAATCTTGTTTTACTGAACTTGTGAATTGCAAGATACTCTGTTATATTACTTGCATGCCAAGATGTACTTAAGACTTGGTCTGGCATTTATTTATTATCTATCTATCTTCTTTTTTTCAGTGATAATAATATTTTTGAAATATAGTCATACTGCCTGGTATTTTTGTTCTCCCTTCTCCCTTGAACATGTTATAATAGTTAAAATAGTTAAATTTTGTACTGTGTTAATTTACCTATTGTTGCTGAACATGTCACCAGGAAAAAAATGGTTTTGAGAATTCTTTTCATGTTCAATTTCCAGCACATGTTATACTTAGTAACCATTTAAAGAAAACACTCCAACATAAGTGGAAAGTGCCATTATTGGGCTTCTAAAATTCTTTCTTCTAGATGTCAACAGAGATATTAATGAAGTTTTAAATGAGTCTTAACAACACTCCTACTTGACATTAGGTTTTGATCTGTCTTATTAGTGTAAACTTTTTTTGTTTGTTTATCTTTTTCTGTGTCCATTTGCAACTCATCTTACATGCAAAAAAAATAGCATTTCCTATTTAATAAGTTGTGACCTATTGTACTACTAGAACTACTGAAAATCTGCCAGATGAACGTTCAAAATTTTCACCTATTTTCATTCTTGATTTTTTTCATTTTGCTTTGAAGAGAGTAGAAAGGAGAATTCCTATGATGTCAGCTGTCCTGTCAGAGGACAGGAAAGCTTGTTCAAAGTGCCACCTGTATTCCTTCTTACTGCTAGTCCAAGATTGGCATGTTCTGGCTCACTGTTAGTCAAACTAAGTACTAAGACTAATGCTGGGGACCCCCCCTTTCTGTGTAGCACATAGATGTGTCTTAGGAGAGGCCTCTTGAAGAACAGTCTTTCTCCAAAATGTCTCTCTCCTCTGAATACTTAAAAACAAAAAAATGACCCCAAGAGATTGAATCAATAATGGTGGCAGAACCTTCTTGACCCTATTAAAGTTCATTATGTTCAATAGACCTGAGAAAAAAACCCTAGAACCTCCATAACATGCATAATTTAAAAATTCAGTTCACCTGTATGTCTTAGGGAAATGTATTGACAAGGTTTTAATTTAGAAGAAATTAATATAAGCATTAATATTACGCTAAAATTGTTCAGTTTTTCCAAATGTTTTAAAGTGCCCAAATTAAATCTGGTTTAGGAGATATAAAGACAAATTTGAGTCTTGAAGATTTTTTAGGACAAATAACAAAAGAACTGGAAGTAGTTTTAACTACTTCATTGAGAGTAATAGGATAGAATTTTGTCCAAGTTCAGCAAAGCTAGAGGGAGCATAAGTTTTATTTTATGACAACTTCCATACGGGAAGGAAACTCTTTTCCAAGAAAAAAAACATATATTTCTTTTATATATATAACATGTATCTTATCTTATAGAATCATAAAATCATTAAGGTTGGAAGGGACCTCCAGAGATCTCCAGCCCCCCTCCACACATAGGGTCACCTAGAGCACGTGACACAGGATTGCGTCCAAGTCGTTTTTGTAGATCTCCAGAGGAGATTCTACAGCCTCTCTTAGCAACCTGTTTCAGTGCTCTATCTCCCTCACTGTCAAGAAATTTTTCCTAACTTTTCTCTTTAGTTCCATTTCCCACACAATGATTTCTCCAGTTTTGGATCCACTATACTAAATATCTAACATCACACATATAGTCAAATCAACCTTTTCATGACCAGTAATTTCTCACTAACGCAGAGTCAGTATTTCTTTACTATGGAAAGTCCTGCCCCAATTTTGTTCACAATGACTCTTTTTGTCCCAGCTAGCATACTGCTCCTCCTCTCCTCTCCTCGCCTCCCCTCACCTCATTTTAACCCAAACCAAAAAGTAGAAGCTGTAACTTTGGTTGCCTTTCCTCACAAGCCTAGAAATCTATTAAACAGTTGATACTGAAAATTTCATATTCAATGTTTTTGACAGGATTAGAGGGAGAGAAAAGGGGAGAGGAAGAAGGAAAGGGAGAGGTAGAAGAAAAAGGAGAGAGAGCCGCAGAGGGAGTAGGAGAGGGGAGGGCAGGAGGAAAAATAAACACACTAATAGGAACCTTTATCATTAATGTGAATTTTGATATGTTAGTTTAATACTTTTAACTGAAGCTTTAATTTTGGGGGCTTTCATCCTAATTTATTATTTCTCGCAGATAGATATGCTCTATAAAATACTACATTTCTTTTCATCTATTACAATCTATCCAATATATTTTGTATAGTGGAAGATGAAAGCCAGAGAAAAAGTCCATCAGGATACCTATATTTGTTAGTACATGAGATATTTCATAGTCTCTAGATCACAATTAGATGGTATGGTTTTCAACTTCAACTCACAATTCAGTCTTTTTTTTTTTTTTCTTTACATATTCAGTATTTGTTATATGGCCAAGGATTTAACACTTCTCAAATACTGAGCTTGTTCGTTTATTGGAAGGGTCCCCCCATGACAGGTCTGAGGCACATTATAACAAATGTAAAGTTTCAGCAGCCCATATATTTTGGTTAACTTTTGCTTTTTTGTTGAAATCACAAACAGGATAAAGTCTCTTGGTTTTGAATGAGGCTTGATTATGTTTTGGCTATCTTGTCAGGCAAAGTGCAAGAATGAGATTTGTGAGGTGAGGAAGTTTCAGAGAGCAACAATTGGAAAGATTCTGAAATCTACAGGATTTTCACACAGACCTAATCATTATTTGGTCCATAATAAATTCTTCTTTTAATTGAATGAAATCTGTGACTTCTTCATGCTTTCCAGTCATTTTTAAATATAGTTTACACTGAGACATTTCTTTACAAAATAATGTTTTACTCATACATACCTTGTTGATTTTCCTGAGTTTGGGAGGGGGAGATTGTGGTGGTTGTTGTAATATTTTTAACAGATTTTTTTGTGAAAAGCTTTTTGGTTTTGCTGTTTTATTTTTTCCCAACTGTCTACTCATTAAAATGTTTTCAAATTATAAAGATGATGCAATGATTATGCCTGTATGTCTTTTGTTGCACAAATAAAAATATCAATAAATTCATCTCTATAATTATAACAGGTAGTATTAATAACCTTCGCAGGATTTTTTCACTGTGCTACTGCATCAGCTGTGATGCTCTTTGTTACCAGCTGTAAATCAATGTATGCCCATGGGAGTCAGTGAAGTCATGAAAGTATATCAGCTGAGATTTGGCAGGATTATTGTTGGAAAAATGTGTGTGTTGCAATTTGAAAACCGTAGTGGTGGCAGCGAATCGAGTTCCCAAATAGTATGATCCACTAT
>JAWLRI010000269.1:59191-69749 GCA_034781795.1 Crypturellus tataupa
AGATCATCTAGTCCAACCCCCTGCTCCAGCAGGGACACCCAGAGCATGTGGCACAGGGTGGCATGCAGGCGGGTTTGAAGATCTCCAGAGAAGGAGACTGCACAGCCTCTCTGGGCAGCCTGTGCCAGGGCTCTGGCACCTTCATATACTTTCCTTTCCAACTCCTTCCTGAGCAAGTCTAGTCAGAAACACAACTCACACAGCTGAGGTATTAAATAGTCAAATAGCAGACACTCATTTGGTGTAAAACTACTCTGAATTTGAGTGCATGTTCCCTGCATTTTCCACTGTCACTTCACCCAGACATTGATGAGTGGGGCTGATGACTTGTACACCTCTTCATCAAGTGCAGGCCTCATTCTGTCTGCATCTACACTGAATACATTAAGCAGTATCTACCTGAGTGCAAGTTCATAGCCTCACACAGCACCATGCAGTGGCAAAAACAATGCATTGCAGTCTAATGAAATTACTTTTCATAGAAGAAAAAAATACCTTCAGTCTGGAGATCCAAAAGCTGTATTTTTTGAGTATTACTTTTTTTTGTGGTTGATGATGATTGAAATTTATTTGTAATTTCAGTAAAACAAAGTGGTTATGGGGTTACTCTAAAAACGCTGTTAATAGATAATTTTTCTATCACATTTAAAGCTTTAATGGAAAAAAGCCTATCCAGGTCTATTTGGTGGGACAGAAATCAGTTAATTTTTTTATTTCTGTGACCCTTTGCATAAAAGATCTATACTAGGGAGATCTATACTGCTATTACAATGGTAAAAAATGATAATTCAAAGAAGACAAATAAAGCATGTAAAAATACAGTGTGAAGTACTGAGAGAGCAAAATCAAATGTTTAGCATTTTTCTTTATCTGTAATTGATAACTAATACAGTTTAATAATGAAGAAATTGTGTTCAAGTAAACTGCTATGGTTGTGAGATATCAAGATCCTACCCATCTTCTTAAAAAAAAATCATACAGATCTGTATTTTGTCTTTAGCTCTAAAACATTGTTTAATTTCGATTAAACAATAAGTATATTGATTTGACAACTCATTTTTTGAGAGAAGTTCAGTTTTAAAATGAAATATGTTTTTCTTTTTCATCTTTGTTTATGTGTATACCCATGTAAACAACACAAAACTTTGATAAACACATCTTTTTGCATTCTCAACTTCAGTCTTATGCCCAAAAACAAAAGGAAAAAGCAGTATGTTCTTGTTAAATAAACATGCACTTGTATCTACTCAGATGTATGATAAGGAAGAGTCAGTAAAATGCTAATGGAAAAAGAGATATCTTCTTTTAAGAAGGCTAAGTAAGCTTTAAAGTGAACCAGATGATCTTTACAGAAGATCTAGTGGCAGCACTTTGGGTATATTTGATTGAAAACAGCTAAGAATTTCCCATGGGTGGAAATAAAGGACTGGCTGTACTAACAGAAATTATATTTCACTTTAATGATGGGTGTGTGACGCCTTTTGGCACGACTCAAGTCAGCTCTGTATATCTGGGCATTGACAGGAAGCCATCACATAGAAAACAAGAGCAGAAGGTTTTCACAGACATAGAAGAGCCTGATTTATAATTCCTTGGCAGTTTTTTGTTTTGTTTTTTAAGAGTCCTTGGGACTGACAAGGAAAGCTGTCCACCAGTTAACCTGATCCTTTCCATATAGATGATCTTGTTAGGTGGTGTTTTTGCTTTTTGTCCTTGGTTTTATTTAATTTTGTGATGGAGGGAGATTACAGACCCTACATTCAGACTTCCAAATGAAAAGCATTCTAAATCTATCAGACAGACTGCATAATATTTATTTTTTTACCCATAAATACAAAGAAGTACTCACATATATGACACCCATAGCACAGCTCAGAAATGCATTTGGGCCTATTTTTTTACAAAAAAAATTGAGTAGAATCTACATATATGATACACAGAAATATATTTCTCTCTCAGAAGCTAAACACATAGCAGCAATTCACTATATAAAGTATCTGCAGTTTCAGTCCTGCAGGCTTTCAGACTCATGACTTATGTTCATATATGTGTTTGCAGAATGACAGTTTTAGTTGTGATAAATAGTAAGAAATGGGAATAAAGGAGGCTTATTAAATAATGTATGCAACAAATTCCTTTCCATTATCCACATTTGTCTGTACGTTGTTTTAAAAAAATAAGTTTAAAGTTTCAGATGTATCAGACTTAGATACTTTTAAGATAAAAGCAATTGAAAAATATATGCAACCTGAGGAAAAAAAATCACATTTCCTTGAAAGACAAATCAGTCATGACATTTTTTGTTGTTTTTGTTTTTATTGTACTATTTCCTCCTATCTTTAATCCATCCCAAGACATCATAGCAACTGCCTTAGAGGCAAGCTACTGGGAAAGGGGAACGATAAACCAATATTATTTAATTCAGACACTTAGTTATGAATCAGTGAATAAGCACTAGACATACAGATTTTTTTTTGCCTTGTAGATTGAATTTTCTCTATTATAATAATTGCTTCTAGCACCAAGAGAACTGAGTTCCAGAAAACAATCTCACCAAGAAACCAAGACCCCAGCTAGAACATGAACTTATTACTCTAAACTTAGTTTGAGGTTTTTTAATTAAGATAGTCTGAAATACTGTGTTTAACACAGCATCCAGTATGCTGGATGCTGCCAGCTGATCAGCTCCTGAGCTGAAATTTAGGAGGTGAAAGATAGTTTAGGCAGCACAGGGCTCATTGCAGAAAAATCCACAGGTAGGTTTTTTCTTCTGTGGGTTTTTAAAAATATGAAATATTTTGTATATCACTATAGAAAGAGATATAAGTCATTACAGTGGGTGTCTTGCTGAACCTGAAAAAAATAAAAAGGAACTATCTTCAGTTAACGAGAGCTGAATTATATGAAAGCAGAGGAGATTAGTTACTAGAAGCATCTGTATTATCTATTTTACTGGAAGCATCTGTATTATCTAAGAAAAACATACAGAGGACTACTGGCTAAAATCCTGGATGAAAAAGCAGATTTTTCAGCTATATAGTTTGTGATTACATCAATATTTTTGAAATACACTTATATATAATACAATAGTATTTCCCCTCTAGGAAGAAAAGTAGATGCAAAAGGAACATCTATGCTTCCTACAGACATCTTATACAAACATTCCTTAGAGGAAGTGTCTTAGAACCCCTAAAACATATTATATTCTTTCTAGACAGAAATATAACACTAGACAGAATGACACCCTAGACAGACTAGGAGGCTATTCTAGGAGGAATTGTCAGAATCAATAGATTAAATCCCTGGAACCATCAATGGACTAAATAATTTTCTCCCGAAGAGACTCACATCAAACTATATTTAAATAAAAAATTGCTCTAAATGAAAAAAAAATGCTCTAATATTGAGGTAATTAAGGTCAATAAATGAGTTTATTTCCAGTTACATTCTGTTAATGTCTTCTAACTATCTCTTCCAACAACTTCTACTTCCGTTGCTTTTAATAATCCCATGATACCTGTGTATTGTTTTAAGTATTTATTAAACAATTTTCCTCTGTGAGCCATGAAGGAATAATCTTCTATTTATTTTAGAGGGAATTTGTATCCCCAAATAGAGGCGAGGCAATAACTAACTAAATAAAGCAGTGTAAATTTAATGCAAAATAACAAAATAACAGCAAGTTGCAACAGTCATCAAAAAACCATTTGTCCACTGACTTATCACTGTATGAGAGCAGAGACTTCACAATTATTTCCTGATTTATTTGAAAAAATACAAGGCAGAGGCACAGACAGAAACAGTAAGGCAAGGAAGAAGTGTGGCACTTCAAGTTTATTTTTTTTTCATTGCCAGATGCATAAAGTTGTCTACAGACTTAAAGAAGCAGACAGATGATCCAGATGCCTCACTTTTTCAGTTCTTTCTTTTGTGTATAAACTGTACTTGAATATTTCCTTCTTATTTGTCACATTTATTTATATCACCAAGGGAAGTCTTAAATATCTAAAAGATAAATTGTGATACCATACTGAACTACCAAAATCTGTAGATATTTAATATAAAAACATGCTAAAAATGAGTTAGGTGAGTAACTGAAGACGAGAATCAGAGATAAATAAAGGCAATATTTCACCTGGGTTGTTCATAACTATCAAATAAAACTCTTGCATACTCTTCAAAATAGATGTTTAGAACGTGGAAGAAATTTCCTGCTGCAACCTGAAAGTGCATGTTCAATCTTGCAGTTACAGTAACTGAAGCAGTTTGTTATGTTAATAGAAACAATAAATCAATGATCAAAAATTCTAAAAGCTTTCCATAGAATCAATCCTGTAAGTTCACAAGTTAGTTTGATGTCCTCAGATCTTTCCAGGTCCAAAACTGACTACTACTCAGACATACAAATATGTCAAGCAAGCAAAAGAGAAGGAGCCTTCCCTATCTGCCCATCTTACTTCCAAAGCATGTTTCATTCTATCAGACTCTTCCTAAACTAGATTTTGAATGCTGAATACAGTACTTAGTTTGATTTTATGGCAAAGAGGTATTTTTCTCCTTTCAAATGTATGCATTACTAAGAAATATTTTAGAGAGTAAAGAACAATTTGCTGTACAGAACCATACACATTAAGCAAAAGCACAGCCTACATGTATTATAAATTGCTGTTTGCTTTCTACTTGAAGGTTACAGCCATCCATTTCCTGACTGTTACTCCTAAAGCCTCTTTCTATAAAATCACAAGGTGACTTCCATAAGGTGACTCTCTTCTGAAGATTATTCTGATATTGTGGCCTTACTAAAATCTTGTGGCCTTTTAGAAATCATTGTTTATCATAGGCAGTGTGTGGGGTGATAGGAGGCCTTAAACTTATGAAAAGGCTAGTAGATACCTAGAGAAAGCAGGCTAATTCAGCTGAATATATCACATGCCAAACCGTAATTTAACCATTAGGTCTATGCTCAGTGAATCTTATGACATATGTTTTTTAAAGTGATATAAAATTTTTAAATATTCAGAGATATAAAAAATGCCGAGAATAAGTTTTATGTGTAAGGTAAAAAATATATAAATAAAGCTCAATTTAAAAAAAACTAAAATAGTAATTCAAAAAAAAAAAAAAAAAAAAAGGGAAAAAAAAACAAAGAAATCTGTGAATGAGCTACCTTAAGCCAAAGGAATAATACGATCTTTAGAAATTATGACCATTGATTTAAAAAAAGGTAGGAGGAAACAGTATTTTCCAGACTCTCCAGGGAAGTAGTTCTTTAAATAAATTGTGTATATTTTTCTAACTTACTTTTCCATTGTCCTCAGTAAAATTATCATGAGTTTCAATTTACTCTTTATAATGATACTTATAAATGATCATGGTATTTTTCAGTGCATTTTTAAAGCAATTCACTCTTTCAATGCACAGTTATAATTAACTTCAATGTGAAACTTGCCATTAGCACAATCAGTAACCAGTATTTCTTTTTGATTCAAAGCCAATCTATTTAGAATAAAAATATTCTTTTTAGCACTGTATCTAAAAGCAAATGGGTGTGATATATTCCCTCATCTAAAAATATGGGAGTATATGGATGTTATATAAGTATATATAATACATATACAATAGTATATGGAATTAAAATGTGAATTCATTTCCCAAGGCAGTCCTTGCACATTTCATCAAGTTCCAGTCTTTCAATAGAGATGACCATTTCTTGAAAATGCAATTTTCCTTCTAAAAGTGACTTTTTAAAAAAAATCTTCTTTAACACAATATTTTAGATAAAAATTACATTTTAAAGACATATTATATTTCATTGTAACTTTTTCCCAAATTTATCAATGTACATTCAACATAAAAATGAAAAGAAGAAGAGGGCTAAAAATATCCATACATACACAGACAGCATTATAAAAACTTTAAGAACACTATCAAGCCTTATCTACTTCTGAAAGAGTGACTGTGATCACCTCCCTTCACCTACTCTCAGTGCTCTCCTTGATGCCCTTGGGGTATACCATTTGTTTTACTGGCCACAAGGGCACATTACTGTCTCATGGTCAGCTGGGTCTCCACCAAGACCCCCAGGTCCTTTTCCACAGAGGTGCTCTCTAGCAGGCCAGGCCCAGTCTCTCCTGGTGCATGGGGTTGTTCCCCACCTTGGTGCAGGATTCTTTGTTGAACACCTCTTTTGAACTTCAAATTCTCTGCCTATCTCTCAAGTCTGTAAATTCCTTTAACATCATACCATTCTTCTGACAGGCCAGTACAAACATTAGAAAATTAGAAATATCTTCTGCATAAACTACAGTAACAATTACCTTATAGCAATTACTTTTGTTTATAGAAATCAGTCAAAACAGTCAAAATATTTTCTATTTGTAGTAAGAGGCACTCAGGTAAATTACAAACATTACCCTCACAGTCACTAGTAGTTATTTCACAGTAACTACTCTGTAATTACTACAGCACTACACAGTAGTTGTCCTCACATGAATTGAACTCTACAAATTAAAAATAAATAAATAGATAATGGATTGATTATAATTTGATCATTATGACCTTGTCTTCTTGGTGTGCAAATAAACTGCAGAACTGCTTTGGAAATATTGTATTACAAAACGCCATTATACTAAACACATGAGATAAAAATCACATATT
Organism: Crypturellus tataupa; assembly: GCA_034781795.1. Lineage (NCBI taxonomy): Eukaryota > Metazoa > Chordata > Aves > Tinamiformes > Tinamidae > Crypturellus > Crypturellus tataupa. The sequence continues at coordinate 65,849 of JAWLRI010000269.1, forward strand.
AATTAAGGAAGTGTTTTGTAGCTGTGTTTCATTACCAATACTATTTCAGAAGGCCTTTTTGAATATTATTGGTGTCAGAATTTGTTTCCTACATGAATTTTTTAGGGGCTAGATAAGGTGTTTGTTATTAAAATGGACAGGATAGGAAGACAGAAAATTTTAAGTCTGATTTCTCTATCAAAGCCAGCATACCTCAGAAATATAATTTTTTTTTTTTTCTCTGCCAAAGCAATGCGCTGATGGATTCCCTACCTCACCTTAGCAGAAACATCTGCCCACTTAGGAACAAACTAGACTCCAACACATGAAATAAAAGATTTTAAAATTGAAAGTAATGAGGAAACCTATTTTGATTACACCTGAGGTATACATTACATAGGCCAAACATCTGAAAATTACAGATGAATTCTGAAATGTAGCATTCAGGAAAATATTTTTTCTATCTCATGGCTTCTATATTTGAAATATCTCCCAAATTGTAAAGTGTAAAACTAAAAAAAGAGCAGTGCAACAGTACACTCTCAAACTATTTTGCGTTTTTATGCTTTTCTCCTCCAGTAGCCCTACTTTTAATTTTCTAATCAAACATCTAGTTGCATTGCTAAAAATTACTTTGTAATTATATGTGATATTTTTGGCATTTTTTTGCCACCCCAATTCCTTCCCTTTTTTGTCCATGAACTAAAATCAGAGCCTTCAGCAGATCAATTTACAAGCCATTTAGCACAATCTTCAGACAAAAAAGTCCTCAAAATTCTTAACACAAGATACACTTGTATTGAACATTCCTGGGTTTGATCCTATTGCATTAAAATCAAGGACATCTCAATTCTTCCATCTGAGACTAGTATTCCAATAATAAGTTCGTACAACATCTCTTTGTTGTTTAATTTAGTTAACTAACTGCAGTTTATTACAACAGGAATGATGGTTAGTGACAGAATGAGCAACTGTCACAGTCTGCAAGAATTTCAATTACTACTGCGTTATAAATGGCAATTTTCTTTTTCTTATTTTGAACCGTGCATTCGGAAAGCTACAAGGTTGGTGGAACTTTATGAATCACGAATAAAGTCCCGCTTCTTTTTGCATCACATAATATTATGTGTGGAAGGTCTTACATATCCAGAAAAACACTAGGATTTAGGCTATAAAAAACTCCAGACTACCATGAATGCTCATTATCTCCAGTTTTGATTTATAGGAGGAACAAAGGCCAAGAGATGCTCCTGTGGGAGGAGGAAAGGGCTGTGAGAGGGAGGAACAGGGAGGAAGGGCAGCAAGACAGAGCTATGGAGAGCTGCTCTGCGCCCATGCTCCTACTGCGGAGTGCCTGAGTTGCTGCAGGTGCTGCCTTCGCTGCAACAAGCCACTCTTGCATAAAGCCAAGTGCCCAAATGGAAAGAAATTGAGCTGGTAGTGACAACAGCATTAGCACCTTGCTTCCTTTGCTTCTCGTTATAAATCTTAGATAACAAAGCCTAATTACACATAGTGGAAAAATCTGAACTGTGTTTACTCAGATGAGCTTGGATATCTGATATTTCCAAGAGCACAAATTGAAGAAAGCTGCAGTTAAGTGCAACTTTCTAAAAATATGAATTAATGATTAAAAATTGATTAATTGAGCATGTTAATTGATTAGGGTTATTGTAGGGTCAGGAATGTACTTCTGACCACAGGAAAAAAAAATTTGCTGTTTCACATTTGACATGGAATTAAAATTATTACAACTGGGTTCAGTCAGCTCATTGCAATTTATAATGGTAATCTTTTACAGGGGAAAAAAGTGAGTTTTTATGAGCTGGGCTTTGAAAAATGTTTCATTTATCACCCGAGGTGATATCAATGAGAAGTAGAAAAAGGTACATATAAAAAGTAACTTTTACAAAAATGTAAAATAGAACCTAGAATTGAAATGGTATGTTTCCTAATCTTAGAATTGAAATAGTATTTTTCCTATTCTTAATATAAAAATGGAATTTATGGCACCAGTCTCAGTAAAAGGACCAAAAGTAATGAAGCATTTAGTAGCATATTAATTTCATACCCACTTTTTACTAAGGTTGTTGGCTTTTTATCATAACTTACTTATAAATAATTATTCAAAAACAGAGTCAAATTTCCTATGCAAACCATGATTTACTGTAGAGAGATTGCAATACTGAGGAATAGAAAAGAATTACATTTTGGGTGAAAGATAAGAGATTAGAGAGTTTAACAATATTACTTGAAAGGAGAAAAAAAGGATAAGTTTTTTTTTCAAAAATCATTACTGCTGATTAATAAGATAACAATTATAATTCATTGTAATATTTTATCAAGAAAAAGAAACATATACATGCACTTTTTCAAAGGTAGCAAGATCTTAACTGAAAAAAATGAGCTTTAGATTTTCACTCTTCTTTGAAGAAGACTGCAGTCAATGCCTTTCAAAGTATTTTGAACATACCCTGTTGTCTTGTTGTTGTTCTTACTAATGCTGCACCAAAGAGATGCTGAAGGCACACAAATCAGAGCAGCCATAACATCGACAAAAAAGTTAGCTCTTTCAGGTATAAAAACAGAAGTTTGCTTTAAGTTCTCACTCTAAGCATAATTCCTAAGAGGTAGTGAGATAGAAAACAAGAGAAATATAGCCTTAATACCTTTTACCTGCTCTGAGTATCTTTTTAGACCCTCAAGCAGAAAAAGACAATATATCCTCAAAAGACTATAAGAAATGTTATTTCTGCTTGGCATTTGACATTTCTAGTAGGCTTGAACATGACAATTTTCTGGGATCATTACAGTTGCTCGTATCCTTAGATATATATAGTCTGAATCTTACTACGACAAGTATAGTACTCTTTGGTGCTATATATTTTACATATCGTGACTGAACAAAGTGAAACAGAAAGCAAAACATCTTAACATTCTTAAACTAAGACAGAAAAGCAGTTTCCCAAAGGAATTTGTCAAAATAAGTAATTCAAAACAGTTAATTCTAGCTTGAAACCTCAGTATAGCAACGTACACACATGCTTCTGAAGGGTAGCATTTTTATGTACTAAGTTACCTCAGTGTTTGATGAGTCTCAGTGCAAATGCAGTGCAGGCCACAGTTATTTTCAACACAGCAGAGCCTTGCTTGAGTGCTGCTCTATTAATTTAGTAAATTATCAGTCTGTTTGTGCAGATTTAAATACTTGTCTGTCAATCTGTGGTTTTATATCAGAGGTTATAACTGCTAACTGCTTAATATGAAATAAGAAAGGGCCTGCTGTTCTAAATGAACGTACTCGACCACGTTTTTTTCCTCTTATTTTTTTCACTCTATCCCCCCTCTTTTTTTTTTGCCCTATCTCTACTTCGTTCTGTATAAACAAACTGGAAAAATTGCCGAAGAGTTTTACAGCAAATTGCATCACTGACAGCAACCAGTTTTGGAGTTATTTCTAAAAGGTATACAAAATAAAGTATATTAGGAAATATGTATTGGTTCTTATTTCTTTGGTCAGAGGAGAAAGTCTGTTATAGATATTCTATCCAGATGTCTGTATCATTTGGTTTGTTTAAAAAAGTATGCAAATAGAATTTCTACCTTTGTACTTCTGCTTTTGCTAATTGTAGGGGTCACATTTCTTTTTATGTCAACGCAATACTTGTTACATTAGCAAAGATTTTTTCACATGCTCTGCTTTCTCAGTTCTTGAGCTTAAGTGGAGGTTTAATCTTTTGTCCTTGGTTGTTCTTTTGTGTATTGTTTCTCTTCTTTGTGTTGTATTTTTGTTGTTTTCCTCTGGAGAGTAACAAAGAATTCTGCCAAAAGAAGCATCTTTATGAGTCTAATAAAGTTTCTCGATGGTGCCTATGATTGATTTTAACTGAATGCAACTTCTTATACAGATTGTGTGTCTCTC
>JAWLRI010000269.1:77731-89635 GCA_034781795.1 Crypturellus tataupa
TTACACAGCAAATAAATAAAAAAAAAAAAAAAAAAAAAAAAAAATCAGTGAATTTACCTCTCATCCCAGAAACGGTAGTAACTGGAATGAGCTCAATAGACTTGGCTACCTTTATGAAAAGATAACTTTCTCTGATGTATATAGTTAGGGTAATTGGGGCTAGAAAAGAATGCAAAAGAAGAAAAGTAGCTTTCTTTTTGACTGTTAATAACAGAGAAATCAGCAGAACAAGATACACGTGTTGATTTACACTTGCTGATTCTGGGGAGTTCAACCATAAAAGACAATAACAGTAAATTATAAATTATGCTTCTTCTCCTAATTTTTCATTCTGAATAGGTAACATAGATAGAAAAAAGCCTATGTCATCTTAGATTTTCTTTTGGAAGCCTAGTGACACTTTTTTGATAAATGTTTTAAAGAAGTATGTAAAAGCAGACTATCCCTGCCTCTTTTGGCCAAGAACAGCATACCTTTGATTTAGGACTGTTTTTGACTTATGTATTTTAGCCGTTTTCGCAGATTTGCAGTCTTTCACTGTATGTGTTCCATTGTAAGAAAATCTTTATAATTTTTAACAAAAAAATAAGAGAGGAAGATGGAGCTGTAATTTGAGTACAAACCTGTGTTGAAAGCACAATAAAAATTCCTTAATGAATGTGGTTGCCTACAAAATCCTACTTGGTTTGGTAGGTTTTGGTATACTAGACTTAAAAAAAGACCACCTGGGTTTCAGGTGTTTAGGTATTTACCCCAAACTTTGATTCATATTTTAAAATAAAGACATTATAAAATTATTTTAAAAACAAACTAAAAGAAAACAGTCATACAGATCTAAATGAAGCATAACATATGCTTAATCAAACCAAGCAAGTATCCAGCTTTGAATCCTATTTCACATTATATTCTTAGCTATAGTTGTCGTTGTGGCAGTATCCCTTTAAAGTAGGTTTTTGATTTTACTAGACCGAAACATAATTCTACAGAAGCATTTTTTACCTCTACTGTTTTTCCAGTTGCACTTTGCTGAAGTCAATGAATTCAAAATCTTTATGCATACTTTATCTCGTAGGAGGTGGGTCTAGACCACACAGTTTATAAACTTAATTTTTCTAATATCAATGAATTTTTTAGATCAATGTCTCAGAGACTAAGATTCATAAAAGCTGAAATATGGAAAAGATAACCTCTGTGATCAAAATATATGCAAGAAGGAACATTCTAACAAAGAACTACATACTGACTTAGGGAGATTTGGGCTACCTAGTTAAGCTGGCAGAGAGTACTAAAAAAGAAATTGCACTTGTATGCAATTTATACAAACAGTCTGGGGTTTTACCTGCAGAGTTTACTCCACATCACTCTGAACAAAATAAATTTTACTAGCAAAGTGTTCTAAGTGGTTCCTATAAACTGACGTTACTGTTTGTTTCACAAAACCTGTTGTACCTAAATTTTACCTCACAGATCTAACCTAATATTTATGAACAAAATTGAGTTTCTCAACCTGTTAATTCTTTCCACGTAATACTTTTTTTTTATATCACAGTAGGCAATAGTTCCATGACTCTCATCTGCTATTTCAAAATAAAGTAATGCAAGAAACACCAAATGGCTTTCTGAATGTAGCTTAAATATTATCTATTGTCATTGTGCTTTCCTATTTATTTTCTGAATAACATGAATTGTTGTAGAAACCGTTTCATTAAGGTAGGATCATATATGTTTATATATGAAAACAGCTTACATTTTAGAACTAGATGCATCATTCAGTAACAATGAGAGGATTTAATTAATCTTTTCAGTCATAGGGAAGCATATAAACTTTGATAAGAAGCCCAGAAATATTCACACACTGTTTGCAAGTGCTTGGCCAAATACCTGAATAACTATAATGAGCTGTGCTTTGCCTATACAGTTTTTACTCGCTTTTTTTTTTTTTTATCTGCTCTGAAAAACACTTCTTATTCCAAAGAATAACAACTACAAAATCCTGCACAAAAGACTATATGTACAACTACTTCAGTGTGTATGACTGATTTTCAAGTTGTCCTACCAATCTTCAAACCACATGATAGTTTCCTACGCACAACTTTTCATGCTCCCTCAGATATTTCCAGTGCCCTGGGTTGGGACCACCCTCAGCAGCTCTTGTCTACCCTGCTCTTTCTCAGGATGGTGGGATGGGACAGGTGGTCCTGTCTTGATGCCAGGAGGACCCCCGCAGTGTTCACACCCCACCGCTACCCAACAGAGGGTTGATTCAAATATGCAGGAAATGCTTCTTCGCTTTTCTTGGGAAAAACAAAAACAGATCTCTTATCTACAAGAAAAAAAAATCTTTTACTAAAACATTATTGAAGGAGCCATTGATTTATTTTGCTTATGCAGAGCTGGATTTCTGAAAACAATAAGTTAATAATACTACTAAAATAAATTGCATGAAATAAAAATCTGCTTCAAAATCAAAAATCCGTGTTGCAGCTGTTCTGACTTGTTAAAAATCGAAAAGATTGTTGAACAACTTTTTTATTACTAGTTTTGTTTCATCTGAAAAAAAAAGGGTCAGGTTTTCTGCCTCATATCTTGTCCCATGTGTTATTTTTAAGGGTGGTTGCTTGATAGGAATATATGGCAGCTATCTTCTCATTGAGAGAGTGATCCCTGTTTCTGAGTTGGTTGCTTAAATGGACTGGATGCATCATAATCTGTTTAGACTTCCTGATGTGTTAACAATGCAATTTTGAATAATAAATATCTTTTTTTTTTCAGAGCTATTAATATTATTAGTCATCCCCTTAATTCCTTTTCTTTATCTAGCAGCAGGAAGTGTTATGGTTTGGCAGTTATGCAAATACCAGCTGGCAAGTGCTGCCCGTGCATCAAAAACTGGGCTTTTTCCTGACTGTGCTGTTGAATAAACAATTTGGTTTGAGTTTCTGCTGCTAAAACTAAGCTAGACTGAACAGACGAAGGCGCAGATTATATAATGTTCAAGTCCATGGCAGTCCTCCCTTAATAATGTTTAAAATCTGTTGATAGAAAATAATTTGAAGCATTTCCATCTCAGATTATTCTTAACTTCTTCAGCTTGTGTTGTGGGTTTGTTTGTTAGTTTTGTGAGAATGTCTACCATTGCTTCTAATAAATATTCTGGCATTATTATATGTGTCTCACAACAATGACTCGCCTCAATTCCCATCACGCTGGGCTTTGAGTGCAGAGATAAAAATGAGCTACAACCTGCTTACACAGCTAGCAGCATAGTAGACAACACACATAAGTGGTGGGAAATCAAGAAGAGATGTGTGTCTCTCTTTCACAACCTATATGGACATGTTATTCATGTAGTCCCCACTACCATGCAATCAACGCAACACAACTGTGAATATGTCATGTACTGATTCTGTAACCCAGATGGATTATGCAATCCCAGACAGTCAAGGTTCTGAAGACCACAGTCCAGCTCTTGACAAGATGAGACAATTTGCAAGGAGGAGCAAGCCTATTTCAAAATATTTTGTTGGTATACTGGGATAAATACTACAAAACATTAGGGTATCTCTTCCCTCTATCTTAGTAGCAAAGAGAAATAAATGGATTGTTTATGAAATAGAAAATAATCACCTTTTTCACCCTCATACAGAGTACTCTATGAGATATCATACAGTACTGGAAAGATATTGATAAGATGGAAGTTAAAAAGATTAAGGTATTAGTAATTTTTATATTCTTTATTTACTTAAATATTTTTTGCTGTTAAAGCAGATGAGTGATTCTCCATCTAATCATGTCCTCAAATCTAAACTAGATATGACAAATTATTGGATTGAGTACATCATAATAGACTATGATCTAATTGTTTTCACTCTGGACAGAAAATCTATAAATCTGATCCCCATGTAATGAGTGACTGTGAGATAACTTGATCTGAATAACATAAACTCATTTTGAGTCTCTAGATGAGAAATTAATGTATTTTCCAAAAATATGTTTTTTTCAGTTTATTGGATGAAGAGTCTGTCTTAAACCACCCTATTACGTATATTTCTCATGGAATTCACAGCTTAATCCTTCCTCCATAAATCACTTATGATTAAGAGAAAAATTTTTGTACTACTATTCGTTTTATGCATGGCTTATGTAATACTGCTTTAGATACAACTGTAGAATTGCCTTTGAAGGAAAGAAACATCAACATTTTAGACTGACTTCCCTTTTGCAACAAGCAAATAATGGGCATGAAATAACTGATCAACCTGGTTACATGCAGCAAGTAGAAACAACTCTACAATTACTGCATACTGTTGAAACCAGTGTTGTCTCAACAGCATGTAGCATTTTTTCCATAGTAAAAAGTAGAAGAGGAAAACAAAACAAAGCCCAGGAAATCCTAAAGAATCTGTGAGCAGGTGTGAAGATTAGTCATAATGCGTGTTTCTTAATTGAAGAAATTAAGAAGAATTGAAGAAATTAAGGTGTGCTGGGAGGAGAAAGGAGGAGGAACTCTGATGACACAGCCAGGAATGCCCTCCTTATGCTACAGTCTTTACAGTAAGGTGCAGATAGTCTCTCTATTGCTATTGCTCTGTTTTTATTCATACATTTCCTGCAGTTTTTCTTGCAGTGTGGTTGATGTTGTGGTAAGGATCTAGATAGATCACACATTGACCTCTCTACTACTAATAACAATCCTTTATTCTCATTAACATCAGTGAGAGGACCAACAGTGAGGAGCAACAAGTGCAGCTTTATCTGTCAAACAACAATAAAGTAGCCCTGGTGTTTTTCAGGTTTCTTTCAATAGAAAGCTAAGCTGTAATGGTCAACTGATTTTCACGCTGGATTCTTCAGAAGTTAATTTGAGGAAAAATACTGTCTTCTCTGTTTCTTACAAGTTTCAGAACTATTTTTCACCTAACATGTTAATTTGATTGCCCTTTTAAATGTTATAATTCAGTTAATGGCTATCCATGTTCTGTTATTTCCATCTCTTTCAGTCTCAGTTTTCCTCCATTCCACCTTTCAGTACTCTCCAAAGTTTTTTATAAACCTGCTCAGACTCTTTACACCACTAAAGTGGCACTTACGAGGACTGAAATGGAACACAAGTGATGCCATGGGATATAGTTAGGGATTACAAACATGTGGAAGATTTGATATCAGTTGTGTGCTGGGATGAAATAAAAGCTTTCTTCCAGTTTTGTGACAGTTATCTATTTTAAATTACAGAAACAAACCAAAATATGTTTCCTTTCCTCTCTAAATTACTGTCAATGACCTTGTAGAACTTCAATAAATTATATTATATTGCAGCTTCTGAGAAAACAGGAACTAAGCTCTTTAGTGACTTTTGGTCTATGAGACAAACACACAGGCACACATGTTTGTATCAAAACCAGAACTATTCCCTGATGTGAGAAAGGTTTTCCTGTTTTACCCATTCTTCTTACAAACTAGAGTAAACTTGTCAGGTTCCTAGCATTTTCCCTTTTTAGCTTCTTCACTTCTCTCCTTTGTTTTTTGAAATACAGGGGGTACATCATGCCTTACTTTTTTTTTTCTCTTTACCATAACTCATAGTACCTGTCTATGAAAAAAATCAGAAATATGAAAAAGTTACCAAGATTTTGAAAAATCAAACAGAGCACAGTAATAAATGGAATGTATATGCACAATAGAGCAAGAGAGAATGTAGTAAAGAAAAAAAAATTACTTTTGCTTAATAGATTGAAGAAGATCTTCTCAAATAAAAAGGATGAAAACATTGCAAAAAAAAAGCAACAAAAAAAATAAAATGAAGAAAACCCACAACAATGCATATTTTAATGCTAAGAAAAATACATCTCATAAAGTACTTCTGTTGAAAAAAATATTCAACTGCAAATGAAATGTTTAAAATTAGAAAGTAATTCTAATCATTTTTAGTCAGAAACTCGCTGAAAATGAATGAGAGAGTCCTGATTTGTCAGCAGCCCTTATTTAAGATAATTTCAGGAAACAAGTCATTTGGGTTTGAATACATCTCTGCTTCATTCCAAGTCTGCTTTGCATTTATGTAAGTTCTTTAATCATCTGTCTGTGTGAGCACATCTTTCATTCTCTTGATTTTCCCTCTTTGATTTTCCCTCTTTGCTTTTATATCCTCTTCCAAGACATTCTATTTTGTAATGAAAACTGTTTTTGAAATCCCCAAATTATGCTACTTCTCAGCAGTTTTATATGTTCTAATTATTGTTGCAAACAAAGTTCTCCAGTAAATCTAACAGAGAACAAAGTAGGAAATTGTACAACAGCAGTGTGACTTCCTCATCAAAAATAAGCAACTGAGAGAAACACTAGAAGTAGTTCAAATACAAGGAAATCGTGTGCTGTGATAAAAGATCCTACTTCTTGTAAAATGCAATGTAAGTTTTGTCTCTTTTTAATTGGAAGGCACTTCATACAACTCAACAGATTGTTCATCTCAGTTTTGAAAGTGATGCAAGACCGCAGGCAGAAGCCATCATATTGCATTTGCAGTCTGAAAATAATGTTATAACAAATTCCCGTTTCAATGGAATTACTATTAAAGCAGGTTTAGATGTACTATACTGGCTTGTATCCTCTTCCAGGATGAGGGGGCTGAATTTGTTCAGATTTAATTATATTACTCATGCAAATGTTACACGAGGCGAAGAAAATAAAATGAAAGCAGCAAAATTATGAAAATTGCTGGATAACACCAAGTTGTCATTTGGTCAGATCATTCAATTTTCAGCAAGAGAGAGAGAAGAAACATGAGAGACCATAATTTAGAAATTTAAAAAATATATGTATCCATGTGTGTGCTCTTGTGTTTGCATGCATGCACACCATTTCCAAAAATGTCTTTTGTTCTCTAAGTTAAAAGGCACAGATGTCAGACAAAAGTTAATGATGAAAACTGAGTAGGTCTCAATGCTTTCTTTAATACTGTCTCTCTTCCCATTTGTTTCTCATGGTGTTCGCAAAGCTGTTACTGCTGATCTGAGGATTTATGTTTCTGTGATTATCTTCAACCTTTTTTAATAGCGGGATGATCCTGTAAATATCAGTCACAGTGCATATAAACATTTTTATGTATATTACATCTGTATTATTTTAGTGAAGGCATCAGGTTTATAAGAAAGAAGATGGAAGTTATGGACAAAAAGTGAGTAAGGTGAAAAAAGGACAAAAAGGTCAAAAGTTAGCATTAAAAAGCACAATTTCTAATAATTTGCAGGAAAACCATGTCCTCTATTCAGGCTTTTCTGAAGGAAATGGAGGATACTGGGTGCCTGGAGGAATAGAAATGTATGAGGAATGAGTAGTGGTTCAGTGCTTGAGTAGCCTTTTAAATTCTGCTGTCATGCTTCTGATACTGCATCTAACAAACGATAAAAATGTTTGTCCAACGCCTAAGTCTCAGGCAGGCTTTACACCCCTGAAAGGCAAGTATAATTTAAGCATTATTTCATCTTATATCATAAATTGTAAATAAGGTTATGTTGAGGGTTATCAATGCCCATTTCTGCTGAAAATGAAAGTAGTCACCTCGCTGTTTTTGGGGTGCTGTAGGATGCCCAATTCAAAAGATGCAAATTAGGGAGTGAAGTACACTACAGCAAGAGAAATATTGGACCATATGTGTAGGATATGAGTTTGTGAAATAAACTCTTTTCTGTTGTTCACTGGAGAGTCTATGTGTACATTTATCAGTTATCTACGTGAATAAAGTCTTACGACTTTATAAGTATGATTATAAGTTATTTCCCAGATGAAACTAGGTGAAACACTGCGCCATGATTTACAATCCATTCAATCCTTTGCATGAAATAGGACTACCTGCTGCTACAAAAGAATGATAATGAATTGGATGATAGCTCTATATGACTGAATTCTATTGTTACAGCTGGTTTGTATAAGGACGAAACTGACAAAGCAATATCCAAAAGCACTATCCAAGTTTGATTTGCACATTAAAGCTAATTCCTTTCTACCCTGGATAAAGCTCATTTCTGATATTCTGGCTACTCCTCTCTCCTTTGAAATGTATAACGATTTTATCACTGGTAGAATTCAGGGTGCCTAGGCAATGAGTAATGGGATGCCTTTATTTGTATATCTAATATTCCTGCCTGAAGTGATGACAAAAGGCAAAATTGGATATATGCACCTCGGATGGACCAGGGCCCAGATTTCCTTAATAGATTTACAACAGAAATAAATAAATGGACTGCTATAATTAAAATGCGTCAAGAGCGAAAAATGCAAATCATGATGCTAAAATTTATAACATACACACATACACACTGGATAATTATTTATATGGTTGATAAATTAATCACAAAGACTCTACAGCCAGCTCTGAACTACCAATTTCTGTTAATCAAAAAATAGGAATGCAGATATCCTCAGAACAGAGAAAATAAGATGGAGGAATAGGATAATTTTAAAAATTAGTCTGAAATATCCCTACCCCTTGATTCTACAAACAGCAAAATCTTTAAACTTTCCATGAGCGTAAAAGTTTCGCTAACATATTTGTTAAGCAAATGTAAGCCTTGAAAGAATTTCACAAAAAAAAAAAAAAAAAAAAAATTTCCTTTTGTGATGCATATTTCAAAGGCAGTTAGTATCTTGTGAAAATCTTTCCCAGAACTGAAGAGTCAAAAGAGAAGAAAAGATCACTCTTATAATTGAGAGGAAACAAAGAGATCTCCATTTATAATTGTAGCGAAATTTACCATAAGAGATCTTTTAATAAAACCTTTTTTCATTACAAAAGGAGTGGTGAATTTTAACTATCCAACGAAGATTTTTCTTTTTTCCTAATTAAAAGTAATTAAATAGTAATTCCCAAAGTTATTCCATTTTTTGATACTTTTGGTAAGTATTCAAAGGATCCTACAGCTCTAGGACAGGCTCAACCTGGCAGGGGCCTCAGGAGGCCAGAGGCATGAGAGGTACAAATATGAGATGATTGTGCTGATAGTTCTGTAAATGAACTCTGTCTATTCTACTTATTTAAGTAATTGTTCTGGTATCTGCAGGAAGTATTCAGAGACATTTCCAGATTTGTAAACTATTTTATCTTCTGAAATTTTCCCCTGAATTATTGTTCCATCTCTAGTTCTCATGAGGTATGAAAAAATCTAGTGAGAAAATAAAAACAGATGTAAAAGTGGGGAGGATGAAATGAAAAAAATGAAAAACAAGCAAATGGCAGAAACAACAAAGATAAGCTTTCTTTTTGCCCCTCCCTTTTTTTTTTTTTTTGGTAAGTGAAGAGAATAGCAACTTTCACAAATACAGATGGCAGCTACTATCCATGCGCGAGAGAGTTAAAAGCAGCAGATTTCATCCATAGTCATTGCATCTGTGCTACTCCAGACAAGGAATAATCCTTAAAACTTCCTGATTGTCTCATTAATAAAGCTCTAGTAAGGAACTACAAAACAATTTGCATGACTTACTTAAACTTCTGAATCCACGTGAGGCTCTAATCGATAACAGGCCTTAACTGTGGGTGCATAATATAGAAGACAAATTCATTCAGTTGAGAAGATCATTTTATCTTTTGTAACACAGACAGGTAACCATAAAAAATATCTAAACAATTTATGCATGTGAGGCAGATAGTTTATTGTCTAGGAAAGGAAGTTATATTGTTATATTGTTACAAAAAGATCCCAGTAAGTCCCTTCCCAGAATGAAACCTAGGAAATTTTGATGGTTGTTTCAACATCAGACTCATTGGGAAAGTAAGCTTTTCTTATATAATGCAGGAAAGAGGAACATCCATTTTTCATCTTTTCATTTATTAATCCAGTAGATACTTCTAATTTTTGCAAATCTATTGGTTCTATTGCCTAAGTGTCTTGTTTTCTTTGCCTTGTTGCTTATGATTCAATCTTTTGGGGGAAAGTGCGTGCTGTCTTATTTCCTTTTTTTTACTTTATTTTTCCTATTTATATATAGATACTTTTTATCAGATACTTTTTATATCAGCACAAAACTACAGCATGAATTTTATAAATATTAATCTTGTTACTTTATTTACTACTTTAGTTGAATATAGAAGCTGACTTTGCGTTATATATTGTTGCTTTATACTTTTTCTGACTGTCTAAAGAAACAGTAATATGTATAAATTATTTCACTATTTAAAAATTTCGAATAAAATATGCTAACCTTGTCATACTAAGTAACAGACAGAGTGTCAACATTATTTGCCTGAGACAAATAATCTATATACTTCATGTATAATTCAGCTGGTCTTTAGGAATGTTTAACAATATTGAATTTAGATAAATTTCAATGGAAAGGTGCATCAAGCTCCCCTTATCCGTTTATACATGCGCCTCATCAATTTAAGTCTGAAGCTATAACACTCGGTCAACAGAAATGGAAGTTGTTCTCACTTTATAGCACATGCTTACTAGCATTGCCCAAATTATATCCCTCACTATAATCCTAAACTTGAGAACTTCTAATAAACTGAAACTGTAAATCCATCACAGTGGCAGTAGCTGTGGAAACATGTACATAGTAGGGGTGGTCTCCAGGTCTTTGGATTCTCAAAAGGGCTTGAAAAACATGTGTAGATGATATTTCAATCCCTTCCAAAATAAGATTCCAATCCTTTCCAAAACCTTCCTGCCGATCAAAGATGAAAGAAGACAGATCTGAAAACAATGGTTCTTGAGTGTGAAAGAGTGGAAAAATACTGTAAAGTCAGGAAAATGTGAACACACATACACAAAATCCTGCTGGTGATCCTCAGCCTCAGAAGTGAGAAGCGTTGCATTTCACGCAACTTCAGTTTTGCAAGTATAAGTTTTATTAAAGTTACCAGACCCTTACTACCTATCTTGTATCATCTTCGCAGTCTCTAATATGGATAGGATTAGGGAAAGATATTAGATGACTGTGTGGTAGCTGAGAATTTCTGAAATATAGTGATGTTTTTCTTAGGATATGCAGTATAGTTCCGAGTTTGTTTGCTTGCTTGTTTGTTCAAAAAAAAAAAAAAGCACAGTGCAAATTCAAAATAAAATTACATCTGCCTGAAGGCTTTATGTGACAGTGGCAACCAAGTGCAAGCAAAATAACTTTATTCTGTTTTGAAGAAGTTGCACTTGGTGGGTACAGGAGGTCTTCTCCAACTGAAATCTGTGAACAGGCAAGAAGAGTGGGTTGCAAATGGGAAAAGATTTCTGTTGTAGGAAATAAAACTTTTATAAAGTTTCCCTTCCCCATTGTTATTTCTGAGCTTGATAGTACCTTGCTGCCTCCTGGTGAGTTTATTTCTCTCAAGAGGAAAATAAATCAAGAAAAAAGTGATTTGAGAGAGGTACTAATTTTCATCTTGACAGACTTTATTTTTGCTTTCTAGAATGCAAAATGTTAAGTCCAAATACACATATCCAGAAAATTGTACATGTCTTATTGCATTTTTTCACACACACACAAAAATGTGGTAGCTTTTTCCAGGTAGGTTGTACTGGCAGCATTTTTTTCTTTTATTTTTTTTTCAGACGCAGACCCATCAAAGGAAAACCTATAACCTCTTTTAGCCTAAAAACACCTTTATGTTTTCACAGTATCAAGAGACAATTTTTCCCAACACTTTACTGAAATGTTTGGTAAACAAGTGTCAGTAGGTGAGCACTAACTGAAAGGCCACAAATATACTACCATCTCTGCAGCAGAAAAATGTCATTTTTATGAGCTTGTAGTAGTTAAGCAAATCATTAAATATGGTAATAGAGTCATTCTCAAATTCAGAGGAGAAACAGGAAAATTATAAAGATCATTCAAGTACAGTGAGGGTGACAGAGCACTGGAACAGGCTGCCCAGAGAGGTTGTGGAGTCTCCTTCCCTGGAGATCTTCAAGA
>JAWLRI010000269.1:89932-101644 GCA_034781795.1 Crypturellus tataupa
TGTCCAGGAGGTGGCAGTTTAGTCCGTTACAGAATGGGCTTTCTTGCCCCCCCCCAAAACGCTGATCTCCGGTGACTCCTCACTCAGTCCACAGCTTTCTAGTAGGGATTGTTCACGACAACTTGCAGCCTCTTTCCTCTAGGAACTCCTCCACACATTAGCACAATCTAGATAGAGGAATAATAGAATTTGGCTCAGAAAGTCATATACATGGAGGTCAGCAAAATAATCCAGTTCCATATGTCTGTTTCAGCCTTTTGTTTTGATACACAGCCAGAATACAGGGAGGATGACAGCAGTCTTAGTACCTCTGTATTACAGTGCAAAGATTTGCTGATCTTTGCCATCTTAAAACAGTAAGGTTAAAGAAAGTGCACTTCTGTATATAAAGTTAGATGGGATTGCAATTATGTTTAAGTCACCTGAAGACATAAAAACTGAGCTGGAATTCATCTCCTGCTCTTCATATAAACCTGATTTCAAATGACCTTGGATGTGCAGTTCCATAGTGTACCAAACTCTGTTAATATATGGTGTACAAAAGCATTTGTATCAGTACAGTACATCTTCTGTTTTAATATAGTGACAGGAAAAAAATAATATTTTAAGAGCTCTTAAGATCTTTAATTAAAGACACTAAAAACTACATGCATAAAATATAAAGTATTTTAGCTAATGCAATCCTAATGGGAGCAGATTTTTATGTCTACTCATTTACTACTGACATTCAGGATAAAATTTGTAGAAAGAGTCACAAAACCAGAAAGGACTGAGAGAAAAACTAATTCTAAGGACAAATTCTTCAATGAAGAGTTAAGTCACAGAAAAATATTAGTGACTTGTATTGCTTCTACTACTTCTTGTTTTTTACAACTCTTCTTGTTTAAAGTACTTAAATCATTGGACTATTCTATTTCTGTCTAATAATTAGTTTTCTACAGCAGGACAATAAGGATCAGCTCATGGAAACCTGCAAAGAGCATTGTCAACCTTTATATTTAGTAGGCCTATTTTGAAGGTGAAAGTTGCCTTTTCTAAAAGAAGCATATTCAAGGTCTCTGCCAGCAGAAATCTAGGATGCTTGACTACTCTAACATATACAATATTTCTAATCACCATTGCTACCATCTTAAGTGCATACGAAGTTTCACAGATATGATCCAGAAGTTTTCCAAGTATGTGGGACTGTCTTCACTGTTTGGGACTATCTATTATAGACTTGTTAGCCAAACACTTATTAATATTTGTTCAATTTTCCTGTTCCACATAAATAACAATTATCTTTCATTAAAAAAAAAATATATATATATATATATATATACACACACATATATACTCATAATCCTGCAAGGCAATTCTTGTTAAAAAAAAAAAAAAAGGTCAAAAATCTATGTAAATTTTTCCTTTAATTATAATGTTTATATGAACAAATCCTTCCTGACAATGTACTATAATTTCTGAGTCTTTTGTACCAAAATAAGGAAAAAAGAAAATATTAGCATAAATGCTGCAAACTTTTAGTCACTTTGGATTTAAGAGAGGGCTAAAAGGCAGAACCAAGCAGCTAAATATTCTTCTTCTGATATGCCTTAACAAAACATTCAGCGATGGAAAAGGAATATTTAGGGAGGTTTTTTTTTTTTTTTTTTTTTTCAGAAAATAACACTGTAGTAAATTTTAAACAAAATATCCTCATTTTTTCTTGCAATTATTGCTCAGAGTAATTCTGTATCACTTCCATCAGCAGTATAGGACACTGAGTTGCATATATCATATATTGAGGCAGAAATGTACAATGGTTTCTAGGCCGTGAAAGAGAATAGAAAATAATTATAGGTTTGATTCCTCTCCCTTCCCATTTCATTTCATCCATCAATACTTGGTATGGAGAACAGTACAAACTACCTGGCAAACATTCTCTTCAATAACAATGAGAAATGGGCAAAGAGAAACAAAGAATGAGAATAACACGGTTCTGCATTCGCCTTTTCATATAGGACAGCTCAAAAATCCCTGAGCTTCTCTGGCCTTTGAGGATCAATATGAGCAATTTATCTGGGAAAATCATCTTGTTCTCAACTTTTATTGCGGTTGCAGTGAGTATGGGAAATCACTGCCCTTGACATTAATGAAAAGCAGGGAAGGAAGCTGTGCAATGTGAGGGGGAAAGCACAGAAGAACCAATTCAGGCTGTGACAAAGTCCTGCAACTACTGTTGAGATGGCAGGGAGTTAAACTAAGATTTCTTCAATGTTATAGCCTCCTGGCATGTCCAAGATAATTCTATCCCAGACACCATAAAATTTCTTCTCTGGCCAACTCTTAATGTGCGGGTATACTTCATTGTTCTTTGTTGTTTTGTTTTGTTTTAATATAATATCTTTATTGAAAGGCAAATTCACTTTTGTTCCTTATTAATGCATTTACTTCTAGACTTCTAGCAAAACATCTATCTGAGATTTGCTTGATAAAGCTTAGCTTTTCATCTCAAGGCACTAGCAAATTATTAAATCTACCTTGGCCTGTGAGGGAGAACTATTACTCTTCTCTAGGTGAAGCTGAAGATTCCTTACTGCTGTTGTGTGATTCTCAGTTACGTCAATTTTTTAAATTTTAAATTTCTTAAAGGGTAAATCTTAAAACTTTTTCCCCCTTTTTATGATGCATAAAATTTTAAGATGTTAACTCCATTGATCGAATAGTTGTAAGCACACAAAGCTGTGACTTCTGCTCTTTGCTGAAATCTAAATATCTCAGTGTTAATTAAGTAGAGAAAAAGAAAAGCTACTATCTCCTTCAGAAGCAAAATAAGAAATATATAGATAGATTTTTCTAAAATTAAACTATTTACCTATCATTTAAAAAAATATATATATAATACAAATACTGCACCTACCTGAAATACAAAAAGAAAGTAAATGCATATATAAACATTTCTTTCTTAGTTTTGGCACATACAGAGTGTTCACCTCTTGTAGTATACTAAAAAAAAAGACCTTGTTTACTTCTCCTTTTACTAAAGATGAATTATGTTCCCCACCCAATGACCAGCGACTTTCTTAAGATTTTATCAAATTTGTGCCAATGGTTCCTTTTACCTCGCTGGAGTTAACCTAATTGGGGTTAGTAGGTTTTGAGTCTCAAACTTAGCAGTAAATCCTATTTTCATTTATTGCAGTTAAGCTCCTTAAGGTCACTGTCTCATTATTTGATATTGATATAATACACTAACACATTTTCTGGTATCCCCACCAGTAGTAAAAATACTAATCTCAGCTACACTTACATTAGCAGTCTATTTGATATTATCTAACCAAGTAAGAGTGATAGCGAGGAGAAAAGCGTGTGTAAGTTTTTTAATGCTTATTATGTATTTTAGACACTATAAATACACATATTTACGCTTGGTGAATTCATTATTAAAACATGTAGGGATAATACTTAAAGGATTTCATATTATTACTATTAATTGAAATTAATTTTAGGGTCTTAATGCATTTTTAAAAGATGAAAATAAATCTAATTTAGTGAGCCTCCCACAAAATCTTAGTGAGAAAAGTTTTAAGGAGAGCAAAAATGAGTAATATGCTCTCCTTAGAAAACTGATCTTATTTACTTACATCCCAGCAAAGATCAGAAAATTCACCTCCACCAGGAATTAATAGGACATAGCTAAGTCACTTCATAAGCTTAATAGTATTAATTTAGAAGACATGTTTTTAAGCTCTTTTCAATAGGGTCTGTCAAGTGATAGGATTTTAGTTAACATGCCGTATATTACTCTTAATTGTTAGTAGTGTTACAATTTATCAAGCATGGAGAAAAATCCAAACAAAATGAATGGAATTTTTGAATGATTATGCTTTAAAAAGTTCATTTCTTCTTAATAATATCTTAATATTTTATACATTTAGCAGAATGAAGATTTTACTTTTCTCCAAAAATACCATGTCAGCCCATGTTCCACTCATGGATGGCTGTGTTGTTTTTTAGCATCGTGTTTCTACTGCTTTTACCAATATCTCCAGTCACTTGGAATTAATCTTGTAAGAGAGGCCATGTGCATTAAAGAACTTGTACTCTCGGTGAATGTGGTGCAGTGAAGCTCCACTTTTGAAAGATGCCTGATGACTTGTTACATGTGAGATCATGCCCAGTGCCTTCAATTTCTGGGTTTGTGTGTTGAAGCCAATCCAGACATAATCAAATATATACCAGCACACAGAAACATACACTATGGTATGTCACTAGGGTAGTCAAATCCACTACCCTAGCAGAGGGGAGTATCGGAAAAATCAGCCCATTTCTGAAGGTACTTCTTTACTGCAGGGAGGAAGGCTGGTTTTAGCTTACATTGCACAAGATCCAACTGAAACCATGCTTTCTAGGCTAGTGATAAGCATTTTATTTCGATGTTATTCTTTATATTGTGATATTATTTTTATTTATTTCTGTAGTTTACAAAAGCCCCCACTCTAACATGCGAGGAACTGTTGTAGTGCTTAATAGAGGGCAAACCCATACAAAAACAGTCATCTTTTTATAACAGTGCATTTGTCTTTGAGACTTCTTTCTCCAACCACTCTCCAAAATAAAATGCTCTGCTCTAATCTTTGTGTTTCAATTAACATAGATATGAACATGAATTGATAAAAGGAAATCAAACCTACAGCAACATAGCACCAGTCCCAGCCTTGGGGGGAAGTAATTCTTAAACTGAAAATACTCCCTAATTCTTCTCTGTATATTGTCTCTAAGCAAACACACAAGCACTGTTAAAAGGATGAGAAAGAAACATCAGGACTGAGAGGGAGCAGGAGACATTCAAGTAATTCATGAAGGAGACATTCATGTCCAACTACAAGACCAGCTAAGAGGTCATGGTAGGTTACAATTATTTCCTTTGAACCAAATATCTGATCTTAATTTTCTGAGGGATTATATTCTCAGTACAGCTGTAGCTGCCCCTCTGAAGGTCTCTTGAAGTAGATATAGGGGTAAGAACACAAAATTTTTATCTCTAAAAAAGCTATTTATGTAACTGCACAGTATGGTTACACCACCATTATCACCTAATCCTTGAAATACCAGATCACCAGATTGGTCTAGATCTCACAAAAGATACCCCTTTCCCAAATTGTGTAAGACTGCAGAATATGGTCAATTTTAGCTCTATATTTTTAATTAGTTTCTTAATAACAGTAGGAAGCTGAAGATTATTTAAGCAGTTAATACAAAATTACTGTATCTTGCATTATGGCACAATTCGATCCAGTTTTAGCCAGCAAGACTAGATTTCATCACCAGTTCAGCATTCTGTACCAGATGGCTGCAGCATGTTGAACAGACATTGAGAATCTATAAGCATTGCTGAACCACAGCACATGAAAATTTGGTTCAATACATTAAGAGACTTAATAAATTAGTAGAAATACTCATACACAGAATTCCACACTTTATTGGGCCTTAGGCTGGAGCAAAATGGCTTTTATTTTTCTGGTTAACAGGTACATTATTAACAGGAATAAAAAAAAAATTTGAAAAGCCCAAATGGCTTGTAAATTATTGTATTGGTTAAACATTTTTTTAATGTTCTTAATATCAGGGATTTATTTTTTATTTTAGAAAAGCCTTAGAAAGTGAAATTTGGGATAAAAGTTCTTTAAAGGTACCAGGTAAGGGTAAAAATATTCTAGTCCAAAGAACCACAGTATCTTGCATCAGGCAAATATCTTTTGTTTAGTTTTAGGACATTAGGTATCATTTGATATGTATCTGAAAAAGCTAACAAAGTAACAAAAGATAACAAAAGAACAGCTTTTTGGTTTTATGAATCAAAAGACAAAACTAGAGGACACTTTGAGAATTTCAAAATCTCATCTCATCCTCATTGAATATCCCAGAACTTCCACTGACATAAATATAAGAAAAAGGAACAAAAATGGACCTTGTCTGTGACCATGTATATGACATTGGTGGATTAGCTTAGCAACAGATATTCTTTTTCAAGTATTTTTGGTTTAGAATGAAGTGATTTCAGCAAAAGAAGCAGTAACACTGGAAATCTTAAGAGAGTACATTCTAAAAGTCTTAGCTAGTTTTCAAGTTAGCAATGCTCCAGTTGTGCTCCACTATGATATCTCAAAGTTTTTCTTCAAGAGAACAATCTACTGTCTGAGTGAAGATTTTTGTCTCCAATTCTGCATTGTTTATTTATGCTGCATGCATGCATTTGTGTTATTCTGGTAATGACCTACCACACTTTCAAAAATTCTGCACGAGTTCTGAAGTCTCTCACAAATACTTGTATTTGAAATACAGAAATCAGCAGAGAAAGCAATAGTGAGAAGCTACTTTTCACTGATGTTTAAAATAGATATCATTTGATATTAATGCAACAAAATAACAGAAAAAAATAAATGGAATAAGGCAGTTGCTAGCAGATGAAAACTTGAAAGTTTATCTATGGTATTGCTCATCCTTGAAAATACGCTACATTAGATAAGGCTCTTTGCATTTGCACTACATACTTATTTACAAAGATGTAGAGAAGAAAGAGAAACCACTCAATATTCTTTCTTTGTTCTGTAAAAACTTAAGGAATATTCAAAGATGAGGTTCATAGTAAGTTCCAGTCTTGACTGTTGAACTAAAAAGGCAAGGTGAAATGTGCAGTTGCAAGTGGAGCAAGGAAGGCACTGAGGACAGGTTCTACTCATTCTTTTTCTGCACTACGCATCTACATGTGGAGAAAAATATCTCTTAGGGAAAACATTCCTTGGTTTACTTCACAACTAATTTTTCCTCCACTCCAGTTGGTCATCCTCCAACTGTTCCATAGTGATTTTACCACCAATAAACACACAAATTAATATTCTTCCACTCAAAAAAAAAAAAAAAAAAAAAAAAAAAGCATTGGATGATCCTGTAACCTCCATCCATTATTAGAAACTTTGACATTAGCCTTAGGCACTTAAAAAATCTGTATATAGTGATTTTATAGTGATATAATTTAAGGTATAAAGTAGCAAAATAGCACTAACAGCTTGATATTGTAGAGACATAAAAAACAAACATGAGTAAAAATCTGGAACCTTATATTATCACTTTAGAATGTCACAACTGGCCCTTCATCTGCTACTTACATTAGCTGGCAAACACATTTGGCAAAGCAATAGATATTTACATAATAAATTAAATAAAGGAGTGATTGCATCAAGAACTGCCATATTGAAGCCCTAACATTTACTTCTGAAAATATACATAGTTACCATTTAATTTTGATTTTTAACTGATGGCACTCAATTCATAACTCTCCATTATCATCCTCTTGCTTAAAAAATAAAAACAAAACAAATAATGTATAAGCCATTTGTTTCCATCTTATGTGGGGACACAATTTTCCTTATAAAAACAGTTTTATGCTGAAGAAAATGAAAGAAAAGAAAATAAAAAAAAAACAGGAGACTAGCTCTCTAAATGACATAAGAAAAAGTTTCAACCATAAAATTTTGAGATATTGCTAAATTTGAAAATTTCCAAAAGCAATTTTCACATTTTAATTTACAGAGGACTTCCTTTTTTTTTAACTTTACAGGAGAGTGACCTACAGCAAACTACATATGTTCGCTAAAGTATAAGAGGAATGTGGAACTTCTAGAAAGCGTCTAGAGCAACAAAAATGATCAAGGGACTGGAGCATCTGTGTTATGAGGAGAAACTAAGTGAGTTGGGCCTGTTTAGCCTGGAGAAGACAAGGCTGAGAGGAGATCTGATCAATACGCATATGTACCTGAGGGGAGAAAGTAAAGAGGATGGGGCCAAACTCTTCTTGGTGGTGGCTAGCGACAGAACAAGGGGTAATGGGTTCAACCTGAAACACAGGAAGTTCCATCTGCATAGAAGGAAGAACTTCTTTCCTGTGAGGGTGCTAGAGCCCTAGCACAGGCTGCCCAGAGAGGCTGTGGAGTTTCCTTCTCTGGAGATGTTCCAAACCCACCTGAATGCCATCTTGTGCCCTGTGCTCTGGGTGTCCCTACTGGAGCAGGGGTTGGTCTAGATGAGCTCTAGAGATCTCTGTCAACCTTAGCCCTTCTGTGATTTCATGATTCTGTGACTGAAATGACCCCTCATTTGTAGATTAATGGAATAAAAGTAAGTAAAAATAATCTGGTTTACAATAACAATAGCATCCACACTAGATTAAATCCTCTAATTTGCATGCCTAGTAACCTAAACTCTGTAAAATAAACAGAAAAATCACTCAGGTGCTCTGAAACGCTGCCTTCAAAGAGTTTGCTGGTTTCTAAGGCTTCGATTTATAACAGAACAGTATTTCAGAACAGAACTGACATAGAAATGGTAATAAATTTTGGAATCCTAAGCAATAATGTAAAAGATTGACCAAACACAGAGAATAACATTTCATTTAATTCTTTGTTAATGATTATATTCAATAGCAGAAGAATATGCATTCCTGATTCCTGAAGCTCCAAGACTTCCTTTGCACTCTTTTTGAGAGTCTTTCTGAGAAAAACAACTTTTTAAATCTCTCTCTTAACTTTTTTAACTAAACAATTAACCCTCACTTTACAAACACGATGATGTATGTGTTTATATTGGAACAAATACTAAACAAAAAAATGCATTCTGTGAAAATAAAATTTGGAATTATATTGTTGCCTTTCTGCTACTGTAAAAATAGCAGAAAGTAGAAATATTTTACTTTATTGTAAAAAAACTGTAAAAATATATAATCTTAAAAGTAAATGAGCATTTTGTTTTGAGCCTAATTCTGAACTGGAAGACATCACTATAATAACAAAAACAATAATACCAATAATACTCCAATCTTGATATTTCAGATGCAAGCTACTGAAAGACATGAAAGGTGTTAAAATGTGTTGGAAGTTCACATTTAACTGGTACATATTTTGAAAATAATATTTCTGCAAAGGTTGAATCACCAATGCACAATCATGGTAATTCCAAGAGGAGGCTTGCTTGGCTCAGCAACTTTAATGCATAAATCAATTTTGCATTACCTCTTTCTGGCTGTGAGCACTCCTAGAGGGAGGTCATAAAACATTTATAGGCCTAAGAATGTAAATTGCAGTGAAGAGTGCATCTTTATTCTGTGAACACACAAAACCTTGAAAGAGGTTTCTCTGAGAAGGTTGTTATAAGCTTTTGCTCTGTTTCACACCCTATAAAAAATTCTTTTTCATTTCTTTTATAGAGCATATCTTTTTATTACTATTTGGGATTCTAGTATGTAATGCTAAGTGCCACATATATTAAAAATAATATACAAGATTATTTATTGTTTATCATTAATCTCCTGTGTACCATAAGAGGGAGAGGGAAAAACCTCTTTCAATTCCTCTGTAGATAAAAAAGCTAATAGATAACTTGAGAAAAATAAAAAGATCAGGCAATTGAAGAATGTAGATACTGGACTTCTTTCAGGTCAAATATGAATGGAATATTAGTTTAATTAATTTTATTTATTGTTGTTTTCTTTTTTGACAAAATTTGCATTAAGGACTAAATAATGTTCAGATTCTCCCTCAATATCTTGACATATAAATCAAACAATCTTTTCAGATAAGCATAATGTGTTCACTTAGCTCCCAATTAAAAAGCCTACTGTAGGTTTTGGATCTTGCAGCACAGGCATCCAAACCTTCCAAAGACATTTATGCTAGGAAGATTGAACTAAGATTTCAGGATCTGGAACATGTAAGAATTTAGTGATGGGGAAAATGACACAATTCTCAAGTCCTCTGTGTATGTACATATCTAATGATTTTTGTTATGCCTTTCCTATGTAGTGAAAGGACTTGACTGAAAGGAGACAAGTTCTTAAGGAAGAACTTCTTGACAGTGAGGGTGACAGAGCACTGGAAAAGGCTGCCCAGAGAGGTTGTGGAGTCTCCTTCCCTGGAGATCGTCAAGACCCGCTTGGATGCTGTCCTGTGCCACTTGCCCTAGGTGGCCCTGCGTGTGCAGGGGGATTGGACTAGATGACCTCTAGAGGTCCCTTCCAACCTTAGGCATTCTATGATTCTACAATTCTATGATTCTATGCTTCCTGTCAAATGCTAGCGTGACAACTGCCAGTAAATTAATACCAAACTACCTATATTAAAAATAAAGATCATAGAGAAAATAGTTTTGAGATAATAACTGTGAAAGACAGTGTTTATCTATAATGACTCAACATACTACTGCTGTTGTCCACATTTTGCAAATACTTTTGGGTGTAAATTGTGAAGTCACATAGACAACAAACAAAATAGTCAACAACATTGGCAAAAGAAATCAAGAAATCAAATTTCAAAATACAAGAGCTGATATATCTAGCAAGGATGAAATGGTCTCTCCTACTTAATACTTACTTTCATTTTTAATCCCAGAAATCTGAGAAAGCTAGTTCATTAATTCAAAGATGAGAAAAGTATTTCTTTATCCTGATAGAGATCAAATGAATAAAGAGCAGAAAAAAACCCTGACATAGATGCACATTAGGAAGCTGAATTTTAGAAGTTTGAATGTTGTGCCCAATTATATCTGAAAATCTCTTCTTCGTCTCTATCAATGCTGTTCTTTCTAGTCCAACAGATTCAAAGCAAATAATGTGCTTCCTCAGTAAAATGGACAGGTCAAACAGAATGATATTTATTAAGCTCACAAGGTCTCATTTGAATATTAATCAATGTTACATGATGATCGTACAATATTTACATATTTGCAATATTTACTTTTTATGTACTTTGTGATTTGAAATGATATTTATATATTTTCACTTCTATAATAATGAAAAGTGTAATCTAATATATATAACTTTTTTTTCCATAGTTATTCGGTAAAATTCAAGATCTTTGAACCCAATTTGAAAATGGCCTTAGAAATGATAGATGAATTCTCTAATGTTCAGGTAGGCCAAGTCCTAGGAAATGTATGCAGATACATAAGTGTAGGAGTCAGAACACGCAATTTTTCTCTACTAATGCCAATTATTTTTGTTTTCTTTCAGGTTTGGAAGTCACTTAATCTTATCTACAAAATGGGAATAACAACTGTTTGATGGAGTTTTCAGTCACCGATTCTATTCTTGACTCTAGGGGATATAAGGTAGCAATTACATACCTTTCTGCTTCAGTCCCTTCTAGAATGTTGTGTCAGTTACTATATCCAGTTCGGCTCCCTGCCTCTGCCTTCCCAGTTCTAGTTCCCACTTTCACTCCATTCTGCATTCATATGCAGAACTAATATATCCTTTCTCATACCTGACCTCTTCACCTCAGTGTCTGCTCTGGCTAAAAATAAGCAGACGTAACACCATAAAACCTAAAAGTTGGAACATGTTGTATCTCTTCCTAAAAAATTTAAGTTTTTCTGTCTGCCAACAAATCTAACTTAACATAACTTGCTCTAGAAACTACCAAAGAATGCCATTTCAAAACATAACTTTCATGTGGGAAGAGAGAAAAGACACTGCACTAATATCTTACAAATTAGTAGAAACATTTGTCTATTGATTGCAAACAGTATGAACCTTGTTCGTTGGCCTTGTTCTTATCGCTTTTCCATTGACTTGTCATAATTGAAATAGCCAAACATAGTCATGTCACATGATTTTTTAAATATTCTGTGCTAATTTTTGCCCCCTCTAGGACATCCATATTTTATTTGTCCTTTTCCTGAGAA
>JAWLRI010000269.1:101744-117105 GCA_034781795.1 Crypturellus tataupa
TGAGAAATTCCCTTTACCTACAGGATTATATTCCTTTTCTTTTTGTATTTTTTGTGATGATATTAGAGAATTATTTCAATAGTTCTCTTCCTTTCTGCTTCTCAGACAATATACATGGTATAATCCAATCTCATATATCAGTTTTGGGGAAATCTTGCTTTAGCATGGTGCAAAATGGAAGAGAGATTTTTGATTTTCCTCTAACTCTCCTGAGTAAATAGGTTTTCTCTCTTTCATTTATTCAGTCTGATGTTTTCTTATTCCATATTTTACTCTTTGTTTGTTGCTCTTTCTTTGTGAGGCATGTATGCCTTGATGGACTCTTCTGTCTGTGTCTTTGTCTGATTTGACATTTTATAACATGAATCAAGCTGTAGAATCATACATACCCTTGAAGATTAAGGTACCAGAGTGACCACCAAAATAGATGGTTATCTATATTGTTAAAAATAACTTTGGAAGCTTCTTCTTAATGAAGTGCACACAAACACATACACATACAAAAAAGTTTTAAAAATTCTATTTGAAAGTTTATTCTGGGGGGTCCTTCGCCAATCTTTGTATTTACTCCTCTGAAACACAAAGTAAAATGGTAAGTTCCAAAGAATTCCACTAATGCGGCTTGCTTATTTCTATTAAGTAAAACAAAAATGTGCTTAGCATGCACACAGGATGATTCATACGCTATTTTTATGAAAATTTTTCCTCTGTGGCAATGATGCTGATAGTATGGGTATTCTTATAGCTGAGTAATTGTTGATTGTAAGATTGGCCATATGTCTTTTGAGTAACTTTGACTCAATAGTTTACATCTATTATTTTCCCATGCTGTAGGGAGTGAGGGAGGAAGAGGAGAACTTGCTTCTCATGTTAATCATTGTATTTTCTTCTGTTCTTCTATTGAAGTGATACTGGCTACTTGATCAGGTTCTGTGGAGGATGGACACCACAATGCAATTAACAAGCAAAAAGGTATCAGTGTAGGCAAAAATGAAATTAGCTATCTGAAATTCAAAGAAAATGGAAAAAAAGGAATGAGCCTTGGTGATTATACCTAATGGTTGCAGAAATGCTTTAGATAAGAGAAAAGCTTAGTACGGGATAAGAGGAGGAAAGAAAGTAAAAGCCAGCTTTTCTAAGCAGCACTTTCATTGGTCTCTGGGTTGCTGTGGTTCCTATAAGATCTGCTCCGGTCTACCTCTGGCAAGCACACCACTTTTTCATATAAAATGGATTCCACTTTGCATCCTCACATTCTATAATTGAATTCAAGCATCAAACTTGTGTCAACAATTTCCTTACAGATTGCTTCACCAAAGTAAGCAATAGTGGAGGAGACACGGATAAGAAGAGACACAGTGAAACGAAATGTTACAGAAATATAAACTGTTGTTTTTACAATTTTCTATTTAATCTGTGTACATTATATTTTTCATCTTTTAGATAATGTTTGTCCTCTTTTCATTTTAATTAATAATGTTTAATGCACTGAACTTTATATGTAGCCAATATCCACCTTAATTAAAAAAAAAAAGTCCATGTCTAACAACAAAGGAAAAAGTAAGCATTCTCAATTATTTATCTCAATCTCTAAAGTGCTGATGGCATTTGTGAGTGAATTCAGAATTCTATTTTTGCGACCATTCTGCTCAATGCTGTGAAATGATGCTTTGAACTTTTCTTCCACATCAACCACATAAGAGGTAGTGAAGACACAAACACAGTTGCCCTGCAATATCAAATTGTGATCAGGAGGCAGAAGATTCCCATTATTGCCTATAATTATGTGTATATACTCAATTATTATTTACAGCAAAGAAAACAAAGGAGAAAAAAATATCATTGATCTTATGGTGATTCTTTTCCTGTGATCTTTAGAAAATACCCTTTTATCTTGTCCCTAATTTTGTCCAATTTCAGTACATTCAGACCTAACTGTAAGCATCTATAGAGAAATTTTCAATCATTACCCAACCATTTAAGAAAACCGGTAAGTGAAATGAATCTCAGATCTGCAGCCTCCTCACGGACTCGCCGTTACAAGGTGAGTCATATGTGAGGTGAGTCACACCGACTCATATGTTATGCTATATTATTTTATGTTACATTATACTATCTTATATTATATGTTGGTTAAAATAAGTGGCTACACTTATTTTCACTAACAGAAATAAGTGCTAGCAGGGCAAACACTCTGCACACACTATCAGTTCTGCATAAGTTGATAGACAATTGGTATGTATAAAGAGATAGCACAAAGTTTTGTCTATCTTTCTGTCTTCTGTGACTATTTATATTATATATAAGTAAAGTATAAAACATTTCTACTGTGAAGAAAATATATACATATGTTATATCCTGAATTAAGACAGAAAATAAAAGTCAAAATAACCATAACAAGTCAGCCTCCAGAAGCAATCCAACCAGATTGCCAGAAAGCATACTTAAATGCTTTAAAGCACAAAGTGAACTTCCCTTATATTTACAATCTTCCTTTTACAAGAAAGCTCCTTGAGCTTGAAGTACAATCTTTCCTTTCCCTGTTTTTTACAACCTTCTTGTAAACCTGCATCTTATTCTTTTCATTTCTTCTTCTTAGCATTAAATTGAGTCTCTACTACTCATATCTAATGTCTTCATTATACTTGACTGTTCTAAACTATGTTAGGACCAAAATTAGACACACTTTTTCAATTGGTTTATCTAATAAAAGAGGCAAAAGTTGTAAAAATGATCAATTTTATGAACATAGAAAAACAATTTGGTACTACAGCATCTACTGATGTTTACTGTAAAATATTGTCCATGTAGATTCCTTTCTTTTCAGGACTGGCAAGTCTTCACAGTCACAGTCACTTTTTACATTTTTATTTCTCATTCCTTTTACAACTTTCTAGGCTGCTACTATACTTGAATCTAAATAAGAGTTTTTGTAAACAAAGATGACAAAGATGACTCAAAAGCTCATTTCTGAACAGTAATCTAGCAGATATTCCACAGAGAAATAAGAGTTATGCTTCACAAAGCCTTAGTGCTTTAGCTTTGCCGATGTTAGGGAGCTACTGTGTGCAGCCCTGCACATTCTTATCATGCTGCTGAGCAGTGTTTTTACTAACATATCTATTCCAATTTTCTTCTTGCATTACCAGAATGCTTTCTTAGTGATTTTGGTCTTGCACCTGCAAGTCTGAAATCATTGTTAGGGCACAGCCCATGGGAAATCACAGGTCTGAAAAAATGACTTCTTTTCTTACACATCTGCTTTTGCAGATTTTAGTATATAACAAATAAAACCAATCGTAAAGTACACCAAAGGAGTTAAATCTTTTAACAGCTTGATAAATGCTACCTAATAATTCATGGGCAAAGACACTTAACAGACCATGAATATGCAACGCAGATACATGTCTGATTAGTAACACAGATACCTGCAACTTGAATTCAGCCGTCAACAGAACCAGAATGCTCTTTGGAACAATTTTCAAAAATGGACTGTAAAGCACAGAAAATGCCAAATCTGAACAACCAAGGAAAGTCATCATTTTTTTTTTTTCTTTTTCTACTTTGTAATTTGTTTAAGTAAACATGTGAAAATCAGGAATTGATATATAATCATGTTAGTATTTAGGATTAATATCTGTCTAGATTTTTTTGTCTTTTCTCAGCACTCTTCACTTTGCTAGCTGAGCGTCACAGCTTCACTAACAGCTCTTTAGTGTAGCTCTTTGTTAGGCAGCAACTAGTACGGAGAATTAAAACTTATAAATCAATGATTTACATTTTTTTTATTTTTTTGTTTGTTTTTGTTTTTTAGAAAAAAATATACATACTTTGGAAGCACATATTAAATTTTATTTTTGTAATAATATTGTTCGAGGCTTTTATTACAAAAATACTGGCAAACATCTAATTAGCTGCTATGCAGGACCTTTCTGCTTTCAGAGCTGCACATAAACTAAAGATTTATGGAATTATAGGACACAGGCAAGTTGGTTTCTGTGGTCCAGGCCAATTTTAAAGCTCCAAATTCAAAGATAATATCTCAGTTGTTCCTATGTGTTGTCAGTACACCTTAGCCTAAATAGAAAACATTTTCCTGCTGTGTTCTTGGCAGAACACATTCATGCCTTAGATGTTTAGTTTCCTATTTCTCTAAAGGCAATGTTGTGATAATCAGAGAGCACCCCCCTCTTTCCTTCTGGGATACGGATGTGTTTCATCAGTAAGTTGTACAAGATAGTAAAGATAACTGTAACATCTGCTGTCTTTGCACAGTCCACCTCTGCAAGAGAGATGGTCTTCTCTTCTCCAGGCTAGTTTCAGTCTTTCCTCATACGTCAATAGGTGCTCAAGTCCCTTAATCATCTCTGTAGCTCTACCCTGGACCCTCTCTACAAGTTCCATGTCCCTCTTGTGGTAGGGAACCCAGAATTGCACCCAATGCTCCAGATGTGGCCTCACTAGAGCCGAGGAGAGGGGCAGGATCACCTCGCTCCATCTGCTGGCAACGCTCTCCCTGATGCAGCCAGGATCCCATTGACCTTCTTGGCTTTAAGGGCACAGTGCTGCCTCATGGTTAACTTGTTGTTAATCAGGACTACCAAATCCCTCTCCACAGAAATGGTACTAGCAGGTCAGCCACTAACCTGTAGTGGTGTCTGGGGTTATTCCTCCCCAGGTGAAGAATCCTTGTCCTTGCACCTGTCCTTGCATTTGTCCTTGTTGAACCTCATGAGGTTTCTCTCTGCCCTACTCTCCAACCTGTCTAGGTCCCTATGAAGGGCAGCACAACCGTCTGGAGTGTCAGCCACAGTTTGGTATCGCCCACAGATTTGCTCAGGATGCATTCTGTGCCCTCATCCAAGTCATTGATGAACAAGCTGAACAGCAGTGGGCCCAGTACTGAACCCTGGGGGACACCACTGTCCACAGGCCTCCAACTAGACATGGCTCCCTGTATCGTCACCCTCTGAACTCTGCCATCCATGCAGTTCTCAAACCACTTCACTACCTGCCGAGGACCACTACCGCGAGACGGAATGAACGACATTTCAATGTGAAGCAGATTCAATTTGCTTTACTTGTGAATCCTACATAGCTTTATACATAATCAGTACCCGTACACTTGTCTTCTACCGCACTTGGTTGGTTGTGGATAACGGGCATGTATTCACACCATTGGTCTGTGCACAAGTCCTTCTTTCTCACTGACAAGCTTAATTACAGCTCTGTCTCGCCCAACTTTCTCATGCTTGCAGTTCAGGGACTTTCCAGGATCACATTGCTTCAGATCAGGGAGCATCCACTATCTTCTTTAGCTCAGCTCTTTGTAGTGGTTTCCCTTGGGAAGGTCTCCATCCCTTAGATATGTCCCCAACAACTACCCGCTCATCCAATCCACACTTCCAGAGGATATTATGGGACACTGTGTCAAAAGCCTTCCTGAAGCCAAGGTAGACAACATCCATGGCTCTCCTGTCATCCAGCCAGCCAGCCACCCCATCGTAGAAGGCTATTGGGTTCATCGGACACGACTTTCCCTTGGTGAATTTATGCTGACTGCTCCTGATCACCTTCTTTTTCTTGACATGCGTAGAGATGATCTCTAGGATGAGCCGCTCCATCACCTTTCCAGGGACAGAGGTGAGGCTGATTGGTCTGTAGTTTCCTGGGTCCTCCCTTTTGCCCTTTTTGAGGACTTGGGTGATGCAGGTTTTCTTCCAGATCTCTGGCACCTCTCCCACCCTCCATGATTCCTCGAAGATGATGGAGAGCGAGCAATGACCCCCACCAGTTCCCTCAGCACTCTTAGGTACATCCCTGGGCTCATAGATTTAGGGGTATCCAGTTTGCCTAAATAATCCCTAGCCGAATCCTCCTTGACCAGTAGAAAGTCCTTCTCTCTCCCAGTTATCTCTCTTTCTCCGGGCTCCGTAGTTCATGGGGACTAGCCTTAGCACTAAAGACAGAAGAAAAGAAGGCATTTTGGAACATTGTCTTCTCTGCATTCTCCATCACCAAGACACCCTCTCCATTCAGCAGCGGACCAATATTTTCCCTAGTCGTGTTCTTGCTGCTCCTGTACTTATAGAATCCTTCCCGTTGTCCCTGACATCTCTCACTAACTCTAATTCCAAACTGTAATTCCTTTAATTGGATGTGCAACATGTAACATAACAAGATTAAGTACTGAAAGGTTTCTGCTTACAATACATGCATTTAAGAAAAGTCCACTTTGCATACTTTAATCTGTTCTAATACACTGGGTGCACTCTCTGTCACCTCTCATGAATTCATAATCCATGAGTCCATAAGGACTGACACCACTGGACTTTCAAACTAGACTTTGAGACTTCCATCTAACCATCTTAAGAATTATAGCACCCTGATAAAACCAGTTTTTACCATATACCATATACAAATTGCATTCTTTTACTGTTGCTCCAGAATACTGAAATAAGTATGACTTCTTTGAATTATATCTGCCATTCTGGCCTTTTTCTGTCTCTACATTTCCAAAATTCAACAAGTAGCAAGGAGGAGTATAGATCTGCATCACAACAGATTATACTCATTGCAGGGCTAAAGTATGCCATTCTAGAAATGACTAGAAGAAACATGTTGTTTTTACTTCCTGCATTATCATTCTTTATCTTTCACCATTTGAGACTCACTGAATATCTCTGTAATTGACACATTTGAATTATATGAAAATAGAGGAGCTCTACAGCAGTGTAAGAAGGATGTGAAAATATATGCAGGATTCAGATTGTTGAAGTCAGAATATAATGAACTAAAGATTTTTAACAAAGTCCAATGATTTCAAGATCAAAACAAACAGCAAAAAAAGAGGATACAAAGTAAAATGCAAAGAAAACAAAGATACATGGGATTCCTAAAGACCTGAAATTCCTTGTTCTTCCCAGATGTCCTATAGTTTTTACAAATTTCCTGGAGTATTGCATCAGAATATAGTGGGAACCAAGTAGATTTCACAAAAATCAATCCCTGCACTAATCACACATATGTGAGTATTTCAGTTCCATTTAAAAAGACAAGTTTTTGTGTACTCACAGCAATTCTTGGTGATATAGTTTCTACATCATACATAATTTTGTTATTTTTCAGTGTTTTCTACTAATATCTCAGAAAAAGACTGTTGAAAATAAAGAGAGAGAAAACTTGTCCGCTAAAGTAATCACATAATTCAGGCAAATTAGAGTTTTGTAAAGTATATCAGGAAAGAAAGGAAAATACTCTTCTACTCGCTCAACGGCTTTTTGTAAAGTAATGTTAGTAGCAGTATTGAAATGTAGCAGAAGTAAAATGTGAGGAATGAGATTAAGCCTTTGAGATGTGCCATACAATACCAATATCGACAAGCAAAATCCAAGTCAGTCCAAAATTAACAAGTGTATGTATCTACTTGTCTGCTGATAAGTAGCAGCAAAACCATACCCCAAAACTTTATAACTGGTAGCCCCAACTATAGAGAAAAAATAAATTAACTTAAATTAATTTAAATTAAATTAAATTAAATTAAATTAAAAAGCAGAAGACCCCAATGCAATGCGGTGATGAAAAGATAGGATTTTAATACACAGACAGTTATCAAAACATGAGGTTGATTATATCACACTGGACTTCTACCTCCCCATTGCTTACAGATCAGTCAGCTCTTGCTACGCCCTGTCACCGAGCGGCAAGGAATGTTCTAAGAACCCACTAGATTATAGTATTGAGATGGATAATAAATTCTAACAGCCCTGCATAAATCAGTGGTATAATTTCATATGGAATAATGATTAAGATTCCTTGGTAGCAGAATTCATCACAAACAGAAGAATGACTTTTACACTGACTTCTCATTCCGATTCTTTCACATGCACATACAAACACATGAACAAACACACACAGAGGAATGTAAATGTTATGTTCCTGAGCAGGGAGGTTAATTAGAAAATATCTATGTACAAGGTAACTGAAGAAATAATTTGCTTGGCCTTTCTCAAGGCAAAAAAAGAACATCTAGCCAATTATATTTGTGGAATGTCCTTGTAATCTGCTGCCAAGCTGGCAAGCGGAGCAGCAAACAAGTAGTCAACCGTTTGTGGTATCTTGCAGAAAGGCCCTGATGTGGTGAGGAGGAATGAGGACAAAGAAGGGATTATAATAACATTATTATTATGTACATATATATATATATATACTTGTAATATGCACAATATATATAGTACTATAAATATATAATATTCATAAAAATATAATAATATTATAGCTAACTCTGATAAAATGAGAAAGCTTCAAAAACCTACCTTTCTGGGGACTCTGCAACAACTGTGGACTACAGAAGTACTAAAACTTTCCATTAATATGATAAAAAAAAAGCTTTCAGGGACAACAATTAAGATACTGTCAACCCAGGCTATAAAAATAGGTACCTGACCTATCTCTTGAGTTATAGCACAGAAAAGGAAAAGAAATATTGACTTTATTTTGGACAGAATGAGACAGTAACTGCTTATTTTCCTAAAAATGTCATTGAGACGTTGAGAAAAGCCTATGAGAATTAAAAATAAATTATAATTTATACATGTTATGTACATTGATAGTACTGAATATGCTTTTTTAATAAAAAGATTTTATTATATCTATAATAATCCTGAAATTTCAGAATGCTGTAGGAAGATGTGTTTCTTTTACATTTCTCTAATGTTTCTGGCATTGCCAGAGAGATGTTACAAGAGCAAGTAAATCGCTTCTTTAAAGTGCTCTAGTACTTCATAAGATGTTTTATGTCCAAGCCAAAAGATAATAGAATAACAACAGAAAAAAAATAAAAGAAAAAAAAATGAAGCACAGCAACAAAGTATCTTATTTTTCTTTTTTTTCTTTAAAGACTATGGAGTACAAAAAATTGCGACTATGGATATGTTGTAATGCTGTATTTGTTGAGAAAGGGAGGGGGAAGAGGAGTGTGGCAGGAAGCACAGAAGAAATCAGACAGCTCATTATTAGCTAGAAGGATGAATAAAAGCAGACCATATTTTATCTAAGCTATCTATCTATCTATCAATCAGTTTAAATGAATCTTTCCATTACAATGAGAAAAGCTAGCCTGAAACTGTGACTATTGATTGATGAATCTGAAGAGGATTAATGTTAGGATCATATGAAAAAACTGAAATGACCACTCCTGTTGATAATATTAATCTCCTGCGGAACTGATAGATATCCTTCTGTACATGACAAAAGAGTAAGGAGATTGGGAGTACGAGCTTTAGAAGTGCCAAAATATGTATCCTTTAGGAAAAGTCAGTGTAATTTTTCTTCTTCCTGAGTCGCTCTCAAACCAATATTTATTACAAATATCTGTGAGCCACAATAACATAGAACTGTGCACTGTATTCCATAAATGATGATGATGATGATGATGATCTACAATGAAGTTGGCTGCCTGTTTTGCTAAATAAATATTGGATATTAAATGGATATTTTCCTGATGTCAATTTGCCTTAACATAAACAAATACAATAGTGATGATAATAACAGTAAGGATAATATGCTAAGCATACATTTAAATTCCTAGTCAATGTTGACCATTAGTTAATGATACATGAGTGCTTAGATTATTAGGGAGAAGAGAGATATAATAAAATATTCTAAATAAAGTTGTGGCATTTCATTAATTTTATACACGCATCCAAGCATGCTTTGGAGTTTTTATGTCGAGTCAAAAGATGAAATTGGTCAGCAAACTGGATAATTGCAGTTGGAACTCTCACCTTCACTAATATTACTTGGCGCTCACTAATCATGTATATGAGAGTCTTCTGGCAGCCTCCACTCATGCTCATATCTTCCACAGGTATTGCTCATGCTCACCATTTCCCAAGAGATTTTTAGTTTATATGGACAGCCTGCAAAATGCTGCAAGTGACAGATTGTTTGGGAACACCAGCTACTCACATATTTGGGCACACAGCAGAAAATCTTTGGACAGTTCATGGGTGAAGATCAGAGAGATGCTACTGTTATTTTCTAACATTTTTAATCTTCACCGTTCTTATAGCCTGGACAAAATGGAATTCCGCAGGACAACTATCGGATGACCACAGTCATCTATTTTGCCATCAGACCTACCATGTGTCCAGCCGAACCACTTTCCCTGCTAGATCTCAGCTTTAACTCCAGCTTAATTTATGTGTGCATACATGCATGGATTCCGAGTGTTTTGAAAAAATATCCTGTAATTTACTTGCGGATTTGTTCGTGCATCCATCCTCAACATGTTATTTTGACCTATGCAACAACAAAAATGAAAAACAAACATAACTGTTGAAATATAAAGCATACAGTTAAATATAACTTTCAAAGAATTATCTTTTCTATCATAAATATGTCAATACATTTAACATACAGCTGAAAGAACCTCTTTTTATTTATTTTTTTTTTCCAAAAAATAAATCCACAAACAAATCTAGCTGTTCAGGTTCCATTTCCTGCCACTTTCAGAAAACATTCTAGTGGGTAATCTGCTATCTCAAACTAGGCAATATTTAAATAAAATAAAGTACTTTAGAAATTGGATCTTGCCTCTTAAAAATAGTAATATTTTGTGTATATGATATATTCCGTATTTAAACTTTTCATGTTGAAGTGTTGATGCAAACTGCTCACCTTCAAAATAAATTCCTTCTATCAGGAAAATCTGTGCAACTTGCTAAGTTATTCTGAACAAGATCAAATGCTTCCTGAATAGGTATTCCAATGTAGGATTGTGCCAAATTAGAAACAGAACCAAAAAAAATGCCTTTAGAAACAGAGGTAGGTAATAGATATCTCTTAACACATAGCCTACACCGACATTTCTCTCGAAATGATTGTAAAATGTAATATTCGGTATTTTCTGCATTTTTAATGACTGATGTTATCTAAATTTCATTTTTTTTCCATTTAATGCTTACGTCCAGTTTATCTTATATTTCTCAAGCATGCAGGCTAAAAATAACATTGCTTACATTTTATTTGTTTTCTGTTGTTTAATTTTAAAGTCCGTATTTTCAAAGAATCATAACTTCTATGGCATAATTTACTGAATGGAGATAATGTTTCTGGTCCTTAAAAATTTATTATCTTGAAAAAAATCACACTATCCAGTTATCTTGTAAATTTAGACAACACGTAATCAGTTAATGTGATTGCATGTCTACACTGCATGCAGTGTACAATATAATGCAATAAAATACATGTCTAATAGTGAGCATGAAGGTTTCTTTCATAATTTTCTGGGTTATTGAACAATAAAATACCTTTATATTGGGAGCTGAAAAGTTGTATTTCACCCTTATAAAATTACTTTCACATGTTTTAAAAGGTGCTTTAAAGGATACATAACCTTGTATTGGTAAGTTATTTTTTAATATGTAAGTTCCTACCTTGATAACTCTATTAAAACCAGAGGGAAGTTAGTAGTAAATCTGATCAGTGAGGTACAACTCCATCCTCCTACTAACAAAAATTCACATAGTTGCAGAGCTCCCACACTGAACCATCAACAGTTCAGGGAAAGAGATCATGCATCCGCATTCACTTGATTGCACTGCTGCTCTTACCTTCTTCAGCGTCATGCTGTAGAGATCCACATGGAACTCTTCAGAGTCAGGGAGGAGAAATGAATTATGCTTACATGTCACTGGGAGAGAAGATCAAAGAGAGACCAAATTAAAAATACTGGACTAAAGCATGTCTGAAAATGAAATAGAAGTAGGATGGAAGACAAACACAGAGATAATAAATAGTTAAAATGTCATTTCTAGTCTAAGAGAAGAAAAAAAAGTAAATTCTGATCACCCAGTGCTTCATTTGTCTAACTTCTACAGCTTGGAATATGGTGAATTTGTTTTATTTTTTACTCTATTGGCAAGATCAGTGCTGAACAACCTTAAAAAGCAACCAAACTATTAGTGAAAATGATAAGATTAAGCCAAATATTCTGGTAACTGTGTAACTTACATAAATGCTGTCAAAAACAAACAGAACTTAAATGAATGCCAGTGAATGAGGCACATCTTAGTTCAAATCATTATGTTCCTGTAAGACAAATATGGTGACTAGTAGGAGCTGAGATAAGTGAAATAGAGTGAGCAAGACAAAGAATTTGACAGTTGATAGAAATAAGACAAATGTTATGACAAATCTGTCAAGTGTAGATAGAGTCACAATGAGCTAAAAGACAAAGTTAATCAGAAATGGGAAGGAGAAACTATTTCATCAAAATTGTAAGTGGAATGGGAAAGACTATTTGGCACAGTGTCAAATGCAGATTTCCATTTCAGGAGAAGCATACCTCAGACTCAGTCCAGGCATAGTCAAACATATAAATTTAGATATATGGTTATAATATCCTTGTGGCAAGATAATACCACTATATTTACAATTTAGCATGTGTAAATACAGTGAGGAATACATGTGCTGAAAGCAGTTCAAGCCTGTTGCTGTCTTCAAAATTCCTTTGTTAGTTGTTCTAGTTTTGTACCCTATGCTGGACTGAACCTCATATTCATTTCCCTCTTGTTGGTCTGACTCATTTTAGGGAGGTATTCATATTTGTCTGAACTCAGGAAGAGACTCTTATACCAATTAAAGTACTCAACATTACCATGACTTATTTATCACCAAGGTCATGCTCTGCTGCCCTGTGTGTTGAGATAGAGTTAGGTCTCTTGTGCAACAGCTGTGTTACATCCTACATGACTCCTGAGGTATTAGGTCACTTTGCCCTTGCCCATCTCCTTTGAGCCTTATTCCATCAGTTGCAGGAGGAGAAAAAGTAGTAGCGAAAGAGACAAATATTGTGAAAAGACATCAGTAGGTGAAGAAAGGAGCTGTCATATGTTGGCAAGAATAGAAATGATGCAAATCAGCAATAGCATAGTCAATATGCAGAAGTCAATGTAATTCAAGAACTCTCAAGAGATAAGTCCTCTGCCTTACTCTCATGACCTGGCAGTGGTACTATGGCAAAACAGGACAGAGAAAAATCATCTAAACAGTCTATGTAGAGGGTGCCCCTTCCTCTGCTACTTACTTTTCCTGACAAGGTGGAGTATTAGTCTCAGGAAAAATTCACAAAATCCTTTACTGTGGCTGAAGTAGAAAAAAATAACTAAATTACTACAGTGCATTTCACTTAAATTTCACATCCTTCAAGTGGTTAAAACAGAATGCAGATTCCAGATAGCACTATTATTTCTCACCATGGTCTGTAAAGCAGCTAGGCTGAAGGCAGGCAGCAGAGGAAAAAGTATCAAGTCACTTTTTAATGGCAGTTGAAAACTAGTAGTCACGTTTTTTTCTCAGGTTTCTGTGCATTTATGAAATGGTCTGAGAGAGGTACAGAACTGTTTGTTGCCTCTGCAGGTCATAAGCACCAGTAATCTTCATCAGATCCCTTCTTGGAAAGATAAATAAATAAATAGGTATATCTATCAAAGAGCTGCTTATTTAGAAAATACTCCAACTTCCAGGCTGACAATTCATCTTATATCCAGTATATCCCTGTATATCAAGGGAATGTGTATATGGCATTATTCTCACTTGTTACTTCCTCTAGAGTTACCTCCTCTAGAGTGAAGAAGTACTTGCAGAGTGCATCTAGGTTGCTATTTTCACCTGAAATCACTTTTATTGTCAGGTAAACTGAAAAGGAGAAAATATCATAAGTATATTCTAGCACGGACAAGGACCAAATTTGTGATAATGCAACTGGAAGCAAGATTGAAGAGAGCAAAGAACAACAAATTGTATCCTGAGATTATACCAAAAGTAAACATTTATAAATATCAATTTATAAAAACATTGAAAAATACAGATTTCACAGAATATAAATTTATAAGTATATACTTCCATCTACAGATAGTTTCCATTTAAAATACTTCAGGAAGGTTTACAGCTACAGAAACTAACTTATCTAGTAGCTAGGATGTTCCTTCTGAACCCTGCCACCCACTGCTGCTTAGATGACAGGACCAAGCACCCCGACTCATATTCCATTCCCAGACAGCACTTGCAGAGACAATATTTCTCCTCCTCTCACACTGCTTACTCCCAAACTTAATTTCTGTTACTTTCACTCATTGAAACCATTCTAGGTGGCTGAATGTCTCTGTGACTCCCTACTCTGTAAATAATGAAAGTGGAAAGACCATGGCCCTTCCCATAGCTTCTTAAGTTGGCAGTCTTAGCTTGTTCTTTAATTAGCCCATTCCTTCTATTGCAAATGATTCTTACTTGTCACAATGTTTGCAAGGCTGTCACAACATTTGATAAGTGTGATCTCACCCAGTGCATTTATTGTATGCATGTTGGAGGAGACTCTAGCATATCAAATCTATGAATTATGCTTTTCAAATTGGATGTCATTTCCAAGGAGGGTACAGGAAAGTGAACAACTTTTCTCTGTAGTCTCACATGTACACCCCTGTATAAAATACATATATACTCTATGTGCACATAAAATACTCATAAATGATTTTGACATTTTTATTGATGCCTAGAGTAAATGTGTGAAATAAAATCACTACTTTTCTAGACACCAGGGTAAAAGTTCCATCCAGAAAACCAAACAGCCTTCTTGTTATGCTATCTGCAAGAGAGGAGAAGGAAAAAGAAATTAGCCCTTGAAAGTTATGAAACATCTGTGATACAAACAGAGTAGAAGTACAGGGAAGTGCAGAGAGAGTAGAGAGAAGTAGACAGAATGTGCCATTGCCTTTCATAAGCAGGTAGTTTGTATTGGAAGTTGTAGAGTGAGTCAGCAAGACACCAAGCATGGGTGCACTCAGCATAATCTTTTTTTTTCTTTTTTACTGGATCAGCATATGTAAATATAAATATAAATAATTTTTATAACCTAGCAAACAGAAACCGAAACAGTAAAAATAAATTCTACTGCAGTGGCCTAGTATTCTGCAACTACTACTACAAAAATTTGATTAGGAATGCACTGAGGCAAAACATTCTTTGCAAACATTGATAGGTCTAGCTATAGTGCAAATGTCTCTTACCCTAAGTAAAATTATCAGAACTACTTAAGTAAAGGGCCAGTAATACTGACACAGCTCAGAAATCTTCCCATTTATAGAGGAAAGTAATTGTTTAAGAAAGCTTATGTGTTTCTTTCTCTCGTTGTCTCCTTCTCTCATTGTCTCCTTCTCTTGTTGTCTCCTTCTCTCGTTGTCTCCTTCTCTCGTTGTCTCCTCTCCTTTCTTCCTCTCTCTCTCCTTTCTCTCTCTTTCTTTCTTTCTTTCTTTCTTTCTTTCTTTCTTTCTTTCTTTCTTTCTTTCTTTCTTTCTTTCTT
>JAWLRI010000269.1:117205-128188 GCA_034781795.1 Crypturellus tataupa
CTCTTTCTCTCTTTCTTTCCTTCTCTCTTTTTCTCTTTCTTTCTCTCTTTCTCTCTTTCTCTCTTTTTCTCTTTTTTTCTCTCTTTCTTTTTCTCTCTTTCTCGCCCTCTCTTTCTCTCTTTCTTCTCTTTCTTCTCTTCTTTCCCTCTATCTCTCTTCCTTTTCCCCTTAAATTGCTTCAAGGACATTATTACTTTTCTTTTTATTTTTTTAATTCTAATTTTACCATATCATTCAGGATAAACAAACAGATAATAACCACTGCAGGAAACAGATTGATAAAGCACATTTTATATATTCTGCTATATATGAATATGTATTCATATATTCATTGAAGCTATCTGACTGAGTACCCATGTTAATCAAAATAGAAAATCTTTTTTTGTGATGAGAATAGGTGAAAAGGATGCAGACATACAAAACAATACAAATAAAAAATGTTCTCCCTTCATTAGCCTATCATTTATCACTTGTCATCTACCATATCTGGTCATTCATGTTATCCTTGCCAGAAATTCATCAGTTCCTTCACTGGTAACCTGGGATTCCATAAAAACTCTTCTTTCCAATCTGCAGGAAAATGTAATACTATATTCAAGAAGTGAAAAATAATACTTGGCTTTTCCACTGTCCTCCCACTATGCATCTAAGTGCTTTATGGAACTCTGATAACTGGATAACTGGTAAAGATAGCTAGCGACTGGAAAAGTAGGAAAGAAAACTTGTGTCTCCTGGACACCAGTAAAAAAACTCCGTATACTAGCTCAAACTCCATCTTGAGTTTTAGGTTTCTTCATAAATAATTGAGAAGTTGTTTTGCCTCCACCACTGAGTCAAACTGTTAGAGATAAAGAGAGTCCTCTGCACAGCCAAAAAGAGTAATCTCAGAGCAGGACTGCAATCTGACTGCTGGCTTGTAAAAATTTTGCATCCATTTTCTCACTTTGATCAGTCTAGCCTATACATCTGACATAGTACAAATAATAGGATGGGATCACCGAGCAGGGGTAGAAGTTGACAGCAGGATGCAAGTTTACAGAGAAACTCTAAATTATGATCAAAAATAAAACAACATATAAAATGAGGTAGTTCACCTTGGGGAAAATGTTATATTTTCAGTCAGTGAGTATTTGATGCACACACAAAGTCATTTAAATCTACAATTTTCTTTAATGGACAAGATGATTGTATTCCAATGCCTTCTGTTGATAGAATGATCTGAGAAAAATTATATTCTATTGGCAAAATTGTAATGAAACACAGCTGTTCAGCAAAATACTTTGCAAAATGAATAAATAAATAAATTAGCCATTCACAAAAGTTGAAGAAAACCAATCATCAAAAGCTATTGGGAAAATAAGAATATTTTAGCTCATAAATTATTTACACTGGTCTATAGAAGGTCATAAAACTCTCTCAATTCAGAATATCCTTTTATTAAGCCTGTTTAGTAGTCACCTTTGTACTGGATAATGAGACTTTAACTCTGCCTATGACAATGTAATTTTGGACCTTACAAATCAAGTTTCAAATTGTACCTACAATTTCATTTTTTAAATCAAAGAACTGTAGGCAGAAAAAAAAATAAGACTTGTAATAAAATGAATAAAAGGGTGAATAAAAGAGAGAAAAAATAAGAAGCAGCAGCAGCAGAGGAAGAAGAAGAGGAAGAGGAAGAAGAGGGAAAGGGAAAGGGAGAGAGGAAGGAGTTATTTTAATTTTAAATGAACAGAAAAATTACTAGGTGCCTAGCAGTCTTCCTATGGCACAAGAGAGATAGATACCCAATACCGTCTGAATAGTACTCAGACAATACCAAGCCAGCTGAATAGTCTATCTTCGGTTTTTCAAATTCTTAGGTGAGCCTGAGAATGGACATATCAACATAATACAAATATTATTAGTATCAACCACACCAATATAATTATCTGGCTGTTAAGTCAAATGCATT
This sequence comes from Crypturellus tataupa, assembly GCA_034781795.1. NCBI lineage: Eukaryota > Metazoa > Chordata > Aves > Tinamiformes > Tinamidae > Crypturellus > Crypturellus tataupa. The sequence continues at coordinate 119,157 of JAWLRI010000269.1, forward strand.
TTCAGTCAGTTTTGGAGCACTGTTGCCTTTCACTGTTCCACTTTGTTCGTATGGTATTTTTTATACTCTAAATCTAAGAACTAATTACCATTATATTTCATATTTCCTTTTTCAATAAATCACAATGTTAGCAATAGTTCCAAATATTTTGGCATTTTTCTTGTGTCCATATTTCCCTCTGCTGAGACTTCTGAAATCAATGAATCTGTTATTTGAGTGAGAAATGTAGAAATAGGGAAATGAAAAAATCTCTTTATATTTGTTTTGAAGTTTTTTTTTTAATAAGCTAATTACAGAAAATACAATAATTTTTTCTTGTGAGAAATGCTGAGATATTTCTTTAAAAGCCTTTAGATAACATGAACTTCAGTTTCTGGTACTGAATCTATAGCCAGTTATTTCTTTCAGTCATCAACTGAAAGTCAATCAAGTTATATTCACTGTGACCACTTGGGACTGTATGGGACATTCATTAATGAAAGTCATCAGGGTATGACACTCCTAAATGACCAGCTACTGTACTAATAATAGAGGAAAACCCTAACTCTTTTTTGCTGTGAATTGATTATGGCATTTTGCAAGCTGCACAGCTTTAGGAAGGCTGCCAGTCAACAGAACATGATGCATGCTCATGAATATTTGTATGTGATGGAGCTTACAGTTATTAAAGTACAGCTATTTTAGAAATAAGTAAAATGGAAGAACAGATATTTTCTGTGGAAAATAAAAGTGTGTTTGTCTTTCTAGTGGTAAAAGCAACACCATTGTTTTATCTTAATACATTTTTAGAAGCTCTTTATTGAATTATTTTATGGTGTACTTAAAAAAGTCATAATATTCATTCACATATTGGCCAGTGGCTAACCGGAACTTTGATTGCATATCTTCCATGAATAGAACACTTGTGGAGAAATCCATTACCTAGATCACCTCTAGTGTTTATAAGGACTAACATGCTTTCCAGAGCTCCATATAGCTGAAACACATTTTCAACAACTACATGGACTATATTCATGCATGTTTTTAAATCAAGAATCAATAGCTGAAAAAAGAAAGTGTTACGTATCTGCAAAATATTGTTGCAAATTTCTTGACCTTTTTCTTATCCTGTGTAAAAATGTGCGTATACAGTACAGCCAATTCAGCACTGCAATAGGGGTGAATTATTCATCCTTCATAGTGACAGTGAAAATACTCTTTGTTGTAGAGATGTTGCATGGAATCTGTATTTCCTGATTTCATGGCTATTAGGAGGCTGTTGCCAGGGAATCAATGTCAATAATCCAAGAGTATAAGAAGTACAGATATACAGTATGCCATGCCAAAATAATCATTTCTTTCAGAATTATTCAGTTTGATCACAAAGATTTTTTTTCCCCCAAAATATATATTTGCTACCTTACGTGTAATACAGAATTATAGTTAGCCTCTCTGGCACCAACTAAAACCAAACTTAATGTAAAGATAAGAGCATGATAGTTTCCTGGAAATTCTGCAAAAATGCCCTCATCTCCCTTATATCTTGCAATTTTTTTTCTTTTTGCCTTTTAAAGATGTCAAAAGGCTTATCTGTGGCAGATTTTCTGGCACAGAGGTAGAAGCGAAAATTCTTCTACCTCTTTCAGGTAGAAGCAAAAATTTCAACAGAGAAAATTCCCAAAATCTGATTTGACTCATAAGAGGGAGAATAATAAGATAATAATATATAAATGAATAATAATAATAAATAAATAAAAATGGATAAGTCAAATTTAATAAATATATATACACATGCACACACATCATATAGGGAAAAAAAAACATACAAAGCAGATAAATCACATACTTCCACATACAATCAGAAAGACTGGAAATGCAGTAGGAAGCCCTAATAGAATTTTCAATATAAACATTGAATAGGGGATTTATTTTGCAGTATCCTTGCTATGTATTGTGGTTATAGAGGTTAATCATAGCTATCACAATTTCTTGTGAAAAATAAATGCAATTTTCATTTAAATTATGAATAAATGAGTAGTTTCTATACATAAAAAAAATAATTCTTAGCAAATACAAATTCAAAGCAAATAGACAAGCTGTGAAAGATGAACAACTACAATAGACAACTAGGTAAACAGCCTGAGAAAATAGATAAAACAATTAGTACTTCAAAAGGTGGCATAAAGCAAAAATGACAAGGTTACAAGGTTTACTGTTTACTTTACTGGGTGCCAAATGTCTCCTCAGGCCACATGTCCTTATCAAGTTATGGTATTGCCTTTCAAATTCACAGCATTAAACAGGCCAGGGCTCTTAGCTGCTCCTGAGGGTTTAATCTCTCCCCTTGGCTTACTAGGAAATATAGAAACACTCAAACTTTGGTAAGTTAGCTGTGTGCTAAAAAATTTTCAGCTGTCTCACCTTTTTGAAAAAGTAAGACAGTTGGTGTTTTCAGAGATTTCAATCAGACTTTGGAGATGACCTCTTTACTTGTACATTTTTTTTATGCCATCATTTCCATACATCCTTCACGGAAGGAAGGAAGGAAGGAAAGAAAAAAAATGATACACAAGACTATCAATCACATATATCTGAGGGTGCCAGAGCCCTGGCACAGGCTGCCCAGAGAGGTTGTGGAATCTCCTTCTCTGGAGATCTTCCAAACCCGCCTGGATGCAGCCCTGTGCCCCTGCTCTGGGTGTCCCTGCTGGAGCAGAGGTTACACTAGATGATCTCTAGAGGGTCCTGCCAACCTCAACCGTCCTGTGATTCTGCGATTCTAACAAGTTTGTGAAGTATATGAGTCAATTATTTTAGAGACTTTTATTTTCAGAAGCTAGACTAAAATATTAAGTGGTAGATAAGTCTCTTCCATCCCAGACAGCATGAAGTGATATTTCCATGCTAGGAGAGAGTAACTTAACCATTCTTTTCTTCCAAAAGCAATGTGATAACTTACAGGGTTTGCTTTGATTGCACAGCATCCCAGCAATTACTTTTAAAGGAAATTCTATGTATTATTCAGTAAGCTTAAGGACAAATAGCAGGGGGTAAAGAATGTCTTTGCAGCAGTAACACAACACTTTAGTTTAAAATGATGGGCTCCTAGAGGGACTGACTCAAATAAGTACTAGTGCTGTGGAGGAAATATATTTTAATGAATGATCTCAATGGAGAAGAAGCATGCCCCTACAAGAGGACTTTTTTACAGCTTAGAACTGAAGAAGCTTATTCTTAAAAAAGAAAATCCATATCAGGTGAGCTTCTTATTTTATTAAAATTTTATTCTTTACTCTTACATCATTGCATGTTCATCTTTTCAACTGAAAACAACAATTCAACAACAATTTTTAAACTTAAACTCTTGTTTACAGTGACAAATACACACTACAGCACGCAAAAGTGCCACTATGGACAAGATAGTGTATCAATTCTCCTTTTGAAGGTCACCCTAGAAAATCTTTTTTTTTAATGCTTTGTGATCTGGAAAGTCCCTTGTAGATGACCTTTTATTGATACCCATTCCGTACAGATTTTATACATATACACACTTTCTTTTGTTGGGAGAGAGATTGTGTGTTCAAAACTAAGATATTTGTTTCAAAGCTGAGGTGTTTCAAGGACTCAGATTGGCAGGGATAATTTGTCTATCATCACATGGAAGATATTATACTATGACAATTCTGCAACCTCCAAGGCTTATAGTGATGAGTTTTTTGTCCTTACCAAAAAAAAAAAAAAAAAAACACTGATTTTCACCATAGTTTTGTATAAAATTGTACTTTGATTTTTTTTCCTTCCTTATTCCTCCTGAAGGGGATATCTGTTTCTTTAATTCTCATGCTTATGAGATTTTTACCAAGTATCTAGTATAAGGAAAACCTCAAATGTTCATTATTGAATACTGCTGACTCTGATCTTAACCTTGACTTAATCATGAGACATCTGCATCTACATATCTGGGGAAATATCTAAAGAATCAACTTAGAAGAACAAGATGCAGGTGTACAATGAGAGGATGATAGCTGAATCTGAGAGTATTAGAACTGATTCATGTGTACAGAAATAAAGATGTGAAAAAAATAATGACAGATGCTAGTCTCCAGTCTTCTCAGAATTTTCTAAATGCACTTTAATAGAAACTGAAACAGAGGATGCACAGGTAAATGTTTGTTTTAGTTCTTTCTTTTTAAGTATCTAATGAAGTGGTATAATTTTTCATTTACTCTTCATTATTCATGGGAATAGCAGACAAAACCAATTGTAATATAATAGTATTCTCATCCCTTCTCAGGCATCTTCAAACTATAATCAGCCTCTGCTCACCATCAAATATCTTTTGGCTTCAGACAAAGGACCAATGGATATTAGTACGTGCCATGATTGTATGTCTTTTTCCTATAATCAGCATGACTTGCAAGATGTGAATGTAACCTGACAGCATTATCCAATTCCTGTTGCTTCTACCAGAAAATTTAATACTAACTATACTTTGATATTCTCATTAATTCTGAAAAAAGCTTAGAGCTTTAATGTAAAATACACAATAATTCAACCAATAGATGAAAAGGCAGAGAGGAGAAAAAAAAAAAAAAGGATGCTTCAGCAAAATAACCTAGAGTCTTTGTTTTTTCCAAGTTGTAATACTGTATTTCTATTCAGTACTTTTTTTTTGATAACTTGTATTTAATGTTATTATATATACAGATTTGTGCCAAACTTGATTATTCTGAATTTTCATAGATCCAAGTAAGATATACTTAAGCTCTGAGACAGAATGAGATATGACTAACATCATCTCTTATAATCATTTCTGCCACCTGAGTCATTTGCCTTTTAAGAGTGCTTTAAACCCACTATTTCTTTCTGAGCTTGAAAAAAAACAATAAATAAGTTCAGAGGAACAGAAAGCACTGGAAGAAAAAGATGATTCCCATTTATTTAATAGAGAGTGGAGAAAGGGTAACAATAGATATTTAGTCCAAACAATCTCACAATTTTCCTTTCAGTTTGGTAGAAATGGTGGGAAGAAATACAAATTACCTATTTAAGGAGAATTTTCTGGGAGACTCTATCATTTATGAAAATCTTATGGATTTGAAAGAGGTAGAACAAAAATAGCATTTTTGAAATTAAGCATGTAAAATTCTGTGCCTCTATTGATCAGTTCTTCATATCCAAAAGGTTTAATATAGAAGCAGACACGTTATGAGGAGAGATGAGTCATCTGAGGAATACAATTGTGGAAAGTGGAAACAGAAGCATTTGATTTATATGTAAAAAAAAAATTGGGTCAAGATGCTATGTTACAAAGTCTATGGAAAAACGTGATATTACTTAAATTATGGCTATTGTCCTTTTAGTAGCAAGGATGAACCAGAAGCAGCAAAGGCAAAAGATACAGGCCTTGGTAAGGCTTGATAAACTAAATACAGCAAAAATGAAGGGGAGAGGAGGAAAAAAAAAAATGTAAAACTTTTGAGATTTAAGAACTCAGTCTTTATACATGCATCTTCATAACATATGTACATACACAAGAAATAAATAGTACAAGAGAACACAGTGATATTACACAGAGACGAATGAAAGAAATTAGTAATGAGTTTTAGGTTTAGGTCACTGCAGATAGTTTGTTTAACTTTTCTTTTTTCCTATCTGAAAACACAGTTTATTCTAGCTTAAAGATGAGAAAAATAGGTTATTTTAGTGCAAAACAGTAATAAGTCATTATTATATGTCAACTAAGTCATGCCAGAGAAGCCCAAGTGATTTGCTGGTTAATGCATATTCTGCAAATCAGACCCTGAGATTTAGTAAGGCTTCAATAATTTAGTACCTCAAAGATACCCAGATTGCAATGGTTTAATGCCTCAAAAATGCCAAAATCTATGGCCAAAGACAATATTATGAAGGGGTAATACTAATCTTACCCTCCCCACACGTAATTTTTAGACTAGAACCAGCCATCTCAAATGTAGATTAATAAATGAATACAAGACTCTGTTTTCACCTTACAGCAAATTTTGTTATTTTATTACTTTTTATTCGAAGAGGCTAATACAGAATTAATTGTAGTGTAACTATACTACTGATCAGCTGTTTCAGAAATATGATAAAATTTAACTAACAGAGCACAAAATAGTTACAAAGGAACCTAAAACAATCAAGAAACTAACACATTTCATGTCACACAAGAAATATAATACAAATTACTTTAGCAGTTCACTGAGAACGTCTTTAGTGAATTCAAAGGTTACAAAGGCTAAAAGCTTTCTTTAATCAAACAAAATCAATAAACTAAAGCATAAACCTCAATAATAAGTATAATGGGAAGGTTAGCTGGCCAAATGATGCAGACATTACTTCTGTCTCCATCTTCCCTTAAAAAATTGTATAAGATAAAATCAGCTTTGTTTTCCTTTTCCTGCTGTAATATAAGAGGAAGGTGAGAGAAGTTGGAACAGAAAGACAAAAAAAGAATATATAGATTATCATTCTGACCTTTGCCTGAAAATAGGGTCAGTATCAGATGGTTAGTTTGGTTCATTAGAGCCCCAAAAACTATACCTAAAGTTTAGACTTCTCAACACCAAGAACTAAGCACAAATTTAAAGCACTGTTTTTGTTTCAGTTGTTTTAAGTGCCACTAAATGAACATTAACATCTTTCTATACCTAAACATGTAGCTATACAACTGTGAATGCCTCCTCTTGAATGGCCTCCTTTTCCATAAGTTCTTCTTTATATTCTTATATTTGCACACAATTTAAATAGGCTTATTAATATTAAAAACTGTCAAGACTGCCCAAAGACTTTGAAAATCAAGTTCTGTACAATTTTTATCAAAGTAGGATACATTCAGGACACTTTCTGTAGCAACTGTGTAACATATCTTTGTACTTCAGAATTCAAAATCTGTGGATATACTAATTTTATATATTTGCATATTTCATAAATATTTATAAAAATAGAATGTAAGAGGAAAATATACACATACTTTTAATATGTTTAAATGATCTTAATCCAATTATACATACCTGATTCCTAATGTAATTCACTTCAGTAGTGGTCACACCATCTGGGAGGTGTCCCAACTGGTCAGACTTCAAGTCATGTAAGAGATTCCTAAAAACAATGTTACAGGTACGCACACCTTATTATGCTCATAGTAGTTACACAAGTAGTATAATTGTATAATATAATAATAACGTATAATAATAGTATAATAATAAAGAATAATAAGTCACAATTATGTTATTTTTGTGCATAAGTATAAGGAGTCATTAAATTTAAATGAGCCATTTTTAACAAGATTCTGAATAGCACACACGTATTACACCAGAAAACCAAGTCTAGTCACAAATTAAATAAAATATATTGAATCTGATAAATCAGATTCTATTTATTTATATTTAATCAATAAGAAACACATTGACAGCTTAATATACAGTCATTTAGAATGATAGATCATAGGTGAGAATTTAAAGAAAACGAGTACTATAATAAAAAAATCTGGTTAACTGTAACTAGTCAGGAATTCAAAGATACAAAATGATATATTATTCCATTTATTGTTACATTGGTATATTGATAAATTGATATTTTGAGGTCATGTCTCAAAATTTTGGCAGATGTGCAATCTCAACAAGTTGAACAAAATATTGAAGAAACCATAACACAGAATGTCCTGCTGGTATTGACTTGTATTCTGTTAAGAGAGGACTCTGAAATTCTATCATCAGTGGTATTATGGAGAGAGAGGACGATAAGCCTCAAATCAACTTCCACATGATTTAAATATTTTATAACTCTAACCAAACACTTCAAACTCCATGCACGTATCTACCAGGAGATCAGATAACAGAGCAAACACTTTGCCATCCTGACCATGCACTTAGTAAGAGTACTATATTTAGCACCAGTTTCCACTTCTGGATTAGCTCTGGGCACAGATTCAAACAGGACACATTAGGGTAATTTAATTTTGGAAAGAAAAGGTAACAACCTCATGCCCAAGCACGGGGGGCAAACAGCTGACTTTTTGCTGCTAAAATAGTTCAGCGAGTGAGTGAAAGTGATGATCTGAAAACACTCCTACACTTTGGACTTGGGCAACACTTTGACTCATTGGACCCCTTGCAGAACTGTACCAAGCAGGGAAACTTTTTGGCATTAGCAAAGTATTACCTGTTTCCTAAACTTTTCTCTGCATCATTTGCTCTACACGAGGAAGACATAAATAGACACATGTGCATGCTAAACATGTTGTACTGTCTTGCCACCCTACAGCTTACTCCATTTTAAGAGGAAGAGCAACATGATGTAATGCTGTGATCGCAGGTAAGATTTGGTACTGTCAGAGGCAGAACGTGGAGTGGTGGCAGAACAAGTTTTCACAACCCCATTGCATTGTACCACCGAAGGAAGAACAGCATTTCCTGTATAAACTAAATAATTATTTATTAAGCTAGGAGTGATGCTGTCAGAAATATTTTGGGTAAAATTCAGTGGTACTACCACTACCTGAGTTATAGGTATTTTTGAAAATCTGGGATATATATTTATTATGTTCCCATAATGCTGACCTGATACAGCACAAGGCCTTTGCAAATGCTGAAATAAACAAGAAATGTTTAAATTATAATGTAAGAAAGCCACTGTTTATAGGTTATCCAAAACTGACTCTCCAGGGAGACAGGAAGCTGCTTGAAACAGAACTTATTTTAGGAGAGATATATGATTCAAATCTTCCAATATGACACCAGGGATAAATTCTGCCCGTCTCTTTCTCAACTTTCTATCTACCTGTTTCACCCTTATCATTCACTGTGTAGTTCCTTTAACTGCCATCTAAAACGTGAAATTCCATCCACCAGACCCTGAAATGAAAGAATTTCTGTTCTGGTTATCAGCGGTTTGAAACTTTATCAATCAAGGCACAGACATCCTAGTCTTAAAAAAAAAAAAAAAAAAAGATTTATCAGAATTTTGGAAGCTATCAGTTGCTTTTCTCAGATTAGCTATTGAGCAGGATAATAACCACGAAGAGCTAA
>JAWLRI010000269.1:131412-142743 GCA_034781795.1 Crypturellus tataupa
ACAAATCGGGAATGGACATGTCCTACAATGCAATACGGTCGCAACTGGAGAAATATATCAAAATTTATTCTTGTTTCCAATATCATCAAATATTTTCAGACAGCATTACATGTTAAATATTCAGATGTCTATCCAAGCTTTTAGACAGACAAGTTCCTTTATTTGTTATGAAAGCAGCTCTGCTAATGAATTCTTATGCATCATGCCCAAAATAGATCTCTAGCTTTTCAACTTATATGGCTGATTTTTAGTAGAAGTCACCATCCTGACTATTCATTTACTCTGCAGACCTAAAAACTGTCGTATTTTTAACGGGTTATGTTAAAAAATAAAAAGCAGCCTGCTGTAGAAAGCAGCCTGAACACTTTCAGTGAAAAAAAAAATATGTTTTTAATCCTAAATGCTGAAGGAGAAATTGTCAGAAATCTCAAAGGACAGAAATCAACTCATTTTGACAGTTTGTTTTCATCAGAAAAAATAGCAGGTTAGCTAGCAAGCAGCAACTAACATGAGTTTGTGACACATGTATGCTGCTGTGTCTTTGTCTTGCACTTGTAAATGTTAGGCTAGTACAGATGAAAAATGCAAAGTTCATGTCCTCACAAGGAGTCGGTCTAGTGTTCATTACCACATGTTAGAAATGAAAGTAGCTCTCACTAGGAATTGGAAGTCTAACAACTTGCCATTTTAATATGAAAATTAACATGAAATGAAAATGTTTAAAGAACACTTTTTATTCTTTTATTCATCATTGAAAGAGAAGACTTTGTCTATCTGACTGCATTTTGCAGTTCATCAGCATCTCTGGGTTTTGCTACAATAATAAACATATTCAAACCCGTTGAAATGGGTTGGAAAAACGTTGGAAAAATTATTGAAGAGAAGAAATAGTCCTAAAAGAAGCTACTTTGTTCTTCAAAGCAAAGAGTTCATCTTTCTCATTTGACCTTTACTGTTAGTAAATGTTTCTTTCCGACATTAAATGTCACTTTCACTCACTGTACTATTTTTCAATCAGATTACAAAATTTTTGTGAAATGCTCTGGTTTTCTGAAGACCTTCTAACATGGAAATCCCTGTCTTGACATTGTATCCTATCTTTTAAAAATGATATTTAGATTAGTAGTTTAACTGGGCCTATTTTTTCCTCCTCCTAGTTAACCTGTTCACCCTGTACTAAAATAATTTTATGCACCATTTTTGACCTAGTGGTGAGGTGTTAGTCTGGTTGCAACATTGGCTTAGCAAGAATGATGCAGTTTCATCTACATCTAAAAGTTTAACCAAGACAAGCAGGAATTCAGTTTGTTTAGGAAGAATTGATGATAAATTCCAGCCACGGCTACAGTGTAGGAGACAAGGAATCAGATACTTACTATAGAATATTCTCTTTGGTTATAAGTAATTTGTGAATACACACCTTAAATCCAGCCTGAGCCTCTAAGAATTATAAAAGCTTTTCATTACCATCGATATTAATCAAAATTACACATCAGCTACAAAAGCATCATCTTCATATAATATTACTGGCTTGAGAATCATTTTTAAATGCTGTTAGGAACTATTATTTTTCAAAACTGTCCTACTCTGTTCCCATTAATGTCCTTGACCCATTGCCTCTATTATTCTTTTTCCCTTTCAATTCATTTTCGTACACCTTCCTATACCTGCTCTTCCTCTTTTAAGAAACATTTATCAAATCTCTTGTGTGTGTGTGTGCTTTTTTTTGAAATGCTACAATGAAGCAGATTTTCTTTAATCTTCCTCCATATTCCTTATTTAGTTAGTTAACCAGTGGAGGAAAATATATTTATTTATTATTTAACTCTCATTGAAGTGTTTAATTCTAGACTACATAGAAAACTTGACAGCAATATGAAAAATGTTTTTGATTTTGAATATAAACAAAATCCAAAGGATTATTTGAATTCAGATATTTTTCATAGTGAACAGTATACTTTATAAGTAAAGAAAAAAAATTTCAGAGCTCTACAGATTTTCTATTTTTCTCTGGGCCATTTGCATACTCTGTGATCATATCTAATTCTCTCATCTTGTCTGTGTCTTGGTTATCACATACATGAAATATTGTTAATTATTTTAGCTCTTGTAACCTGTGAAGAGTTCAGAACTGTACATGAACAGATATCAGAAATACTAAATTCATGATCAGTTTAAAAATAATCCATAAGTATATTTATGTAATAGCAATCTGAGCAATCTGAAACACAAATATGTTACAGGAAAACTCATAGAAGCTATCAACTACTACATATAGAGTATAAAATTTCCCTCCTCACAAACCAGCAAAATACGGTAAAAGATTTCATTCTTTCATACTTGATAAAAAGAACAAATGCTAAAGCAAATAAAATTCAATTTTGACAACTGAAATCACATTGAGCTTTTGTAGTTAAAATTTCCCTAGAAATTTAGAACTCAGTCTAGAAAACAGGATTTTTTACAGAATTGTAAAAAACTCATCATTTAAAGACTTACTCAATTAAATTATGCAGATAATATTAAAACTTATAGGGTAATTATGAATATCCCAGAACATGTATCTGAACATATTTTCAAAACAAGAAATACTCGGAGAAAAAAATAATATATATAGTTACTTTTTGTATCTCAAAGCTGACCATGTCATGCAATTGTAGAATGGTATGGTATGGTGTTCTGTTATATATGTGCTTCTATATAAACTTGGTGTAGTCCTCACTTAAAGGATTTAAAGCTCCTTATAGTATTAGCAGAGTGTTCATAGCACAATGATATGATTATGGATGTATATAAGTCCCTCATTACACAACATTGCTGAAGCTTGAGGAGGATGAGCAAAAATAGTTTTATGCACCATTTGGGCTTTAGACTGGAAATTTGAGACTGGAAGTACTGTAGTCTACACAATGGTAGCTTTTCAGTGGTACATTAGAGCTGAGACTCCCAATTTCAGAAAAAGCTCCTATGTTACTGAAAGTTTCAGGATTACTGAAAATATTATCTGTAAAACAGTTAATTCCATATCCATCCTTTTTTTTTTTTTCTTTTTTTTTTCTCTGAAACATTGACATAAAGAAAAGAGGAAAACATGTTGAGGCAGCGTAGGTGTGGACTGGCATTAGACCTCACCACGTCACCTCACCACAGCATTGAGTCATCTGCATGAGGAAATCTTATCCCCCTTATTTACGATTCTTAATCTCATAAATTTGATTTGAATCCACAATTTTGTCTTGATAGGCAAAAATTGAGCAACAGGTAAGACATCAAACAGACATTTGAGCTGAGAACTATAAAGTCACAATAAGGATGTGTTAATCCTGCTACTCTTAATTAGCTCCTCTTTTCTACAGGAAGCTAGTTATGAGTTATTGTTACAATAAAAATATAGATGAACATATATGGTCAGTGATTCTCTTATTAAATGCTGTTAAGACAAAATCTCACAGTGTGAGAAGTTTTATATTCTCGTTATTTCTAGAATAGTTAAAAAAGAAAGATTAGGCCAATTTCACAGTAAACCTATCTAAAAAAGAATTTCTGATAGGTTATGTCATTTAGTAAATCACCTTTTAACCATTCTAACTAAATTCATATTAAAACATGTCATCTCTTCCACCAGGAAGAACATACTCAATTTACATACTTATACATGCATGTTTTACATCATTATTTATGCTAAGCATATAAAAACATTAATATTATTTTGCACAAATCTGAACACCTAAAATTCAGTGAGTCAAACTACAACTAAAATAATGCTTTCTCCTCTATAAATAATATGCTGTGTAATCCTGTTTGGAGAACTTGGCTGTCAACATTGTGTTAAATGACAGGAAGTGGAAAAGATTGCCTATTGAATCCATCTTTTTATATCAGTTATATGAAGTTAATAATGTTTTCCCCCTGTATAATATAGTCACTCTTTTTTCCAGGAAGACATTAATTGCAAACACAGTAATTAAAAATAAATGTTAATAGCTTAGTTATGTTAAAGGACATTAATACTCTACAAAGTAACCATAAAAATATAGGAAAGGAATATTTATGGATTTCCAGATTGAGCTTGTTTATTTTGCAAAGGCTTTTGTTTTGTTTTGTTTTGTTTTTGCCATCTCTGACTCTGAAAACTCAAGCATTAATCTAAAAGTCATACAAATTTGAGTATTTTCAAGGGGAGAAATGTGGTTCTGTGTCCATGATCACATCATTGGTAGCAGTATAAAAGACTTCTACCTTCAAAAACTGCAGTAAATAGAAGAAAGGATCAAATCCTGCTGGACTAATATAAAACATGATCTTACATACAAATATATAGGCAGAGGTTTTCCATCTGTCTACAGTAAAAGCTAGGCTCACCTTACAGTCAGTACTCCAAAATAATAGATACAGTTCTATTTGAAGAAAATAGACAAATTTTATTTCAGGTGCAAGACAGCTTTTTTATTAGATTTGGTAAAATAAGAGATGTCCTATATCTAAATCAAAAGTATTTTTTCCATTGGCTATAAACATAACTCATCTGATCAATTCACTATTTAAAGAATTATCCTGAGCACCAAAAACCTCCACCATAGACATGTTGTCACTAAAAGCGGTAATGGAAGTAGTGCTGTGAAGACATAAGACAATTTCAGCTTCTTTGATTCCTTCCTGTGTTCCTTTATAAACTAAACTTCCTGGTATCTCTGTTTTTGTCTGTTTTTCTGTGGCATATATAACACAAGATATTTTCTGGCCATGGTATAAGTGGGAAGATATATGCCAAATGAGAAATTCATCCTGTAGAGGGGGAAAAAATCAGCCTTTCCTCTTATTAGAGAACAGGAAACATACAAATGAAACAATTTTGTTTTTCAAAGGAAAATTATTTGAGATGTGGAAAACTTGATTTTTAAGGAAATAAATTTTCATCAGGAAAGCAAGCTTCTTTCTAAATATTTTTATGACACAAAAATAATTTTTAAACAAAGTACATTGACTAGAGAATTTTCAATAACGGCAAATAAAACCTTATTTTTTCACTAAGAAGATATTATTCAACACATAAAGGCTCATACGTGTGCATTAAGCAAAGTAATTTTACTTTATTTCTTAACATTCAAAAGCATCAGCTATGAGGACATCTCTTTTACTGCATAAAATCTATTTCCTGAATTTATGAAGTTATGTTATATATATTGTCCTGTTGACCAATTTGGCAGCCAGAACACTAGTATCACTTGCAGGTGTTGCACTTTAAGCAAATGAACAATCTTAGTGCCTTTTATGGCATGGCTCATGCGTGATTTAATCATGCCAGCTAGCCAAAATAAATTATCTTTCTGTGATTCCTCAGTTCAGAAGTACAACTATAGCTTTTACTCATAGATTTATAGCAAAGCATTTAAAATAATAAAGGGCTTTCTTTGTCTTTTTTTTTTTCTAATCAGAACAAAATTTATGAAGATACTAATCCTTGAAGAAATCACAAAAGTCCTGCAGCCCTAGAGATGGCAAAAATTTCATGGATGTCAATAGTGAAATAATGTGTTTTAACACTTAAGGATTTTTTTTTGTGAGAATCATAAAGCAGTCAGTAGTTTTCCATAGTTCCACTTTTCTCTTGACATTATGTTTGTGGAAAGTATGTTGCTTACAGCTAAGCATTGACATCTTCAACACACGTTACTAATACCTCACTTTTCCTATTAATTAACATTCATATTCATGCTTGTTTCTTGAAACATTTGACCAACAGTAATTAGTTAATCAATTATTCTTATTTCTTTTCCTACTTATTAGCTTTTAAGATAATAACCCCATAGCTTCTGGTGGGCAGACAATGTTACCTTTGCCTAGTAGGTAAGTTACCAGGGTCCTGAGGGTACCCACAGGCCTCAGTGTCCCTGAGCCCACACTCCAGGGCTCCCCCTCATCCATAGTCCAGGAGTTCATTTCAAGTGAGTCTGGGGCAGTCAGGGCCCACAGAGGCTCATATTTAAGGTTTCAGGATTGTCCCCAGCTGCACTACCGCCTTGCAGTGGGACAGGCTCTGGCTGTGAGGTGCAGCTGCACTGCCCACCACCCTGATTTGCCCCAGCAACCCCTCCATGTGTCCTCTGCTCTAAGGAGAGGAGAAATAAAGTTAATAAAGTTATATATAAAATACAACCCCTTTGGTTCATACAGCATGCAGGTGGTAGTCCTCAACTGAAACCACACGGAACTCGGCTGAGTTTTACACATCTCTGTAGAGACATGTCACACTCCGTTTACAGCAGTGTATGTCTCCGTAACAAATCAGCTGCATGCTCTATGTGGTATAATCCTAAAGCAATTCCACAGTTGTCTTTAATTTGTAAGTATGCTGAATGGTAAGTTCATCGTAGTCAACTTGGGGAACCTAATGTCACCCAACTATATTTAAAGAAAGATCTAATGTAAATATAGTTTATTCAATCCACTTTTAGAGACAATCATCCTAATCTAAAACAAATAGTGAACAGGTACAGTTATAATTTCTCAATAATATGGACACATATTTATATTGTCAATAATTTACAGTCCAAACGACTTTCTTTCAGAGCTGCTCTTCATTTCCACTTTTGGAGAATATAATATATGGTGTGCTAGCCCTCTCAAGAGACTCTCCAGTACTCAACTAAGAGGCTCATTTAAGAGTTTATGGCTTTGATTAAAGTCAAATTGTCATGCACCTTGCTGAATCCCAGATAGCTCAATGTGAACCCTAACTCTGCACATGTATAGTTTTTCCTGAGTATTGTAACTTTGTCTAATTTACTGCTTCCATGGCATCGAAGAATATATCTTGTGAATTGATGAGTATTTCATATATTTGATATCTATCAAGTTACATAAATGTGCAAAACCCAAGTTGTGAAACCTGAAGAAAGAATATGACTTGAGAGAAAACATTTAATCTAAATACACTAACATTATTGTCTGAGTGACAGGAGTCAAAGATAGGCAAAAGATCATGCACCAAGTATCATGCAATTTTTGCATGTATATTAACACAGAGAAGCTCAAAGAAAGCTTTCAGAAACAGGTAGTCTGTTATTAGGGCCTCATTCTACCATTAGACAATTCAGAGTCTGTAGAAAATTGATGATCATTTTTAAGTTACTTCTACTAGGTTATTTCTACTAATGTTAGTAAGGTCATGTTCATCTAGAAATCCCAAGGAAACAGAGTGTATTGATCATAAAATACCCGAAAAATAAGAATTGATAATACTTATATAAAATCTCCCTTAATTTCAACATCCAATTTTCATAATTCATTTCTCTGTCTGAAAAATATATAAAAAGATAATAGATGTGAAATTTTCTTTGATTATTTTAAAAAACAATTATATTAATGTTACAGGATCTTAATTATTTAAGATCCTAATAATTTAAAATCCTGAATAATTTAACATCCTAATGTACAGGATCTTAAAAGATAGTAGAATGAAAAAAAAAAAAGGAACAAGTTCTTTAATGCTATATTATTTAGTTTCCTATAGAAATAGCTTTCTTGGAAAAAACATCTTTTTCATTCCTATTTAATTCTATCAAATTTTCCAGAAAGAAATACTACATTTGTCAATGCAAGCAATGGAAGAAATCCTTCATACGCACACATACAAAGAGTCAGAATAGAGTTATAAATGCTCAGGATTCAAGTTCCTATTTCATAGCAGCTAGAATGAAAATGTGAACCATTTCCATAAAATTGTCAGTGTCTTGTGATTTAAAAAGTTATTTTTGAATTTATTTCCCACAGAAGAAGATCCCTATCTTCCGATCTAAAATTAAACTGTGAGCCTTATTCTGTAACCAGTCGTATGTAAGATAGGTACTTAAATAAGAGTGAGAAATCTTAGAGTTCTAAAAGTATTAGAAGTAGGTCACAGGAAACCCTAGCTATACTTGGGAAAACCTTCAGTTACAGAGGTATTCTTGTTAAAGAGCTGCAATTATCTCCGCATAAACTGTGGATTGCTCATACATAGCTAATTAAGGAAGCAAAAAAGTTTTTATATCTAATGTAGGTAGTGGAGAAGTATTTGTATGTAAAACAAGGTGTTCCACTTTCATGAGGTTAGTAAAGAAAACTCAGTGAATGCCTCACTTGAAATTGGTTAGAGGAGGAAGCAAATAATGAAATTAAAAGTCTTAATAGAATAAGTTGCATTCCCACAAACCTGAACCTGAAGACTTTGGTATCCTCACACCTTTTCACTTCTTCTTGAACAGCAAAGTGCTATATATTCTCTGTTTTAAAGTTAAAAAAACAAGGTGCTGCATAGGTGTGTTGATACCTTATTTGCTTGCATTAATGATGCGGGAGAGTATAACACCTTTTGTTGTTGTTATCTAATATCTTTTATTTTCCAGGTTGAGACAAAGGAGAAGATACATCTGTAACACTCTCAACATCTGAACTTTTACTTTGTGGAGCAGAGCCATCCTTGTGTTCTAACTATGAGACCTGTGAAGGTCTCAGCTGAATTTGTCAAGACCTTGGTACTACTGGCCACTGGCAGATGTTAACAGCAAAAGATGTTGCTGTTGATTAAACTCTGAGCCCCACTGAGGAGGAAATGTGCTTTTGTATAGAAGGAAAGCAAGGCAAGATCTTCAGAGTAGAAGCTCATTCTTTCTAAAACATACACAGACAGCAAAACTAAATTCCAAGTCTAAAAGAAAAAAAGATATTATAGGTATATAGAATCAAATGGAAGATACATTTTCTAAAAGAATGTAAAACTTCTTGCTAGTGTTTTCCATTAATTCTCTGAGTTCTGTCTGCGTATGGTAGAATCCTGAATTCCTACCTAGCTGAGGTAGAGAATGTATTTACTAAAATTCCTTTAACGAAACTATGCCTAATTTACCATTTATTCTGTCATAATAATCACAAAGGAATGTGAATACCACCTGTAATCATTTATTAGACATATGTTATATATTTATACACAAAAATATACATACACATATTCAACCTAGTTATCAAATATTTTTAAAGTTTATGATTTTCTGGTAATTCTTGTTTTGTAATATGATGTTCAGGCTATATAACACAAACTGCAAACTATGAACATCTATGTCTAGGAAAGATAAATAAATACATAGCAACCAGTTTCACCTGCATAAAATTTAAAAAAGAAAAAAATGTCAGAGACAGTTACAAGTAAAGAATCTACTGCATGATTAAATGGAAGTATTGATTCATCTCTGAGGATATTCCAGGGCATTTTTTTGTGATTTTTAAGGATTAATGATATAACATCATTTTCAATTAGTAAACTATTATTTCCAACTGCACTGGTTTCTTATATTGCCCTTATTTTCTTTTCTTGTTTTAATTCTTTTTCTTTTTGCACACTAAGTGCATTCTGCTGTGTATTTCAAAAGATTTTGCTTAATTATTTTTTGCCTCAATAAATGGGATTATTTTGGTTAATATTGACATATTTTATCCAGAGCTATGTTCACTATAATAAGCTAATTCAGAATGAATAACTCCATTCTACATTCGTTTGCCATCGACATTGTGTTGTGCAATACTACACTTATGAATCAGAGACTCACAGAATAATTACGTTTGGAAAAGAGCTTCAAGATCACCAAGTCCAACCATAAAGCCTTCAGTATGATGCCTGCTAAATCTTGTCCCTAAGATCTTGTCCCGTCTTGTCTACATATTTCTTGAACACTGTCCTCAGGGCAGCTTGTTGGTCATTTCACAGTCATTTTCTATTAAAAGGTACAAATATAAAACAACAATATCCTGAGAGAATTTAGACACTGCATTTCAGAAACAAATTTAAAGGACGAATCTCTAAATATGACATGGTAGTTCTAATGAGAATGAATACATTGAATATACCACTAATTTAAGAAATATAGTATCTTTAAATATTAATGAGGAAGAGCTTAGCCACTTTCTTTAAAAAAAAAATCTGAAATTACGTATTTTTGCTGGTTATATTTTCAGGTTAACGTTAGTATCTATCCAACATTTTTACTGATTCTCAATACTGAATATCTCAGGCCTGTAATTTGGATTTTCTATTGCATAACAGATCTTAAGCGTTAGGAGAATATATATAATCTCCTGAAGTATCTAGATAAAGAAGCTGATATATACATAAAATGGTATGACATAATCTCTCCATCTACATAAACATGTTTGGTAGAAATCTTAGATATATTAACTCATTTCACTTCTAAGAATTTTAGAAAATTCATTCTTGATTCCCAGCCATTTATATTTTATTTAAAATATCTTGGAAAGGTAGTTTTATCTTTTTCCAACAATCTTCTTTACCACTTCAAAGGCTGCTTGACTACTGGTAATTAGTTGATCAATGCTTAACATATAGACTTATTCTCAGACAGCAATTTGTTTCCTTCTTTTATATGCTAAGAAAGCTTTCATATGCTTTCATATGCCATCTTCCATCAGCAAGAACAACAGAAATTCCATTTAAAAAGGAAAATGCCTCATGCCTCATACTTTAGATTAACCTTTGCGTTATTGACACAATTGAATTGTGGAAGAAATGGTGAAATGCTTTCCTCTGCAGAACATTTTGGTTTCTGTGTTTTTGCAGCATTTGTGGAGCTGTCAATTTTAGTTTCATGTCTTCATTTTTATTTCATGGCTTCACCTTTCACAAGATAAAGCAATGATCTTCAAAGTGACGATTCAAAATGTCAAACTACTGCTTCTTGAATGCTTATTTTTTCAAATGTGGGTATAGGTTCCAGATGGCATAAGGAAAAAAAAATCAACTCATTTTATTATTCAGTGATGAGAATTTTTCCATCTACTAGTCAGTAATAACTTTGTAGTCACTTACAAGAAGTAGAGTTAGATCTTTGCTTTGAAGCGAAATCTAGAAACAGAAAGCAAACAAACAAAAAAGTGGAGATTTTCACCAAGGAGTTTCCTCTTATACAGACAGATCTTTTCTACCGTCTTACAAATACGTAAACTTAAACCTTTTCTGTAAAGGTGAGAACCATGAGATAAACTGCAGAATCAGCTGAGAAATTGCAGAGTTGTGTAATAAATTCTTATGTACCTTTGATTGTCTTATCTGCCCTCTACAACCTACTCTGCTTCCTAGGACTTTCTTTTTTATCCAACCCCCTGAATAGATTCAGGTATTCACTACTTACCGAAGTAAATGGGAAAATTGCACTAACTGATTAATTATTGAATTACCATCCTAATTACCTAACACTAACAATTTTACCAATAGCTTTCAGGGTGTGTGTTTTCTGACATTGTTTTGCTGGGAATACTAGCATGTATTCAAAAAAAAAAAAA
>JAWLRI010000269.1:153312-186969 GCA_034781795.1 Crypturellus tataupa
GAACTAGAGGAAATGGCCACAAACTGAAGCATCAAAAGTTCCACAGGAACTTAAGGGAAAATTTCCTGACAGTGAGGGTGATAGAGCACTGGAACAGGCTGCCCAGAGATCTCTCTGATGGAGTCTCCTTCTCTGGAGATCTTCAAGACCTGCTTGGATGAAGCCCTGTGCCATGTGCTCTGGATTGCCCTGTGTGTGCAGGGGGTTGGACTAGATGATCTCTAGAGGTCCCTGCCAACCTTAAGCATTCTATAATTCTATGATTCCAAGTACACCTTCATTTTTTTTTAATTGGGGCTAAATAAGAGAAATACCCATTCTTCTGTACTCTTGTTGGATCTTTACATATAAGAGTGTCTTGTCATCTAAAAGAGATTTGTACTGATTTCCAGCCTCCAAGTCCTCCTTTCAGAAGTTTTATCCTGTCCTTTACAATTTCTTTTATCACCCTGATGATAGGAGTATTAGAAGATCTTTCAGTAGACCGGACAATGCCACTAGCAAATAGCTCTGTCTGCTTTCTTTGCCTCTATGCTACGGCACAATCAAAGTGTCCTTTATATTCATTTCTATTAAATAGGTGTTTTGCTTTATTTGATACTTGCCTTTAAATATAATACATATTATTACAATAATTATGTACATTTTGCATAGTCATTCACCATATATATGCATAATTGTGCAATTATGTACAGCAATAGAGTGATTAATGGCAAATTCTTAATCCTTCAAAGCTAAACCTGTAAAATAATCATTATTATTCTTCCATTTTCTTAATATTTTATGTAAGAAACAAGGTAGAGAAAAACATTTGTTTCCACTAGATCTTGCTATTCCTAGCATAAGAAATATCAGCACTTAAAAGTATAGGAGGTTAATAGGAATTATTTTTGTTCTGAAAGGCGAAGCAAAATTAAGGATTTTTTTCCTATACTATGATCTGCTTTTGCAGGTAGGATTAATTTTTTTAAAGTGTTTATGGGACAGATCCTTAGATGGTCTTAATCATACTTAATTACAATAAATGTGAGCTGTATACAGACAGAGGTCCATACAGATACCGACTGGAGGATAAAGTCCCCTGGTCTTATTGCATTCATAGCTACCTATTTGGAACAAAGTTTGCTGGCAGAAACAGTGTAAAATTATGGAATTTTGGGAACACAAAAATATCTGGGGCCCTCAGCTTATTCTATAAGAAGAGAAGCAGCAGCTGGGAGTGCAGCAGGGAGGCATCTGAGATGGCAGCACTGTGCCTGCACATCAGCTATTGCTATGCAATGTGGACTCGCCCAGTCAGAAGAAAAGAAGGCTGCAAGAGCTCCAGAACTGTATAAAATAGAAAAAGGAGTAATCTGCAAGTAGGTATGTGGGGAGGAGTCTTCACCTTTTTCCAGGTTGTCTTTCCTCTGTGTATTTCAAGGCATGCAGGAGCAGAGAGGCTGAGCTAGGCTTGTGGTCTGCCCTTGAAAAGTCAGTTTTCTCTCTGCAGGTTTCTGGTTCTCCAAATGTAAACCAAACAAACAAAAAAACAAACAAAATCAATGGTTACGTATCTGTTACAGTGAAGATCTCTACATATGACACAGAAAGAAACCCTTTCAGTTATACAGCAGTTGTAAATTATTCAAACCATGAAACTCATCAACTTTGTACACTGGTCAGCTCATTCTTAACATCTGTAAAGAAAATGAGCTCACTTTTGAGCTTATATTAAGGTACCTATTTCTACATATAGGCCACTAAATCAGTACCTAGACCTGGCATTTGTTATCCAGATGGGGATAAATACACAGGATTTGTTCTTAAAGACTCAAACTACAGATTCCCTAAGAAAGAGAAATCTGTATGTCTTTGAGGATTAATCAGAAAAGTAAATTGGACTGAATGCATTTCTACCTTGTCTTTCATAGTTGCAGTCACGATGATCCACAGATGTAAGTGAAGTAAGGTAAACCAGTGGAGGTAGTATCTTAGGCTTTCTGACCGTGGTTGCAATGTGAGCCTTCAATTTCACTTGCTTCTTCTAGTTACATGAGTTGGACTAATAGCAGACATGGTACTGGTAGCAGGCAATGGTCCCACGTGTAATGTGTCCCCTGGTTTGAACTCTTCTACTTTGCAAGGGAGACCAACACACTTAACAGCAGTGACTTTGCCCCTTGCTTTCCAGCAATGTTCTCCTGTGGAGAAAAGGGGACACAATGAATATTTCAGGCATCATTACAATAATTAGACTCCTGATTTCGATGCCTGTTCCCAAATGCAAGCCCTCCTACACATCTCAGCATAAAAACTCAGTCCTTTTGTTTGTCTTTCCTAATCATAGAATCCTTGTGGTTGGAAAAGACCTTCAAGATCATTTGAGCCCAACTTTGATAACAACACTTAGGCTGTTCTTGCTCTAGACCCACAGAGGCACCACGTGTGTGATTTCACACTTATTCCACCAGGTGTTTCCTGTTCAGGGCATCTCTACCATCTCGCAGTTGTCAGCTAATCAGTGAACTCTCATATTTTGATTTCTTTTTTACTGCTAACCTAGGTGATGATAGAGAAAGCAAATTATAAAATAAAAGAGTTTGACTGATTTTTTATTTGTTTATTTTTATTATCTGCTTCCATTTCATTGTAAACGTGAACTTTCTCTAAGGCATTTGTTGAAACTGTTGTTTTATGTTTGTCTTATGAAGAGGATTTTACCACCATCTCAGAATATTTCTTTGACCTACCACTTTTCTCCACCATCTGGCACATTTACTTGAAGTAAACATGTAAGGTCAGAGGCCAACACAGGCATGCGGAGGGACAGTTTTGCCACAAAAGCAGTAAGGAATAAGTGGGTATTTCTGAATATCTCATTGTGCATTTTGTTCAGCTGCTGAACACAAAGAAGAGAGGTTAGTCATATGGTTGAAAGAAAATAAAAAAAAAAACAAACAGACAAGCAGAATGGTGCCCAGTGAAGGGCTTTCTGTCCCTTTTATTTTTCTTCTCTAAGCCTTTCTAAACATTTTGCTAACAATGTAGTAAGAAGGGTAAAAAAATCCCATCTCCATTCTTTATGAGATCTGGTTTGCACACAGAGTTTAGTAGTGGTCTAGAGACCTCAAATTGCTGCAGGTACAGATAGACAGGCAGAAATAAGTGAAGATATCTGCTTTCCAGACACAAAGCCATTGTTTGCATGCAAAGTTCTGATTTGGGCATATAAAGACAGAATGCTGGGACAGCACTTATATGAAGAAAGAGAATAAATGAAAGGATCCTACAAAAGGATGTACAAAAGGATGTACAAAAAGATGTACAAAAGATTGTACAAAAGGAAAGGATCCTTACACCAAGGAGGAATGGCCATATAGAATTTAAAGATTTCTAAGTAGGAAGGGTAGGACCAGGTGAGCAAGAGGTTCTTCTTCTTTTTCATTGTTACCTTTATCCAGAATTGCTACCAGATTTTAATAACCACTTTCAAAAGAGATTTTCTGCTGTTTTACATACATGCTTTCGAAGCCTTCTTATGTCTTTGCCCTCTGCCTTCAAAGGTATTTCTCTTTAAGAGCAGTCAGTACAATGAAACAAAACCTTCTCTGTCTCATCATTAGGATTTTTCCACTGTGGTGTGCCTACAGGACAAGGGGATCAAAGACATGCAAAGCTGGGTTTTCTCCTCCACACAGAGACCAGTCATCAGGGATCTTCTGTCCAGAACATGCCTACTAACAGAAAAGAGGAAATAATCTATAGCCCTAAAAGGGATGGCACAAATCTTTGCTGTCCAAGAGTAAAGGGGAGCAGAAAAGGACACCTGTCAAAGAAGCACAGCCATATGCTCTAACTTCTATGGGGAGTACAGGGAGAAGTAAAGCTCATAATGAAGAATTCACTGCACGTTATAATGATACTGCACAACAGGTGACGAAAAGGTCTGATGGATCATGCTTGCAACACTGGTTTACAGAGAAAGTATAAATAAAACATCTGTTTCAAACTCTACCTTTCGATATTTCACATAGAATCACCCTATTCAAGGTCTAGGAAGTCTAGAGAGTGCAAATTTGAGGGTTAGTGAAAGAATATTGTATTGTAATAACTCCATCTCAAGGATTCACATATTCTCTCCAATCTTCTGAAGATGACATCTGATTAAAAGACTTGTTTAAATAAAACAAAATTTTAAAAGTGTACCTTTTATGTTACCTTGCTCTGTAAGACTTTCAAGATCGAACAGATTGTCTGGGCCTGAAAATGACTATACAAAAGGAAGGGAAACTTTTAAGCCAAACTTTTCTACCACATCTGCTTATTCCACTCCATCAATTAACTGAATTTTTATCTTATCAGCATTCAGTTTTAGCTAATTTTCTCCCTCTCAAAACAGTTTTGAGTGTCCCAGAGCCTGGAAAAGTCAAATAAAACTATTCCAAGGTCTTAAGAGAAACACAAACAATATTTTGAAACAGTATCAAAATTTAAAACAAAATATTTTCTCCCTTTATGCAATATATACATAGAGCAGAACACATAATACAACAGAGGTTTGACATGTCTTACAGATGGTCATTTGTATACTACTAAGTCCTGTGACATTTCAATAAGAAACATGCGGCAGCAGAGATATAATTCCATCTCTATTATGACCTGAAAAGTATTCTCCATACTTTGTAGTAGAATAACCCATCGCATTGCCCATCTAACAGGCATTCAAATTCAAAAGATATACAAAGAATATGCATTTAATGGACTTGTTATCTACAGTCACAACAAGTTAAGGATGTTATCTGTCTGGCTAGAAATGGGTAAATAAATTTCATAGAATTGTTTAAAAAAATCTGGATTATGAAACTACTTCATGAAAACCTTACCTGATACTGGAAATATTAGATACTGTAAACCGTCTATAATGAACTCTTTTTTTTTTTTTTTTTTTTGGTTTTGCTTTTGGTTTTGCTTTTCAATTTTAATTATATCTAACAACTCCACTGAATTTAAAAGTCTACCCTCTAATAAGAAAAGAACTGATCTCAAATTGATATTGATTCTCTCTGAAGCTAGACCTAGGATTTCCAGTATTTTTAGATTTTGCAGCAGTGAGATAATTAAGTATGCTACTCTTCTTTAGAATCAAAAATTTATTAATAGTCATAGAAAAGAAGCCTGGTACTTAAAAGGAACATCAGAATTTTGGTACAGAGGTTAGAGCTCTGTTTTGCTAAAGTTTCAGCTTTCTATTATTCTTTTTTTTTCAGCATAGAATTAAAAATATCTAAAGTCCTCCTCCCTTGTCCCTATGCTTTACTTTACAAATTATGATTCTACACGTCAGACATGTATTTCTGTTTTTAGTCTCTTGCCACACTGGTAAATATTGCATTTTTCATTGGTTTTAAGTCATTAAAATCAGTAAACAGCAAAAATGAATGAAGCAGCCACTCATATATTTTTAACCTCTCTGAGATAAAAACACTTTACAATAGGGAAGAAGAACAGATGCTCGTCTCTAAATGCTAAAGCCACCAACTGGGAATATGTCAGTAGAAACTGCTGCCATCTGCTTTCAACTGTTCTTTTTACCTAGCTCTCTGAGATTCGTATTAGAATTCATAGCCATACATTTCCACTAGGAGAGGTGCAGAGAGAATAGTATAAACAGGAAGTCTTCCATGGGCCCTCATCTTTATTAAATAACAACCTTTGGTAATTACTGGTCTGCGAGTTCTCTAGAAAATTACAAATCAGGGGCAGCCCTTCAAGGATGATGTAGTGACAGCAGGTTTTTTTAGTAACCACTTCTCATTACAACTTTCCTGCATTTTGTTTATCCTGTTTACTTTCCTTCTTGCTGTTCTTCTTCCTGTTCTCCCTCTCATCATGATATAAAGGAAAACACTGTTTTAGTAGGTTTTGTAGCTTCCCATGGTAGGCCATCTTCCCATGGAACTGGCTCAGTGACTTCTGTAAACACAGCGCCTTGTGGATATGAAGTGCCTAATGCTCACGATCCATTGCAGTATGGCCTGTGTTTTTGAGCTAACCTAAACATCTAGGAACCAGGAGAAGACTCTTTTTACAGTTTTATTATCAATACCTATTTACCTATCATTGCAAAGATAGGAATCTTCAAAAACACCTTCTCCAAGAATACGTGAGTTGTTTTTAGGAGTTTTGGTAGCAAGTGAGATCGAGCATTTATTTGCAGTCAGTTCTATTATCCTTCCTTTTCTCCTTTAATCTTTAATTCAATGCAGCCTTATTGGTCATTTTCACAAGAAAACTTGGAGCTAGAACATATGCAGTGCTCCCTCTGAAATCTTGCCATCCCATCTCTCTCACTCCAGGAACTGATGAGAAAGATGAATCCAAAATTATGTAAGAACAAAAGGTCAGTATAAAGCTGCACTCAGAGAGATTTGAATATAATGGTTCTCCTTTGTTTGTTCTTTGTTTTTTTCATTGTGGCTTTCTCACAGCACATTAAAGAGATAAAATCAGTTCTTTTTTAAAAAAAAACACACAATCTGAATCTTCCTTTTAACTTCAAAATCAGTTTTATAATCTAAGAAAAATGAAATGTGTAATGATCAAAAAAATAAGTATTTCTCTCTCCCGTATGTTTAGTTCTGGTGGCATAACTACTTCATTTTTCCACTGCGTATGGTCCCTAGGTGCTTAAAGTTACAAGAAAGGAAAAAAAAAAAAGTGGTATTTTTTTCACAGAAACATAGAATGATTGAAGGTTGAATCGGTCCCTGGACATTGTCTGGTTCAAACCCTCTAGTTTTATAGGGTCCCTAGAGCATATTTCACAGAATTGTATACAGATGGGTTTTGACTATCTCCAGACTGGGAAGCTCTCACAATCTCCACAAACTGTGCCAGTCCTCAGCCACCTTCACAGTCAAGAAGTTCCCATTCAGATGAAATCTTCTGTGTTTCAGTTCATGTCCATTGCCTGTCATCCTATTGCCGGGCACCACTGGAACATGTCTATCCTGTCTTCATTTTATCTACACAGTCTCTTCAGATATGAATATTCAGATTCAAAAAGATTGAAAAGAACAGCAGAATGAAAAGGTGATTTTGTAACACTTCTGTCTTTATTTTCCCCTCTGTAAAAAAAGTCATATTCTATGTCCTTTGTCATTGCATTTAATCAAAAAAGACAACTTCTGGGCACAGTAAGTGTGCTTGCATGGGATCCTGCCCTTGACTTCCAAGAACTAATGCAATATAAACAACAATTAGTTTTATTCATCTTTCTAAAAAGTAATACCTGCATTTCAGGGTATTCAGAGGTCATCTGTGTGGTATTGAAGAAGATTAAACACAGTGAAAATCCCCAAATCTTTCTCTTTTTCTCGTTCAGGAGAAAAGACGTGCTATGAACTGGCAGTATGAGAGTGACACACCAGATATGTGGTCTTGTAAGGTGTATATACCGTACTACACTATTATCCTTCAAATTTTAACGACGAGGAAGATAATAGGTAAAATTGAGATTTTTATGGATTCTTTCCTTCCCACCTGAGGGTGGTGGGAGGAAGGGAGGAAGGTAATCTTAGTTCCATAGCTTGATTACTAATTGGGAGAGAGTTTATGCATTGTTTTATATACTGCTGTTTTTGACAATTGCATGACTTCCATGAAAATTTCCCTAATATTTACCACCTAAGCACAATAGACAGATTTACCTCTTTATGACAGGAATATGAAATATAAGGTATTAATTAAGTGGTAAAACCCTATATAGAATTTTCTTGTCCTCTATGTCAAGTTTGTTGCTCTAAAGCTAAGGTCCTACCTTTCACTTAAAACCATATCTTACAGTCATAGAGTGATAGATTCATTCCCTTTTTTTATTTTTTAGCTTAACAGATCTGAGCAAAACAGGGCATGAAAGGGGAAAGTTGTACTTTGAAAAAGGGTAAAAATGAGAACTTTACTGCTGTACTATGCAGTATGTTCTTGCAGCGCATTCTCTTGAAGTTATGTTGTGAATATCAAAAGCCAGATGTCAGGAAGCATATTTACAAACTATAAATGCTTAATGTGAAAAATATGAGTGCTTAATGTCAAAGATATTTTGTCTCTGAATTACAACACCCAGACGCCATTGAATCTGAAAATCACAAAAAGTGAATATGGGGGAAGAGCGAAAAATGACAACTGTGAAAGGGATTGAAAAGAGGGGAGATCATGAAGGGATATCAAGAAGATATATGCTTGACTGATATAAACAAATCATGTTAGATTTCCCCTGAAATGCTTTAAAAACTTGGAGGAACATTTAAACCAGAAATGCTTTTCTATCTCTACTAAAACTGCGTAAAGTAATATAGAGGCACAGGCACAATAAATTGTATAATACATTATAAAATAACGACACAGAGACATTGTTTTTGTTGATTGAACTAGAAAATCCGATAGAGCTGATAGAGATACCAGCAGTGATTTAAAAACAGGAATTTGTAAAAATATACTATAGGTACCTTCATGGAACTACTCAAAACAAACCTACCAACCAACCAACCAAATAAATAATTAAATAACAACCCTGCCAGTTCCACAGGCAAAAAGGAGGAGCCCTGTGAGAAGTCTTCTAAGTGTTTATCTTGGCATATGTTGGAGCATAATCAGTCACCTATTGTATGCAATGTTGTCATGCATGTCTCCCCCTCCCCCCCGCAAAAAAGGAGGAGGAATTTTCTAGGAATATTTTGAAGAACATTTCTAAGAAATTTCTAGGAAATTTTCAAAGAAAATTTCTTTTTCTAGAAGGAAAAAGAAATGTTTTTATAACAAAAAAAGTAAGGTAAGATTTCCCTACTCTCAAAAACCAGGAAGATGGCTAGAATGTACAATAAACAATAGACAAACAGGAAAAGAGAAGAAAAGAAAAAAAAAAAAGTAGAAAAAAAGAGACAGTTTGATTAAAACTGAGAATAGAACCCAAGAATTAGTGATCTGGAATTAACAGTAATAACAAAAGCATAATAAATACAGACCTTAAGGTTTGCTGCGTTACAGGAGACTTAAGTATATTAAAAATGCTGTCTGGAGAATAATTTAAAAGTCTTCATCTTTCGAATGGACATTTTTGCTGGTTAAGACCAGAAAGACTCTGCACCCTGAAAAGCACCTCACCTTCTCCTGAAAAATATCTGTTCCAGCTTCTTTATTATCTGCTTTTAATCTTGAGGATCCAAAGAAATCTCAGCATCTGTTTGTTGGGGTACAATCCCCCCAACCTAGTACAATCCCCCCTGACCCTAGTCTAGATCAGAATAACACCACTAATACTTCAGATTTTTATGAAAATTATAGAATATATGGCTGAGATTTTCAAAAGTAGTACTTACATTCAGTCTCTCTTATGCATACTTTAGTATTTAATAAGTGGTTAGTTCTTGATTACTATTAAGAAGCCAGAAATTCTGCTTTAATTAAGATTCTGAGTAGTTACCATGCACTTAGCAAGTCATTTCATTCATTAAAATAACTATAGATATTTTGAAATCATAGTGTTTGTTTTCTCCCCTGTAAAAGGGAAAATAAATCCTGCCAAAAACTGACCTGAATCACAACACGACTCCTGTCCCCTTAAATTTCACACTCATATATTTTATAAACTGCTCACCCATATACAGTGCAAATGTGAATCATTCTCTTCTTAATTGCCAATATGTCACTGCTAAACATCCATATGCAGCTTACAGACTGGTCTGCTACTTGATCTGAGGGGAAAGGGTTGAGGAAGCAGCTGTCACAACAATATCCGTGCTCTGGTCAGGTGGAGCAAACAGATCAGGCATGCACAAATTCCATTATTTTAGCCTTCTCCTCGATCCTGTCATCCTGCAGAGAGGGGCTATTGCAGGCTGGGCTAGTAAAGACCCCAGCTACAGCCTCCTGTTAGACCTCATGAGCTTCTAACCATTGTAGCCCTTCTGGGGAACCCATATTAAATCACTTGTTTTTCAAGTCTTTGGCATGTACCCCCTAGGGAGTCTTACTTTTTAAGATTCCTGTTCATCTATTGGTTGACTGTATTTCTTTTCTGCAGTTGGCTGAAATTCAGGGAGGTCACAGGATCTGTGTGCTGAGTATTGTACACATGCATGGGGAGTGCTGTCAGACAAAATAAATATTCTTTGTAGTATTTGTTGAAAAACTTCCACAACTGCCCAGCAGCTTGAGGAACTACAGGCCTATTGTGTCTGCTTGAGTAGAGTGCTTAATTCATTTACTAAGAATTCCTTTAGGCTCTAGTGCCAATGTATCTCAAAGACTATTGCAGATTTGTAGCAGTTACAGATAGTGGAACTGTGTAGTCTCATTTAATCACTTTTCTTCTTCATGTCTCTGCATGCTTATATCATCTCCTGTACCCAAGCAGCAGTGATTGGATTTAACTTCCTGCACATTAAGTTAGTGTCAGCTGTCATTCTTTGTATACATTCGCTAAATTCAATCTGGTCTACGTAGGAGAATGAGGCAGAGACACTGTAAGTATATTAAAGTCTGTTACAGAAAGACGAAGGGTTTGAGGCTTGAGATTGTGGTTCATATAAGGACAGCTAAGTTTGTGCTATTACTGTACTTCTCTTCGAGAATTATATAATTGAAATAAGCTTCTATAGTTTGCCTTTCTGCGTGTTAGGAATACTAAGCAAAAGAGACTTCCTCACACTGAAGTGAGATCTCTTTTTTCCTCCCTCTGCAACATAAGTTCAATAATATAGTGGGTAATGACAAGTTAACAGCTCTTGTAAATGATGTCCTTTATTCTCAAAACAAGCACAGCAAGGACAACAGGACATGCTACAACATAAACTGTGTGTCTTAGTCCACTTCTTTTTCCAGAAGAAACACTTCTACTAAAAGAAGCTAAGGTTCATTCCACCCTGGGTTTCTGTGGTAGAGTTGCTAACAAGAATTTGCATTCTCCTGCTGGCCTTTTAAATAGATTTGTTTTCTAGGAAGTAAGCAAACCTCAAAAACATATTTTATTTTTACTATCTCTCTGATGATATGAAAAACTATGTTTTTAACATAATAAATATGCCACACAAAACATTATTCTAACTTCCCTGATATTTCTCTGATGTACATTCACCATCCTGGACAGTTTACTGCCCTTTTCTGATTTGATACTTGTCTGACTTTCTTCCCTGTCCCTTTTCTGTTATTGATTACTTGCGAAACACATCACCCTAGTCACATCTGGCAGCCTTTCATATGGGAGAAAGATGCAGCACTTTCCAAAAAGTTCAGCAGTTTATGAACTAGAGTTCAAAGTTTTTCTTTTAAAGGTGGAACCTATTCTCTGGATTCTCCACCAAAACCGATCTGAATTAATTTTAAATGCTATTTAAAAGAATATTTTGTGGTTAGGAGAGATTTCTGAATAGTAATATAAAAAAAAGTCTGCAGAAGACACAAAATTATTTAGCTTCAGGAAATCCCTATACAGCGTAGCAAAACCCAAGCACCAGCAAGGACAATGGAAAATGAAACAATGCTGACAAATACAAGATAGTCCATAACAGAAAGAAGAGAGCTCAGTCTATTTTTCTAAAAAAGCTGATGTAGCCCCGTCGCCCAAGGTTGGGCTGGCTGGCCTGTTCGTGATTGGTAAAGACCTTGGAAGCAGTGGCAACCCACTCTGGTTTCTCTGATGCAAAGAGTTTTCAGAAAAACTCTCATAAAGTCTCTTGCTTCATTTATCCATGCAGTTCTCAAGTCAAAGCCTGCATAAATGTAGAGGTTGCATGTAATATGCACAGTTCATATTAGGAAAGGGAACAGCATTGAAATACTGTTCTTAGAATATTTGAGGACATAGAATATATTATGTCTCTTGCCTTTATTCTTCCAAAAATCCATCTGCATTAAGATACAATGTGTAGCTTACATTTCAATTCTTTTTTTTTCATAAAAAATGATAAAATTACTGTTTCTGCCACAAAGGTTGTTTTAATGACTTTTTTGTGGTATACATGAAAGTTTATCTTGTATATCACTGGGCATAATTTACCTTTGAAACTGTGAGTTGACTGAGCTGAACTGAAAGTAGATGTTTTATAAACTCTTTAAAATAAGTAAACAGAAAAGTAAATTGCATTTTAGAATAAATATGTGCGTAGTTTTGAAATGATTGTATTATCAAATGATGAGAATAGAGACAGTTCTATGTAAGAATGAATATAAAATATAAAATAGTTGATTCTGAAGGTTATAATATGCTGTTTGTAGTATCTCCAAACGTCAAAGCATTTTTTCATTGCTACCTTTCTGCTCCATTTTGGTCAAATGTCCAGAAATAGAAACACAGTTGAGTAAGTGAGGCTATATTTCAGTTTTGATTTGGGGAGAGATTTGGGTAAGAGATTTCTGATTAGCTCTCTACTTACCTCTATACTGATGAATAGGTTAGAGCTACTGATCAGGCAAAAGCACCCAGCAATGAGATTGCAATGAAATCCAAGAGATATTGTTTATCAGAAGAATTCATCTTTTGTCAGCATGGTTAAGATAACTGAGTGAAAAAACTGAGGGAAAAATCATTTTACATGGAGATCTGTAGCAAAACTGTCAGCTTCTACTGCTGTTGCTTAAATCTGCTGTTGTTGCAAGTTCACAAGGTAGGTGTAATGCAGTTTGGTCTACTTTTAAACCTTATATTCTTATTTGTCAGAAAGAACAGTGCCAAAAATCTCTTTTTATACTGTTAGGGACCACTATATTTTAATTGTTTGAAGAGAATTTTGTAACAGAGGGACTAAAAAAGTCTGCTCCAAAGAATAGAAGCTGTATTTCTCTAACATGCATTTTGAATTCCTTTAGTGTAGGCTGCTCTGTGAGCTTAAATAAATAGCTCTATTGATAGCTGTATTGATACAAAATGAGGCAACCCTTCCTCTTGCTCTTTTATTTCCTATCAAATCCTAAAAAAATGTTGAAAATACTGTACAAAAAAAAAAACTCATTGATGATAACCTGAATTTGTTTTGTGGCATCAATATAGAAATGACCAAAATCCGAAACTTGAAACTACAACCTCTTTGCAACCTTAAGTGACATGAAAAAAAATCTATGCTTCAGGCACTTCAGTGTCAATATCAACCTTTGGACACACAGACAAGGTCAAACCAATTTAGAAGATATAGCCAACAATAATAAGAAATATTTAAAGGTCAACAACATAACCTTTATGTTATTGGACAAGGTACTAATAACAGCAGCAGGACAGACATGATTTATTTTAACAGTTCTTTCAATATAACAGATTTCTGCCCAAGTTAGTCAGGAAGGAAAGTGGCAGAGAGGAATAATATTCACCAGTGTGTGAGAAACCCACACTCTGTGCACATGGGTATATGTTTTTAATAGATTTTTAAATTTTATCTCACTTAACCATAAGCACAAGCACTCTTTTACTAGAGGTAAGAAAAATACAGTGGGATACAGATTAAGTGCAGAATGGTGTCAGAGCCATAGGAATATGTCACTGGTCAGATTGCTGCATATAGCCTTTTTAGAGAACAAACATCTTGCTGTCCAATGCAACATCTTGCTAGGACAAGCTGTAACCTCAGGTAACCATGCACTTGGAGAATATTCATACTTATATATGTGTGTGTGTATATATAAAATGCCTAAAGAACAGATAATAGACTGGGTATATATATCCTAACAAAAGGGCATAATGCAATAGAAACAAAAAAGGGAAAAGACAATACTGAAAAATACAATTAAACTGTAATAAAATTACTTGTGCAAGCTTCAAGAGAGAGATATGAGATAAACTGCATATTTTCTTGTAAACTGTTGTTCTGTGACTATTATTGTGTGAAGCTAGGCACAATGCTGTATGTTTTTGTGAGGTAAGAAATTCTCACATGATAAAGGTACATTGGGACCTTGGAGGTCTAAGTACCTGGAAAATTTCTGTGAACCTATTCATCAGCTGGCTTCTCATCTTGTTGCAGTCACGATAGTTTATGGATAGAGAAGTTTCAGAATATTCTGTAATGAATGCATTATATTTTGGCAGGGAGCAAAGTGATTTTTTTCCTTCCTCACAAGACTTTCAACATTTCTGCTCTTTTATTACAGCATAGCAGGTCACTCCACCTACCCAGAGTAGCTCACCGCTTGCACTTATGAAAAAAAATCTCAATTCATACAACTTTTGAGGCTTGCAATTGTAATAAAATTAAAATAGTTCTTACACTCAGTGCAAGCCCCTGTCATCTTTGAGGAGCCCAGACCGCCATGTAAGAGGTGATCAGCAAAAGTCTGTATATGATTGTTTTCCAGGTCAGACAGAAACAGCTCTGTGAAGATGAATACAGCTGTCTCTCTGCAGCAGCAGGAATTAGAATTAGAATAAAAATTAGCAGAAGGAAGAAAAATATGAAAGATTTTATGACAGGTTTGTTTGCTTTTATTTCTTGATAAGCAATTTATTCGTGTACCAGACAGCCATTTACTACAGTGAGGTATGAGAGCAAACGTAGAAATCTTCCACAGACCTTCCACAAACTGAAGGCAAAAAGGAAGATGTTTCCTCTGCCCAGCCTCTGTTTTACTCAGATTGCTCTGTCAGGTCTGCACTGCCCCAGCAGTTAAGCAGATGGCCATCTTGGAGCGTGGGCTCTTTAGATGGCTGCCAGGACTCCAACAAGGAATAGCTTGGGTCAGGTCTGGATTTTGAGGGTGTTGAGGCAAATAAGAAATCAAAGTGTCTGCTACTGATTTAAACAAGAATAGTGAAAGACCAGAAACAGCCGTGAAACCATCTCATATTTTCCAGGAAAGAAAAAAGTTGAAGTATGATATTACAAGGACATAAAAGAAAGTTAACATCCCAAATTGACTATAGCAAAAAGATTTCCTTTTCTAATTTAGTGAAAATAAATAATTTTACAGTGAACTAAACAGGATACCAAAAGGCTGATGAGCTACTTAATTGAGGTTTTAGTTATTCCATTGAAAAAGCAATGGACAGTTTAGAGACTCTGCATAACGGCTGATCCGAGAAGGTGAGAGACAGCTCTCTTCATACTTAGGAATACTAGAATTTTATTAAGTGGAGGAAATGAGTGACAGGTCCAAGTGTCAGACAGGAAACTTTATAAAGTGACTCAGTGAAAAAGGATGGTTTAAACATAAGGAGGCAGGCAGCTTAACAGTTGACATAGGCATTGTGTTCTTCCATATGGAAGATCCTTTCTTGTCTGAACCTGTAAAGGATGCCAGTTCTATACAGTTTGGGTGTCTGAGCTGAAAATGAGAGTAGAAAGTATTGAATTAATAGCAGCACTGTCGGAGAATGAAAGAGTACACATTGTCATACAGACTAATTTGAAGAGCATTGTCTATTTGCAAATCAGAATACTGCACAAGGATAGCTACATATTTCCTCTCTTTTCCGCTGTCAGGAAAGCTTGTTCAGGTATAATATTATTCCAAAGAACTTGAAACCAAATCTCTCCTGCAGAAGAAATATTCTTGGCAGTTGAGGAGTAATATTTGCAAAAAAAAAGTATTTAAAAGTAATTAGAAAATTGCAGGTTCAATGCAGAAGTTGATGGGTGAGTTCAGATCATGTATATAGTTATTTCTTGGTTGGAAATGAAACTGCAAAATACTATAGCTCATTTCCATAGTTTCTTTCCTATAACTGTGTTCATCTAAAAAAAAATAATGATGGATATTGATGCTCTTTTTAGAAAAGATGAAGGGCCTAAGGTTTTACCACATCTTATCTAACACCAGGCATGGTTGTAAAATGTATCTAGAGTTATCCTTCTGAATCAGAGCAGAGAACTGAAAAAAAAATATATTAAAACCTGTAAATATAATGGTGTAATTAGAGATAACTTTTATCAAACAATTTGACCTCTCTTTAGAAGACCAAGAAAAGGAGGCATAAGAATGGTTAATATTTCTTAATACTATCATGGATTGCATCTCGGCTATATGTTCTCCAAAATTCTAAGAATTATTGAATACTTCTCTGCGCCTATCTGACGGTTCCCAGACACTCAAAGACTTCTCTCCCCTGTAAAAACTACTTCGGTGTACAGATCAATACGGTGAAATTGCAAAGAGGGTAGAGGTATTATGAAAGGAAGGAGAGTTGCGTGTCAGGAAGTGGAATATTGCACAGCCTTTTTGCAAAATTCTTATGTGTGAAGTGCCTAATACACACAGAATGGGCAACAGGCAGGAAGAAGTAGAAATTTTGTGCTCTTGCAAAACACTAGATATAAGATGATATCTGTTTCAGAAGCCCATGTACTAAATTTAAATTAAGAATTTGAATGCTGTGGAAACTATTAAATTATGTGGAAGATCTATATAGATGAAATATTCAAATAAAAATTTTTATTTAGTATGAAGGAAGACTTCAAATTGAATGAGAGAATGAGAGAAAATTTCAAAATATTCTCACAGTGCTGTTGATATTTTAGCTGATAGATTGTGGAAATCTTGATTAGAGCACTCCCAGTTTCTTTTTATAATGCAGGCTCCACTACTATTAATACAAATAAAATTTTAAAATTAAAAAGCTTTTTTTTTTCTGTCCACATTATAGTTTGAACTCCATGCTTAATGATTACGAGCTAAGTCATGTTTTCTAGTTAAAAGCTTGGACAACAGCCCATATATTGTTCAGAATGAATAAATGAATGAATAAATAAATAAATAATAGATCTAATAAAAAATAAGATAAGATTCCAATGCAATCTACTCCTATTTCCCCTATTTAATCAACAGTATGATCTAAGAGATGATTTAGATCATTTAAAGGATTATTGAAAGAGTTGTATAATTTTATAAAGATTGTAATTTTATTGTAAATACTGCCTTATTATATATTGAAAGAAAGTACCAAGATAGAGAAAATAGCAAAAACTTTAAGAACAACCTTATGTAGCAACCATAAGAGCACAAAGTTACCAGAAAGCTAAAATATTAAAACCATATTGAAGAAACAGCTAAGCATAAGATTTGAGGAACTGACCTTCACTTTTTTATTATTTATTAGATCAGGAATTATTAACTGCTATAAAAGGAGGGCAGTCATTTTCTATCTCCCTTTTGGCAAAGTCTGGCCTTTCCTTTCATAACAGTAACTGCAGATTTCAGAATTAAAAACTAAGAAAGCAAGCAATATTTTGACATTTAAATGTTACTGTCTAGATTGACAATATGGACAGGCAGACACATCTTATGAAGCTGCAACTATTAACATTGTTACAAAGGTTTAAAATAAATCCTACATAAGGAGCAAATGAACAGGAGGCTGCTGTTTCTTAAAAAAACAACAACAACAACAACAACAAAAAACTTTAAGTGTTTTGCAGTTTTGAAAAGGACAATATCATTTCTCCCTTTCAAAGTATTTTTTTAGTGGTAGTTTAATTTCTTCTCAGTAAACTGGTAATTTACTGGTAATTAATTGAAGGAGTTGCTGTTATTACTAGATAGTATGAAATAATTCCCACACTTTCTCTGAACTAAACTATTTGCAGAATCACAGAATAGTTGGGGTTGAAAGAGGCATCTGGAGACCACCTAGTCCACACATACTGTTCAAGCAGGGTCACCAGGAGCAGGCTAACCGGGACACTTTCCTGAACATCTCCAAGGAAGGAGACTCCACAACCTCCTTGGGCAGCCTAGTCCAGGGCTCTGCAGTGAGATGTTTATTTTCTAATGTTCAGAGGCAGCTTTCTGTATTTCAGTTTGTGCCATTAGGATGCTTCAGGTCTTTCTATAGCTTACAATTTAATCTACCCTTTAATATACTTACAGTTTTATTCTATTGTAGTTATTTAAACCTGTTAAAAAGTGTTTGTTAAAAGATATCCATCTCAGAACTTGGTACACTTCTATACTTGTCCTCATTGATTAGACCATACTCTTGTTTTACATTACTCCTTCCTGCAGGATTTTATACAGCAAAATTGAAATTCCTCTTATATTGACTGAGAATCAGAAAAAGTCCATATAGACGCTTCCAGGGAAAAAAAAGAGCAGACTAGAATCTCAACAAGGTGTTACTGAATAGACCGATATCATAATAAACTTATTTTGAACTCAGGGTCATATATTTATACAAAACAGCGCTGCAGGACTTTATACACTGGTAGCTTGAACTGCACTTGATAATAGTAAATTTCAAAGAAAACACACTAATACTGTGCTGAACTCAGGGAAATGAGTGAAACAAAGTCTCCAAGAAACCTTTTTTGTTTATGTTTTCATTTTAGATGATGTTTAAAATGTCATTCATCTAGTGACTATGAAAACATTAGTATAATTGAAGCTGTAGCACACAAAATTCATAGGAATATCTTTACTAATTCTAATATCATTTTGATCAACATGCACCCTGGAAAAATATAGATGAAAAGTGTTCAGAAATTAAAAGGATAAGAACAATTATTAGAAATATATATTAGCAAGTACTGGCTTTCATTCCTATACTACCTACGGACTATTTTTATGCTCATCACCACATAGGACAATTCCTACCCAGAGAAACTTAGAATTGTACAGTGAAACTGGAACTTCTGGAGCAATTAGTCACTTAAGTGTTGGTCTAGTTCTATTTGTCTTATTAATTATACAAAAAAAATTCTATCCATACAAATACCTGCATGTGTACACTTATATACACAGTAGAATATTCCCATCTATGAATTAAAAATGTATAAGTGACTATTTTTACTACTAAATTACTATTTATTAAAAATATTTCATTTCAGGAGATGTAAAAGATCATGGTTGTGTGGATTGAGGTTATACAGATAATTCATAGTTTTCTCACTGTGCTTGTGTACTTGTATATCTGTAAAAATAGGTCTATTACGTCCATCAAATAATTCTGAAATCATAGTATCTGCTACTATTTTAAATATTAGATAAAAATTTAGATAAAAAATAAAAAATTTGCATGAAAAGTATAAGTTATCTAGGTGGATATCAGTGTGTGCAGTTATCTAAAAGGAAACAAAACCTCTGTGGAAGGTTATGATATGTCAATAAATTGATACCTTTGCAAAATTTGGAGTAACAAAATAGTTCCAAATGTAGCAGGGTAAATGAAGGTACTCATGTATCTGGATCACCAATTTTTACTCATATTCATACTCAGTTCCAGTGTTCTTCAGGCTTATTTTATTTTATTTCTTTGTGGGCGTAATTTTTTGAAAGTCCTTCTAATTTTATGATGACCACATCTGGCAGTGCAAAATGAGGATACTGCACCATGTGTTTTTCGGTGTTATTTCTTACTGCTCCTGATCCGGTGAGATCACTGACTCTTGCATCTCCACTTCTCATTCAATACCATGAATATAGTATTGCAACAGCCAGGGCAGTCCGCTCCAGAAGAGTTTGTCTATCTTGATTTCAGGGATGAACAGTACAGTAGAAAACATCTTGACAAGGAATTCCTTATGAAGTGTTTTCATAACTTGCACGTAGTATTTGAAAAGCAAAGCAAAAAAACAAAATCAAAACAAACAAAAAAATCATCACAGTAATGATTAGAGATATGATCCTACTGGCACTGGTCTTGATATAAGTCCTACTAGAATACACTGAAATTCTGAGTTTAAACAATTGATGGCTATTGATTTTTCACTCTTTTTTTGAGAACATGCGGGGTTTTTTCTTAATCACATGGTCTTACTCTTTGAATTAAAGTCAATAAACAATATGTTCACCTATTAGATTCTTTAAAATGTGTTATATTGAAAAAAAATTCTTTATATCTTTGACTATAAATGCAATACATTCCATATGTAATTTTAATATCTACAAAAGTGAATTTCTTAAAACACGATATAAATCTTGAAGGGAAGATTGTGTGAAGTATTGTTTTTGTTCTTGAGATTTTGATTATGTTTGACCAATGAGGGGGCTGTTCTCTTTCTGGACATTTCTAAAAATGTAAAATGGTCAAATGCAAAACTTAAAAATTGGAATTAAGTCACGTTGCATATGAACAATACACATGAACATCTGCATTCTGAAGAAGAGGAACAAAATAGAAAACTATTATTTCACTACAAAACATCGAATTAAGTAAAGCTGTTCTTTCAAATGCAGTGAAATCCTATAAGCAAGAGCTTATTCCTCTAAAAGAAAAACAAAGAAAAAGATTTAATAATCGGCTATTTTTAACACGATAATAATTATATACATATACATGTATTTATATCTATGTTATAAAATATCTACATTATACAATATCTACAATATCTTTGAAAGTTATCCAAAATGGCTGGAGGTTAATACATAATATTGATTATAATTTTGCCTTAGTAAAGTAAGAAATTAACTGATAACAGGAATCTTGCAAATACTATGGGTTTCCCCATATCTATAGGAGTGTAAACTGGAACTCAAGAAAAACTGATTTTAGCCTTTCATTTGCCATCAGCTAACGATATGGCATTGAGCAGATCGCATGCAGTGTAACTGTGAGAAGTGGTTTCTCAGCCTTCTACTAAAATATGAGAATAATTATAACTAGCTCTTCTATGAGCATCATTCTAGCAAGGAAAAATGGATTTTTCTTCATTACCTCTGCAATACCACTCAGAAGAAAAATTTTGACAG
Organism: Crypturellus tataupa; assembly: GCA_034781795.1. NCBI lineage: Eukaryota > Metazoa > Chordata > Aves > Tinamiformes > Tinamidae > Crypturellus > Crypturellus tataupa. Next base: position 173,959 of record JAWLRI010000269.1, read on the forward strand.
GAGAACATACTCTCAGCTTTTTTTGATTTCTCTCACACGCTTTGGGAAAAGAACTATGAGGTTATAGACTCAACATATTGAAAATAGCACACCCTCTCTTTTATAGTCTATATTTTACTCATTTTCTAGCTGTTTTAGTATGAATAAATTCATGTCTATATTAAGACTGACATTTTGAATCAGGAGATTTTAAGATTTTTGCCAGTTGGGAGACTATCTCAATATTTTCACTTTACAAATAAAAAATACAGATTCTACAGTTAGAGAGCTAAAAGCACTGCTGAATCTAAATAGTATTTTCTTTCCACTTTTTCAAAACAGGCAAGAAAATTAAGTGCATGTTTGTGTGGCATAAAAGTGAGCACAATTAAGGAATCTCATAATATTGTCTCCTGAATAGACTTGTCGCATTACTATTCAGCTTTCTTGTCTAGTGACAGTGGAATATCGAAAAGATATGAATAATATAGTAAAAATCTATTGTGCAAGTAGATACAATCTTTGTCTGTATGTAATTGCCTTATTAAAAGATTTGCAAGCTGACTCTTTCTTTGATTCTAAAGCAAGCCAAGAAAACTATGACATTTGAAAAAATAGTTAGTGCTCCTTAAGTTGTAGTCCCTGTGTTATGATAATACCATGTAACTAAAACTGGAAACTAAAACTACAGCCCTCTAGGACTACTGTAATGGTAATGACACTCCCAGAGCTACAGTTATCTTTGGAGTCTCATTGGGTGACATTTGCAGACGTCCTCTTTCTCTCCTCTCTCTCCTCTGCTGACCAGAGGACCAGAGTGGTCAATTCAACCAGACAAGGTGGGTCACCCCAGAGGACCCCAGTTTCCCTGCTCCAGGGTATCCTGCAGGCAGTTCCAAGATTTAGTAGAAGGAGAGAAGGAATTGTGTAATTCTGTTGCTCACACTCATTATAAATTGTCAGTTTTAGTAAACAGTATGAGTGGATAAAATATTTCTTTTGCACCTTCAGCCCATTTCCTTTTATTTATTAAAATGATTTAAATTGTATGGAAGGCATGGGATTGCTATCCATAGCAACCAAAATGATTGCTTTTTTATCCACAGATGCAAGCTACCCTCCGCAGAGACATATTAATTCACCTCATGCTTATCCTGGGTACACCAATCTCTCAGCAGGAGTAAAAGCCAGTTTTGTTGTTCTGTCACTCCTACCTGCCATTTCAGAAACAATGGCTACTTTAACCCTTCAGCTTCAGTACTTACTTTCACACTTCCAATTTCAAAGCTTTGTGTGTTATGGTGGCCACACACGAAAATTGTAGGGGTGGTGTAGAAACTGGCCTAGTATTTTAGTATCATTATGGAGTAGAGGTATTTTAGTTTTTAGACCATATTCTTCCTTCAAAATAAGCAAAGATAACTAGATACAGTTTCTCTATCATTACATCTCTTACCTCAGCAGTACTATGTTCACCTCCTTCCTGAATCACAAACACGTGATGGTCACATAAATCCAATACAGTGAAATAAGAAAATTCAGTGTAATTACATGTAAGTCATTCGTTTAAGCTTCTAACCATTCCACAGAACTGAAACTATGCAGATATGTTTATTTTTGCTAGGCCTGGGTTGACAGCAAGTTAATCATGAGGCAGTAATGTGCCCTCGTGGTCAAGAAGGCCAACGGGCTCGTGGCTGCATCAGGAGGAGTGTTGCCACCAGGTCAAGGGAGAGGATCCTGCCCCTCTGCTCAGCTCTGGTGAGGCCGCACCTGGAGTACTGGGGCGGTTCTGGGCTCCCCAGGACAAGAGGGATGTGGAGCTTCTAGAGCGACAAAGATGATTAAGGGAGTGGAATATTTATCTTATGAGGAAAGACTAAGTGAGATTGGCCTGTTTAGCCTAGAGAATATCGAGAGGGAATTTTACCAATATGTAATACCTACAAAGACCGTAGAGAGGTTACCTGTAATATATCTGTGGAAACTGTAAAGAGGATGGACCCAGACTATTCTCAGTGATAGCCAGGGACAGGACAAGGGGTAATGAATACAAATTAAAACATAGGAAGTTCCATCTGCATATGAAGAAGAACTTCTTTACTGTGAGGGTGACAGAGCAGTGGAATAGGCTCCCCAGAGAGGTTGTGAAGTCTCCTCCTTTGGAGATCTTCAAAACCCATCTGGATGTGACTCATGTCACATGCTCTATGTGTCCCTCCTGGAGCAGGGGGTTGGATTAGATGATCTCTAGAGGTCCCTTCCAACCTCAATCCTTCTGTGATTCCGTGATTCTGTGATTCTGTGTCTTTATTAGAATTTCAAAAACTTTTTCTGGACTCTAAAACACAGCACATAATGAGAATCATGTAAACGCAAAAGATTAAATGGGTGGCAATGAAATACCTTGTTTTGCACAGAAGTTACACAAAGTATGATGCACAGAGTATCTTAATAAATAACAGGGAATCTTACTTGAGAATCTACTTCTAGTTAAGATTATTAGGAGCAAAATGAATGAAATTTAATCACAGATGCTATAAATAACTGATGTAACTTGCTCTTGCAAGGATAACTTCCTATGGCAAGCAACTGAATAAAAAGAAAAAGAAAACTCTGATAAAGTGTAATTAAAAAATCAATAGCTATGTTTTCCTTAACTTATATTTCAAGTGACTGTATGGCACTTTTAGACTACCATGATGCTTAAAAGTCTACCATCAGCATCCAGCAGCCTTGTTTGGTGCTCAAAGCAGCATGGATCCCCTAAGGTATGCTTTTCATAAAATGCAAGGTATACAGTTCACATATGTCAAGTTGATGAAAAACATGTTGTGAGGAAAGGAACTCGAATCTTGCTTCTCCAAGCAGCATTTTGCACCTTTTGGGGGAGCATCTGATATTGATTGCCATCAGGAATTATGCTGAATGTAACCCTAAAGTGTGATTGCTGCCTTCTCAGTAGAGGTACCTCATATCTGAGCAGAAGAAAATTCCTCATCAAGGCTCACTCTCTTAGTGAAATGAAGAAATGCACTACCACCATCACCACTACAATCATCCCCCCAAAAAGAAAACAAAACTTATCTCTTTCATTCAATTCCTCAAAATTGTCAAGCCCTCAAACCTACTGTCCTTGATAGCATGCCTTCCACATGAGGAAACAAATACAGTTGTTCAGAAGTTTGGAATTTTCTTTGAAATGGGACAGTTTCTTCCTCCTCTTTAATCTCTGACTACTGCTGTATTCTCAGCTTTTTTCCGTCATAGCAATATAAAGTTGCATGAAACTCAGCAAAACTCTTTTTTAAACTCTTGGCAAGATTTCTTTTCTTTTGGGAAAACAAATCATAACCTATACAAATGATCTGATTAAAAGAAAAATCTTTTTGATACATAGTGATAAGGCAGTCTAGAAATACAAAATTTAGGAGTCAGGAAATTATATTCATGATTTTATTCTATTCTAATCTGGCCAAGGAAAAATCATTAGTTATTGGACTGTTAAAAGTTTTCCCAGTAAAATGGGTGTACCAACTTATTTTTCACACAGCAAGGTTGTAAGGACAGATTAATTAATGCCTGCACCATTCCAACTTATACTGCATTTTTAAAATGAAAAGCATATTTTAAATATGTCTCTCTTTTTTTTTTTTCAATTATGGATTGATTCCAGTCTTTTTCCCATGCCAGATTTTTCTCTGTGGTAAACACCTCTACAGTTTTGCAGAAAGAATCAATGTTTTCTCATCCTGAGGGTCTTTGCAGTCAGGCAACCATTAAGCTAGGTAACAATGAGTGATTGAATGAAAGATGCCATTTATTCCTTTCTTTTAGCATATTCATTCAGTATCTATCTGTCCAACAACTGTAATTATTCAGGTGGATACGAAATGTTCTGGGACAAATAATTGACATTTAAATATTTCAACCTCCATCACTAACACTTCCTAAACCTAATTAACACAATGATAGTAATTACGAATGTTGGCTTTTTGCTCTAAAATACTGTTTGAGAGACGTACCTTCCTCATTTATAAAATGGTGTTGCTAAATATTGTCACTTTACAAGCTGTTGGAAGATTGTGGGATGTTCTCCTGTAGCGAGAGTTATCACAGCATGTTTATTTTGCTAGGGAAGACTAAAAAGAAGCATGATTGAAGCTCTCTGCTTTGTACTAATTTAGTAAAATACATAACTGCAGAAAAGTAAATGGAGCAATCACTTTCGCAAACTATGTGACCAGGAGAGCAAAATTCTAAAATGCACTAAACCAAAGGCCTGCAATGGCTGAAGAGCAATCACTGTATAAACACAGTTCATTTTCAAGTGATGGGCAATCACTTTTATGCAACAAGATCTGATAACTTGACTCTTATCTGAATCAGTAGGTAGGAGATCTTACAGTATTAGAAAGCTGCATCCTGATGCAGACAGCTGTCCCTGGACTTGTTACCCCCACAGCTTCTGGAGGGGCAGGGTAGGAGATAAAAGCAATTTGAAAGTGGAGGTCAAGGGTGTCTGCTGTCCCTTTACATCTCTTACTGATGCACACAGCATGGATGGACACTGAGGACCTCAGAAAAAGCTGGGCCATTTCCAGTTACAGGCACGTGCATATTGTGGTGTGATGCATTTCATCTTGATTTTGAAGGGACAAAAGTTAATGCATCATATATTTTTAATGTATCCAGTTAACCAGTGCTCAAACCTCAACTATGACTTATGGAAACCTAAGACAAAAAGAGGTGAAATGGGTCATGTGTCCAAGATGAGTACACATAGCAGAATTGTGCCTCTCTTCACCAGAATATCTAGATGTTACTTCAGCAGTTTCAAGTAAAACTCACTATTACTTCAATGGCTTTTTTAGGTTTTGATTACTTCAGAATTGCCACTGAAGTCTTCCTTCTAATACCTTGACACACTTAACAGTCCATCACATAGAAGCTCTTGTGCACTACATTGCAGCATGAATATTTTAAAGTGATGACTGGCTATGTAAATGCACAGATTAAAGAGCTAACAAAAAGATATTTTCTCTAGTCAGCAAAGCTTCTTGGCTTCTATTCAGTTGTGCTAACTAAGACAGCAGATATACTTTATTATCTACACTTTGTCTCTTTCTGTTTCTAGAACATAATATCTGATTTTTATTTGAATTTAAACTGTGAATATATTACCAAAAAGTATTTTATTAAAATAATACATGCTCAGGATAATACAGTTTTATGAAGCTATAACTAAGACAAGGGGACCCTGAGTCTTCTATACAAAGTAGTAAATATATTTATGTATTAAAAAAAAGCTTTAACAGGAACATTTCTATAATAAAATAAGCATGGAGATCTGAATTGAGAGAGAGCTTGCTTGCAAAATCAAATTATGGCATAATGCAAATTCAGACACATTTGAATAAATATGCTTTTTGTTAGCTGTTTTGTATTACCATCACCAGTTTGAATGGCAGCTACAATGTATCAGCCAAAATAAAATCAGTGGGTAGAATAAAAGTGGTGCAAACAGGTTGGCATCTGCCAACTGGTGGATGCTGCAGTTTGCTAACTGTTTGACTATTTTGGTAGAACATGGCACGCAGCCAATGCAAACTTTTCTCCTTCATTTTTTTAAGAAACGCAAAGCAGAGTATAATAGAAGATTTAAAGATATAGAGTCTAAGTCTCTGTTAGAAAATGAAGTCTCTCTGATATCACTGAAAGACATAGATTGTCATGTTCCTTTAGAAGACCTTTGAATATCGACAGAATGCACCTCTCAAAGATATTGCCATCTATACTATATGGTTAGTATTAATACAATATTAAGACAGGGGAATCAGGAATTTCAGAAATCTTTTATTAACTTCATGAACCTTCCTGATTAATCAGCTTGCAAGCCCACGTATACTTAATTAAAGCCACTCTGAGTTTTCAGGTCTCTTCATTACAGAGAATTCACATTGCTTCAGCAGGTTGAACAATTTCATTTAATTTCATTTAATAAACCTCAACCTATACAGGTTTAAAATCAACACAGCTAAACAAGAACCAGAAAAAATCACAGTTGATAATTTTCTCACTTTGTGCATGCTGCCTCTGTTGCAGTGTTGCCTAACAGAAGATAAAGTGAATCACTGAACTGTAATCCCATCTCTGCATTGACAGCACAGGAACAAAAATACAACCCAAGTTTTCTTTGGACCCTCTGTCTAAAACTGAGTTGGGCTTCATTGCCTCAGGAAAATAAATACCACTGTAGAAGTTAAAAGGCAAAAGTTACATAGTGTACTTCCTCAAATTTGGAGAAGGACCCCGTGATTTCTTAAGATGCATAGAAATATTATGTTTGTCTTCGGAATGTGTTTCTATTCTTAAATTGACTAGAAATAATGTATTTATCTGCACAATATGCTTCCAACAGTAATGAGCTTAATTCATTTTTTCTTTTTAGCATACAATTTAACTTAGTTAAAAAGTAGATAAAGTAGATGATAGAGTAACAGGAGCAAACACCAAAAATCTCAGTAGAAGGGATTAAATGCTAAAGAGGGGAGGAGAAAAGAACGGAAGGGGAGGGGAGGCAGGGCGAGGGGAAGAGAGGCAGGTATAAATACTTACAGAGAGATTTCACATCCACAGAAAATAAAAAGACTCTTTTTACTTTTATTTTTTCTCCTTCTGGCTAGAAAGATTTGCAACAAAAACATACTATAAGCATTCCAGAAAAATCACAGTAAGCAGGAATTTGTGTGAAATTCAGGAAACTGTCTTAAAATCAATTATGCAGAACCTATTTGCCAAAAGGAAAAGCCAGATTAGTTTTGAAAAGCACAGTCCAAAAATGAATTTCAGACTGAGCTTTATATAGACATATACCTTCTGCATCATGCTTTAAATATGAGGAGAAATACGGATTCTGCTGAATCAACACAGATAAAAAAAAACTCTAAAACCTGTGACCCATTACCTAAGTTGTCCTAACTCTAGGTATTTTATGTTGAACAGTGAAAGTTACTTTAGGCCTTACTACATATCTATGGAGAGAGAATCAAAACATCTGAATTAGTCTATTTCTCTAGAAGATTTCTCAGCTGAACTGCAGGTTAAGATAATTTTGTTAACATAACAATTTAAAACTTAAACTGCTTCTTTCCGGGCTATTTGGTAATTCTGAGACATTTTCTGGTCTTGTTTGTAGCTATTTAATTCAATCTTGTAGAAAATTTAAGTATTTTTTTTCCAACTGATGTCAGTGTTCCAGGCATTCAGTCAAAGACATTACTTTGCCCATATGACATTAAACCACTGCATAAACAATTACTCAGGTAAACTGCTCAAGAAAGGCATAGCACATATTCAGATGAAGTAGAAATTCATGGAATCATCAGACTGATACTCATGTTACTTCATGTGTGCTAAAGCTATTAAGACATTCTACCACAGGAGGTAAACATGTAATGTTCTTTCTTTTGAAACAGATTTAGCTCCTAACTCTCTGAGACCATCTTTTTAAATCAAGTTCTCAGGTTCCTATCAAAATGTAATTTTTATCATGCTTAACTGAAACATACTGAAGAGCTATTTGCATTTTCAGACTCTCAAGAAGGTAACACCATTTGGACTGAGTTTCTGCAGCAACAGCTTCTCATGATTTCTTTGTAAGATTCAAGACAGGGATGGTGTCACTAGTTAATTTTTAACATCACCATTTTAATTTCCCTCTTGTGAAACAGAGAAGGAAGGAGCTAAATTACCAAGAAGAAATAGAAATGATTGTCCTATACATATTTCTCCTATATATAACCTATAAACTTATATTTCTCCTATATATAACCTATACATAGGTTCAAATAATGCTGTTCTCTCTTGCTCAAGAGATAGCGGGGACTCTCGGGGCGGAAACGATTAATTTATCTGTGCATTGTTAGCATCTTGTTATTTATACCAAAATCAGATTCAAAACTTGCAGCACAGATTACAAAAAAAAAAAAAAAAAAAAAAAAAAAAAAAAAAAAAAAAACACCATCAACAAGAAAACTAATTAGTGCTTGAAGAATGACACGAAAGAATAAAGGAATAAAGAAATAATCTCTTCCCTGCCCTGCAAAATAGTTTTGTTGCTTGTTGAATCAATTCTATCTTCTTTAACAAGAGTAACAAGAATGAGATCCTCTCAAGAGATTTGTAATCAGCCTTCTACATCCCTCTTATCAAATCTAATAAAAAGCTTCTTTTAAACAAAGTTCTTCTTCGTCATTGTCTTTGTACATACGCTTTTATAGTCTCCACATATGTCGATGCTTACACAATCGTTGTTGAGGTCTCAATACATCCAGAATGCCTTTATTTGACTTTTAGAGCAGTTGACTTTCAAAAACATTTCTGAAATAAAATAACAAATTATAAAATATTTATCCAGTCATAATATCCAGAGAAAATATATTATTTCTATGCCTAACTTCCAAAGCTTTTGCATCATTGGAAAATATTGCATATATCATATAACATTCTTTTCATAAAGAGCCATAAACAATCAGAAGTTACTTAGCATTTCTCCAGTGCAGAAACTGATTAAGTTGAGTTTTCTAGGAAGATAGTTGCAAAATGCCAATACAAAACTCATATTGGGGAAGTCAAGAACCTAGCTGGCTCAATTTTCTTCAAAATTATGTGGCTTTCAGAATAGAAAATAGCTAATTTTTGTTTCCTTTTGTCTCAACCTTTCTTTCATTTTATTATCATTATTCCTAGAACAATACGTAATCATTCAATCCAGTTAAATACCAGTTGTTTCAAGTGTCATTGTCATCTTCGGTGACATATTCTGAATAACCACAATATTTTCAATACACCTTTCTTCCTATGTATTTGTATAGATGAAAATTGTGCCACCCACGTGTAAAGAAAGCTTAGCGTGTACTAAATAAAAACAGATACCCCAAAACTTACTAGCTAAAGAAAGGAGGTTGGCTTTCCTTGGATTTTGCCAAGTGTATTTGAGGATGAGAGTCATATGTATATTAGTTCAGACCATCTTAAAAACTGCCTTATTTCAAACATTTTTAAAGCAGTAAAAAGCTTTACAACACAAATAGTCTACTTATAAGTCAGAAAACTTATACGTTTTCACATATCTTTTTCCTTTTGAAGATATTTTATGTGTCTGAAGTGGTTGACATGATGAGAATTAGTACCAACTCAGAACAGCAATGTTGTTTCTGTATCCACCAGTTATTACCAATAATCCCTAAGATATTTTTGTTTTTCATGAAATCTCCCTCGCATTACTATGGAGATAACAAGGAACTCTTGTATAATGCATTTATGGGAGTTGGAAATTCACAGGATAGCAGTAGTTCAGTGTAGTAACCTGTATACTATATTTACTGTAAAAATAAATGCCTGTGTTTCAGGCATTCTTGTATTTCTTCAGGCTCTAACTAACTACTCTTCCAGCCATAATTGAATATCTGTTATTTCAGTCAGACAGTTGCAGATCTTCCAAGGAGAGCAGCAACTTGGGGAATACATTTATGAGAAAGCAATAGTACTGGGAAAAAAAATAAAGGCAATCCAAGGTGTAACAGAGTTCTGGTAAGAACTACAGATTAGTGCTTGTCACAGAACTGAACATTCATATTAAAGTCTGACAAGGAATCTGTGTTTGAAACTAATGAAAAAGTAGTATCGCTTTGATCGCTTTGTGCATAAACAATTCCCTGACCTATCCTTAACCTTCATCATGCAAAGTATCCATTAGTTAGTAGAAAGATCAGCTAGCTATAAACAAAAAATGCGACGAAGAATTTCAGATAGTTCAAACATTCTTATTTTGAAAATTATAAGCTCAGAGCAGATGGAAGACTGTTATAGTGTTGTTAGGGAGGTGGTAAAGAAAATAGTCAAGAGGAAATGAAATAAAATTTAGTTATGCTAATTTGAAATCACAACATATTATTGAAATGCAATACATATGACAAACTCCTTGTCTTTCAAATAAAGTCATTTTCTGACCTACTGTGAAGAGTGCTTTCTGAGTATACTACTTGTTTAGGAACTTGTTTAGGTTACTTGTTTCAGGTTTAGGAAAGTATTCTTGTAGTCCAGAGAGAAAGCATTTTTTCTCTCTCTTTTATCTTTCATCTGTAAATACATTTTCTAAAGTAAATATAATCATAAACTCAGAGTTCTGAGGTGAGATCAGAAAATTAGTATCTCTTGGTATTGATCTTTCTCTATTTTACCAGATTGCACACAATGCTCGCTTCAGTTACGGCCAATTTTTCAACAAGGAAACCAACGTGGCCTGTCATGTTTTGTGTTTTACACAGGCAAGCACTTGCACAGACCAAGTTCGTTGTCATTTCAAATAAAAGATGAAATATTGGGCCACGACCGTAAGGCCAGAGTAAGATCACACAAGCTCTTCCTGCCACAAGCCACCTTATGTCCAAGTAAAAGGAAAATAAACTAAAGACATAGTGTTTAGACAGATTTTTACATGGGAGGTGACCAGAAATGTGTTAATGCCCATTCTAATGTGAAAAAAATCATGTACAGTAAAACAACTCCTCATTATCCCCATATAATGTTTACCTCCTTCCTAGTTTAGTTCTTCTCCTGATCAATTAACTTAAAGGATGTACAAAAGCCAGACTTCAGCTATGTGATCTCTGTCAGGCCAAATCACCAAATTAAGTTGGATTAATAATTAACTTATATAATATATTGTTTATATTTTTAGTTGGAAACTATTGTTATGTAAAGTGCCTTACAGTTCTTTAATTCTAGTGACAGTGTTCAGGTTATGTTGCATCAAAAATTTATGTTTTAATAAAATATGCTTAGAATGCAAAGGCTTCAGACAGAGGGTCTGGTGATTTCTTTGGTAAATACTTCCATATTGCAATACACTAATTGAACAAACAACTGCACCAATATTTGGTTTTGTAGCTGTTTTGTATCAAATTGTTCTTTTATTTGTTCATCTTCTACACATATTCCTGAAGCCTTTTTATTTAACACACAGTGATTATCAGTAGGAGCTCGATGCTAGAAAATGGGAGTTAGTGCCCAAATACATTATAGCTGCAAAGGTATGTTGGATCATATTTTTCAAGCATATCACAACATCTTCTAAAATATTCTCTTTACTCGAACTTTGAAATTTTATTACAGGAATTCTAATGCTGATGGAAACAGATTTGGCCATTTCCATCCTGGTCTGACCCACAGACTGTTATGCATCCACATACTCCTCCATGTGTGAAGAGAAAAAGCAGCATAATCAAAAGGTCCTTTAGGAAATTGGATCAGACGATCAGGAACTCATGTGTGCAGGTCATTTGCTCTTCCATTCTCCCCAGTGCTAGCAGCAATACAGAAAGAAACAGTCCACTAAAACATGGTTCCGTGGTGGGTGTCATCACCACAACTTTAGATTTTTTGGCAACAGGGAACCTTACACGGCACCAGGCAAGATGGCATTTAGTGGGATTCGTCTTTCACAAAGAGGGAAGAGGATCCTTCGTCATGGGCCAGCAGGACTTATTGAGAAGTCTTTAAAGTAGGTTAAGAGGGGAAAAGGAGTATGACCAGGGAAACAGGAGAAAAGGCATGCGGTGGCCAACAATGTCACTCACAGCAGCCTAACTCCAGAGCCTGTGAAGGGTGCTCAAATCCTGGAGAGGGAAAATGGCAAAATATGAGAACTCGTAAAGGCTCACATAGTGAAATGACAGCTGCTCCAGCTAGAATGAGAGTCAAGAAAAGGGGGCAGGAGACCTTCGTGCAAGGAGTTTTGAGTAAACTTAAAGAGAAAAAGAGCACCTACATAATGTGGAAGAGAGGCCGGGCCACATGGGAAGAATATAGGAACATTACCAGAAAATGCAGAGATGCAACGATGAAGGACGTTCCAATCTTAACCATTCTCTGATTCTGTGAATCTATGATTTACAGAACATATGATAAAAATGCACTTTACAACAAGACCAGAAAGACAGTAAGTTAAATTCATGGTGGAATGAAAGGGTCTTTGAAAATAAAAAGCTGTATTATGTTAGAAACAAACTGCTTGAACTGTGTTACTGGAATAAAACAAACATGTTAGTCTACTTACATATGTTTAAACCAAAAGTTAGTACAGAAAACAGGTTCATGCATTAGTGGACATATCTAACTTCAGCTCTCATAATAGGCCTAGTTCCATTTCTTTTCAATGACCAGACTTCAGAGTGGTTTAATCAATTCCTGCAAGACAGAAAAAATTCTTTGCCACAAATCTAGGCAAAGGAGAGAACTACACACAAAATATTGTATATTAAGATGAAAATCATTCACATAAAGGATTTTTTCTTATGGAATGGGGAAAGGAAAGGAGATGGGGAAGAACAAAGGCAAAGATGTTTCTCAGACTTACTGACCTTCTGTTGATTGTTAACATGAGTATATGATACAATCCTTAAGCTTCTACAGAATTTGAACGTGTAGACATTTTCTCAATCACTATTTAGTTCATCTCCTGTCACAGTTCTCAAGTCCTTTTTGTTAAGAGTTTCCCAGTGGCTTAGGCTTAGTCATAACTTAAAGAGACAATTCAGCAGCACCGGGGCCTGTAAAGTCAAGTCTACAAACAGCCAGAAAATGAAGTCATGGGAAAGCTTAAGCAGTCTCTCATGGTATTCTGAACATATTTTATTTGTCTTCAGCTTTGTGTCCATGTCCAATGCTACTGCATTCAAAGGCAAAACTTTACATCTTATTAACATTTACAATGCAGAGTTTAAAACGAATACAACAATCCTCACCCAAATTCACATTGAAGAAGGGAGTCATTTTGTCTAATGCTACTAATAAATTAAAATACTTCAGTAGTTTAAATGGAATCAATAAATACTCAGTAAATTAAAAATAAAAATGTTTGTGGGTATGAAGATGAAAAATACTAGCATATTGCCGAGGACCACTACCGCGAGACGGAATGAACGACACTTCAATGTGAAGCAGGTTCAATTCGCTTTACTTGTGTAT
>JAWLRI010000269.1:189844-204769 GCA_034781795.1 Crypturellus tataupa
GGAGGCCCCGAGGGCGCGGGGACCCCCCGCGCTGCCCCTCGCCAGGGCGGGGGGGGGGCGTCCGAGGCGGTCGCCGAGCTGCGAGGCGAGAGGAGGAAGAGGCGGCGGGGGAGGAAGGCACCGGGCGGCGGCTGTGAGCGGAGACCGCCACGAGAGGCAAAGCCTTGTCCCCAGCCCCTACATCCGCGGCAGGGTTTGTTTCCCCAAGGGCGTTTCAGGTGGTCACTCCGGCTGCCTTTCCTGGGCGTTTCCCTCGGGGTGGTGGTGGTGGGGAAAGAGCATCTGCGAATGCCTATACGGATATGTAACTGCAAAGGGTCCCATCTCGGTCCTGAAAAACTCTAGTTTAGGCAAAAAGACAGGCAGTGGAATTTGAGTTTTGCTTTAATTTTCCTTTATTTCATTTTTATTTTTAAGAATGAGCGCTCAGGGTGCTTGATCCAAGTGAGGGATGAGAAGGAATGAAAAGAAAGTCGCTTGACTTTGTGGTTACCAGAGGTAACTTTCCCAAACTTGCAACATTAAAAAGATTAGAATTTATTTCATATGTTAGACAGTAATAATTAACCTGTACTGAGGATATCAGAGTGTTTTCAATAGAAATAGCTGTAAGACAGTATTATTTAACGTGGTCATGACTTAAAGCAATTCAGGCGAATGGAAATACTGGTAAATGCAACCACAGCTTTAACACTTTTTAAAGCTATTAGACAGTTTTGAAATGGACCAAAAATCCTATCTAGATCAAAAAAATGTAGATAGAAAGGTGGATTTTTCTTTTTTTAATGTATATTGAAATCTGCAGTGGAGTGTTATAAGGAAACTATATGTTAGCATTTTTTTTCTCTTTAGAATACTTTCATTTTTAATGAATAAATGGCTTGGATTTTGCTTTTTAAAAATATTATCCCTTCACAGACAGTAATAGTGAGGCTAATGTATTGCATATACAGCTAATTTAACATACATGTATTCCAGTTGGAGCTTCCCTCATTTCCTTTTTCAGAATACTCTGAGGCTGGCAATAGCCTTTAAAATGTGTGTCTATTCTGCTTAATATTCCTTAAGGATAATCATATACTAACTTAATCTGAGTTTGACTCTGTGCTTGCTGAAGCTAATAGTCAATCTGAAAGTTAATTTGCAAGTAGTAAACTATACCCATATTTCTGTAGACAGTTTTTGGTTGGCTAGAAGGCTCCAAGGCAACCGGGTTCACCACATGTATTAATGCTTTATTTTTAGAGCAAGCATATGAAATATAGGATTAGAAGTACTTATGCTTTTTTGAGGGATGTCTCTCAACAATACTCTTCATCTCTATTTTTCTTTAGAATAATTTTAAACACCGCAAAACTATTTGGTGAGTACCGAGAATGAAAGATACTGATTTTGTCAGGAAATGAAGACACATATTCTCCATAAATACCATTGCACATATGCTCCACAAATGCCATTCACTTCATGGGTAAGAAGCAGATTTACCTGTGAACCATTAGTTCATTTTCTCATCACGTTTCAGATCAATGCACCTTTCAGCCAAGCATCTTCCTTAGTGGCTGCAACCATCCTCCCAATTACTTATAGTCCTTCTATGCTCCTTGTCCAAATCCTACCAGTTTAACACAGAATGATAATGTAGAAACAAACAAACAAAAAATCTACACTCACCTGCATCTGCTCTTGGTGGTCTTCTCTATGTGTGAGTGGCTTTGAACACCAGCAGAGAAGTGGTTATCAAAGTTTCTAAGGATTGCCTGCACCTAGTTTGAGTGTCCCCTCCCTGGTCTTTGCAGCAGTTTTAAAGGGACAAACTGATATATCGTTTAAGTATATTTGTTTGTTTTTTCTATTATTCGGTGAAGAGCTTTTCATTGAACCAAAAGAAAAAGAAATTATTTTTTTTCTTTGATGCAGAAACATATTTTGCTATCATTGAGTTATAAATAGGAGACAAAAAAAAAAAAAGAGAAAAGAGAAAATCTAAGAATGCAATTTATCAAGCTTAACCCAAACTATTGAAAAAAGTCTTGACAACCCCCCCAAAATATTCCCACAAGACTGATGGAATTTTACTGCTTGGTAATGATAAGAATCTGATAATCTGTGTAGATAATAGTAGAGGAAGACAGTTATTTTCCTCCATATTTATCAATATATATGTGCCATAAGAAATACATGTGCTGCTCCCAATGGAGTTGACATCACTTCCCTCATCACATACGAATGAATGTTCTGCTGAAAGTATTACCAAAAATTAAAGCAATGATTGTGAATATGATATTAGTGTCCTGTGGGGGAAATTACAGGGAGTTGGGTGGGAAACTCATATAAACTTTTTGCAGCAGATGAGTTGATACTTGCTTGATGCATTTGGTGAAGTTACCTTGATTTTATTGTGGGAACTTTGTGATGTCCATATTAATATTATATTTTCCTACTTGAAAGTCCAGCTTTGATGTGAAAAGTCAGAATTCAAATGGGAGGGCACCATAAAAAAGTACCAGAAATACATCAAATGGCAGAAAACTCTAGAAAATTTGAAGTAAAGGAAAAGGTGATTGTCTGCAGCTTGCCAAGACTATCTTTTGTGCAGACCTTCTTCTCCTTCCCTATGAACATCCAAATGGAGTACTGAGACTGTTTCCTTGTAAAACTGCCACAGTAGAAAGTTTGAAAGAGCATACTAATTACTAGATGCTAAAAATGTAGAATTGAGAACATTTATTCTATTAAAAAATCTAACAAAATCAATTAATTCGTGTTTAAGAGCTTTAAGAAACAAGATAACAGGTACCTTTTGTTTTAACTCCATAGTGCAATAGTTCATTCTTTTATCTTAAAGAGTTATTACTGAAAGTGATATACAGAGAAAAGTTAAAATGCAATTAGCACAAATGTTTTTATATCTGCAAAGCATTTATATGACTTTGTAAGTTCTTGATTTATGACATTTTTCAAGGTTATGTTTCATGGTATCTTATATATAATCCGAGTTTGATCTGATACCAAACTACTTACTGGTGCAACTCCTAATTTTTGCAAATGCTTCCCCCACTCAAAGAAGACTTATAAATTTTGTGAATCAATATTCTAAATGAAATCCCTTGATGTTTTGTACAAGGCATGGAAAAATAAAATGACAGTGGTTGCAGCATTCACATCTGCAAATAATGCTGATATCTGTTATCTGAAGTGCAAGGAACATTTAAAAAGTATTCTATGCCTAATTTGGGAAGTCCATACAGAACCTGGCTGATATTAAACCTAGTGAATGGTGCTCTGAAGTCTTTTTCCTTTTGAGATGTTATAAGCAGAAAAAAATAAGCTAAATCTTACTGCTTTGTTCAGAAACTATCTGTGTAAAGAAACAACTTTAATAAAGACAGGTAATATAGTTTTCCATTGCTCTTTTGAATGTTATCTAATTCATGTAAGGAAAATGGTTAACCCAAATCCCGCAAAGATTTAAGTGTGTTGACCATACAATCAGCTGAACATGAGAAATGCTCTAATTTTGGAATCAGCATATGCCTTTGATGCTTCTAACAATATTGTAGGTGTCCAGAAACTGCTTCTGTTCCATATGTCTAAGAAGGTACAGACAAATGTACTTGCTTAACAACATATTCATTATAGAGAATTAAAACTTCAACATGTGAGTTAAATTTATTTAGAGCTTACAGAAGAGCAAAGTGCATAAAATCTGTGCTTTATGAAATGTCTTTTAAGGTAGACTTTCTCTTCTCTATGTTTTTATGATATTAAAATCAGCACTTCAAATTTCACACAATTTAGACACTTTTGACATTAGCAGAACCTCTACATATGTACCACTGAAAAAGAATTAGTATTAAATCTGAACTACTTAGATGAGTGTGTCATTCATCAAAGCTAACTGTTTTTCTTGAAAGCTGACTTCACAAGCTGTGCTGTTTGCTTGGAGTGTTGTTTGGTGATGAAGTGATAAAAATGTCAGTCTAACTAGCAATAGCAGAAACTGAGTGGTATCTATTAAAAGTTATGCATATAAAAAAATAGGGTTAACAAGACCAAGTTCTTACTTCACTGAGTGGACAGTAAGCAGTTCGTGTGCTAGACAACTTGTTTATGCATGAGATATTGCTCATTTTTTGTAGTAGTTTGATGTTAATCCCTATGCGCTAGTCCAGGAGCTATGACGCATTTCTCATCTAGGAATGGATCTACACAGTTGTCTTTGGCCACAGACATGAAAAGCTGGCACATTTCTTGCCATGATTCTTTTCTTTTTTTTGAAATGGGAACTGGATTTTCCAATTTTATATATGAAGCCCTAATATTTAATATCATTAACAATACCAATGGGTAGGACTACATAAAACCTCCATGTGGGGAGAAATCTATGAATCCTCCTATTTCAAAACATTTTGTTTTCCTTCACCAGTTTTTCTACTGAATAAAGCATATCCAGCTTCAATGACTACTTTTCTGCATTGTTTCTTACCTACTGGGGTCAGTAAGTTCTGAAATAATGGTGGATATACTCTCTAGACGTGATTTCCACTTTCATATTCATGTAGCCTTACTGAGCTATATGCAGTTCTTAATGCCTATTGTGTTCATTTTTTTCTCTCTAGTTATAAATCGTTCATTAAAGGAGTCCCGGACACTAATACAGATGTTGTGGAATATTTCAGTGTATGTACTGAATATAAGATTTTTTTTTTCCTAAATACTAAAAATACAAAGATAAACAGAATCCCTCTCTCTCTCTCTCTTTTTTTTTTTTTTTAGTGGCAGCGGGGAATGATGAGGAGAAAAAAAAATATATAACTGAAAGTAGGTTATAGAACCATTTTAAATCTTAAAATGAGCGGTCTTTTGATTCCGTGTTATTCTAAATGTGCTCTGATATGTTTTTACCTCCCATAGTGCACTCTTGTTGTTCACAGTACAGAGAATAAAAATGGCTTAGCAAGGATGACAGAAAGATCTTCTGGCCTTTTTTCTTTTATTTTTTTTTTTTTTTTTTGGATGTCTGATTGTTTGCTTTTCCTTTTAAAAAATAGATATAATTTTGCATTTAGGAAATAATATATTTTCTCTATTTTTGGCCAATCATAGCTTTTAGCAAGTTCAAGTTTCTGAGGTAATGCTTCCTCTTCCTTAAAAGAATATTCTTCATTTGCTCATAGATAAAATAAGCATCCTATTTTAGAGTTATTTGACACCAAGACTGATAATGAAATAAAAGAAGTGAAAATTTTCAGGGGCTGGGTAGAGAGACAGACCAATGTTGATCATAGGGTTGAAAATGCAGAAAAGCAAATTTATCCAGGATTTGCATTGACTGTCTATTTTTATTAAGCACAATAAAGTAGAAGCTCAGTTCTGCAACCATTAATTCTTATTTCAGGGGTCTCTTCTCACAGTTGAACTTTCCAGCCTTGTTTGTTTTTCACATCAAAGTCCCTCGGTGATATCTTATAAGTAAATGCAAGTTAGATGCTTTATACTAGAGAATCGTGTTTGTTTGGTTGTTTTGTTTTGTTTTTGTTTTTGGAAATAAGTTACTTTTTGGAATCTCATTAATGCAGCTGTATACTCACTGAATTAACTTTAACTGAGAGAAGTAGACTCAGTATTTCAAGCCAAAATTACTAAAAATAAATTTTCTACAGTAGTGAATGTTTAAAAAAATCCATTCCATTTCTGAGCTCTCAGATTAGTGAAACAAAGACTTTCCTGGAAATTATTAAATAATAGTCCAAAATGTGGACATTTCAGCACAAGAAAAGTAATTTTCCTTATTTGTTGATAAATTTTGTTAACTACAAAAGTCACTGTCCAAAGTAGCTTCATCTTCCTTTATGCTTATGCAGCTAGGAAATCATTGTTTACACCTTATTTTAATAGCTATCATGAATTTTAAGAAATTTCTGATTCTTAAGGAATATTTTATTTTTCATCTCTAGAGTACACTGCACTTCTCGATTATTTTTATTAAATCTCTTTCTTGATACCACTTTTTCATGTCCAAGCTTTAGGAAAAGCCTATACTACTTTAAAAAAGAGAGGAAAAAAAAAAAAAAAAAGGGGAAGAAGAAACATATAAAATACTCCTGAACTCATTTTGCTTGTAATTTTGAATAGCATTCAAATTAGAATGATTTTCCCAGATTTTTTTTAGGCTTGCCCAAACCAGCTGTATATTTATATGCTAATCTAAGTGCTATTTTTGTTCCCCTTGGGGTTTTAAGTGATTATAATTGTTGCTCTTCAAAAGCCAAACAGATGATGATTGCTGCTTCAGGAATATACCAGAAGAAACTGTCTTTCATTAAACCTGCTCATCCACTTGATAATTATCTCCATTTTAACTCACGAAGAAGCAGGAAAATGGCAGCTACAGTTCCTTGAAGTCAGTTCAGTTATTTAAACATCAGTTCAGTTATTTAAACATCACTTTTTAGAGATAACAGGAAGTTTTGAGGGGAAAAGATTTTTTTCCTCCCCAAGACGTTGTAATATTTGACACACCATGAACATCAGCAAAAAGGGTATAGATGTTTCCCATCACATACCTGGGCTGAAATACATAACTAGTCCTTCCATTCACGTCATCAATGGTAAAAATCCTCAGCATTTAAAACTCTGCAAGTATCTTCTAATGTTCTGTTTATCTTACAAATGGAAATAGTTCAACTTCAACTTGTTCTTTAAGTGGAGATAGTCAGACCACATATGTTGACTTTTTTCCACTGTTCTTTCTTTATCTTGGTTATCAGGGCAGTTCTTTTGCATAAATCCTGACTCTCTACTCAAGGGGACATGAAAAAAACTGTGATTGACAGTTTCAAAGACAGAGTGAAGGGGTTGTCTGAAAAACTCATACTTTACCACATAAAGCAGGAAACTTTCACAGCTTTAGTTCCCCATATGATATGGTTATGTCAAGGAGATGATCAGATAAAAAGAAAGAGTTTACAAAAGGATGAATGTGAATTTCATTTCTTAAATTTAAATGCATATATAAGAATAGAGGCTAAATGTGACCAGCCATCAGAAAACCATCACTTCCACATGTGTTAAGAAATCCAAAAGTATCTAGAATGCAAGAATATGGGGCCTCAAAACAGCCTTTTAATGGGGGTCCCTAGAGTGCTGGTTGAAAGAACTCTCTGAACTGCTCATACAGAGGTAGCTTCTTGGCAAAAAGGATTCCAGTAACCATAACCACACATCAAAACGAAATCCATGGCTTCTCGCTGAAAAGAGTTTTGCCTTTCCATAAGCAAACCTCACCACTTCCCTTTGCACCCACAAAGAGCATTAGCACTATGCAAAATTTGCACTATAATGAAATGCTTAGTATTTTCCATGCAAACTGGAATGTAAAAACCCTTCTCAAACACTGTTTGCTTTTCCTTTTTCTCCAGGAAATCAGGAAGTTTAGCCATAGTTATCATTAAACAGCTACAACTCACCAGTACTTCCCAGGAATCAGTTAGTCTGAAGATAGATGTAAAAAAGGATATTCTCCAGTTCTAGCTACTCAAACACATTTCTAATTCAACTTCACTCTGCAGAACGTGTCTTAGAAAATTTAATTTTTATGGTTTCTTCAGTCTCAGGTAACACCAAGAAATAATACCAAAATACTGAATTGAGTTCTGTTTCAAAGTTTTATTTCCTTTCTCTCCTCTTCTCTTCCCGTCCTCTTATAGACTACGAATATATGTTCATTGATCTCAGTAAGACTACCATAAAAAAGTGAGCATGTGCTGAAATTTTCACAGAAACATGCCTCTACTCCTAAGTCTTATCCAAAGAGAAATGATAAAAGCCATTTTCCACAAAAACACTAGCAAAACTTGCAAGCAAACTGTCCATTTGCTCATTGATACCCATGTGAATATTTTCTTGGTTCATATCTTGCTCTTAAGGAAAAATGGAAAAACAGAAAATCCTGGAGTTATCTCTTTCTGTTCAGAACATTTTGACAACTCATAAAAATGCTTGGATGTTATTGAACCAGCAGTTTATGATGTAGAGTTGGATGAGGATGCAGAGATGGGAGGGAAACTTGGTGAGTCAGCAATTAAATAGAAACCAGCACCAGTCTTGTCATTGATCTCATGTGTCCTCTCCTCAGAATCACCAAAAAGTAGCAAAATGATTGCATCGTGGACTGAGAGGCTAGCAAAAAACTGAGCTTGATCAGTTATTCTCAGACTGTATGGAAATGGAAGGGCTGAACCCTTCTCTCCATCTTTTATTAGCCTAAAGATGATTTTTAGTGAAAAAAAAATAGATTAAAAAAAAACCCCAACATTTCAATCTTACGTTGTCGCATACACAGAGATTCTGTTCTCTCCCTGATTTCTTTGACATGCTAGGTCCTCTCTCTTATATAAATACATATAGCCTAAAATGCCTTCTGAACTCCTCTCTTCTTTGTGTGTGTATAAACAGTCTAGTCATTTTGTTCTCCTTATAATTCCTTTTCCCATTCTCGAACACCTTGTTTTTCTTTTCTTGCAAAGAGCAAGTACAACACAGCCTTCGTACTTCAAACTGATGTACTTTTAAAGGCTTATGTGCTTAGGATGCCCACTATATCAAACCTCACGGGAATCCATGAAAGTACAGATCATAAATAGCTCATCTCTCTTTCTTAATTTTCCATATCAGACATGGAAAACACAATTATTACAAACAATATATGTTGCAGAAAAAGTGGACTGCACAAACATCCCTTTGCACAACGCATTTGTGTTATATTAATTCAGTGCTCATTTGTATACATTAGCTATGTAGTAGGCTTTTCAGACCTAAACTAATCAACAACAACAAAATCTGCAAAGTGTTAGGCTGCTGGGACATGATCCAGAAACAAGGGGATTGGTATGCATAAAAAAATCATGGGGCTGAACTAGCATGATTCCCTTTGGAGGTAATATATAAGCATCACACATATGAGTTATAAAAAGTGAGAAGACAGACACAATTCAGTTATCATACTCTTGTTTTGAATGCTCAGTGACACCGATGGAGACTTTCTACAAGGACTAAAGAGAAACTCTAGCCAGAAAGTATTACATTCATATCTGAACAGTAACCTCATATTTATTTTCGTATTACTATACCAGCTAGGAGCACTACTAAAGTGCTGCTTCAGCAGAATACCTACTATAGACCTTGTCACTCTCAAGATGTGTTTGGGAAAAGATGAGAAAAAGGACTGTGAATAGAAAGGCTGAATAATCCTTGCTACAGGATTTTTACTAACGTTTTCTTGCTTTCATCTTTTGTCATCAACATTGGAAATATGGATCGCAGAAAGGCAGTGTTATCAGAATCTAAAAGACATCCAGTAATGTGAGTTCTATCTTTTCTTTCCCTGCCAAAACCTTGAAAAAAACAAATTAGGTTCTATATGGCTAAAGATAACTTGAGGAAAGAAGGCAAATCTTACAGTTGGAACACAAATCTGAGTAATAAGACACATATTTTACATCATCTTGACACGTGATATGACTCTGCTTGCCTTTTTTTTTAATATAGGAATTCTTGGAGAAATTAGCTTTAAGTCTCATATAAAGTATTTTACATTTCATGTAAAGTAAAGCACATAGCAAGTCATGGATCATGGAAATGGTTTGAAGGAGAAACACATCTTGCACCATTAAGGAAGTATTGTAGAAAAATATTTTTTGACTTTAGAACTTATTTCTGGACCAATAAAATTGAATTTAGGCTCTTAATCACATTTTCTTTCAGGATTCTACCATCTGAAGGTGAAAATGAGGTTGATGTTGTAGCCTCCCATTGGACAGATTACAGGTGAATTCTTATCATTGATTATCATAGCTAATATGTGTACATATCAGCTTTCTTCATATGTACATATGAAAATGTACAATTTTTGTTTTTCATTGAAACAAATTTGGCAGATATATGCATTTCTGCTATTAACATAGTGCTTTAAGATCTAATTTGCTTTAGCAGGTTGGTGCCTCAAAGTTTAAATGTCAAATATTAATTACTAAAGGAAGCATGAATTTTTCAGAGGCTGTCAGTTTAATTCTGGAATCCCATGTCGACTTTAAATCTGAACAATGAATAAATAAATAAATAAATAAATAAATAAATAAATAAACAATCAACAGCTCAAAGCCAAAAGTTACTTTGAAGATAGAGATATAAGAAACAAAAAAGCACTCATTCTTTTCATTCATCTGGGAATAATACTGCATTACTCAAAATAATACTACTTGTTTTGTTTCAGTATGTTTGTTAAAAAAAAAAAAGGAAAAATGTGTAGACAACTTGTTTAGTACTTCACAGTTTTTCACTGCCTGTTAGATCTATTTCTTTCTTGATTTCTTTCAGAAACAAGCATAATTGCCTAACTGATTAGAAAAAAAAAAGCATTAAGTTAAATTTTACTCATATCAGTGACAGGGAATGATATTAGTAAGAAAGGTAAATCTCCTAATGATCTTTCAAAGATCAAGGAGTCCATTCGAATTATCTGAGGAAAAATAAAATGTATATCATCTCACTTCTTTTCAACTGCAATAACTTGCTTAAATAGTGTGTTCCTGTGCTTAACTACTCCTAAATAGTGTTCCCTACTGGTTAACATGGGTTCCTGTTTTGCAAAGTAAGCTATATTTTCTCTATTTCTTTATTTCTTTCCCTCTACATACCTGTAATCTGCCAGTAAGAGTAATTCTAGAAGCATTGTTGTATACAATTTGCAGTGTTCCCATTTCAAAACAAATTCTCCCCTAAAATATCTTCAAAGATCATGCTAAGCATGATCTTTTCCCCATCCTTTCTGGGCTCTCTGCAATCATTTTAAAACATGGATACATGGAAATTAAGTGTTATGTTTTGAACTCATCAATATAAAATATCATATGCATGAATATCTTTTCCAGCCACAATCTCATTGACACATGAGTCATTCATTTCACAGAGTGAAATTTTCCTTTTATTTCAACATCACAGTCCAATAACCTTGCTAATTTGTAGTAAGATCTTCAACAGTGCTACTATTTTTCTTCTTTTTTTTTATTTGCACATTTAGTTACGATCTTTCCTTCCTAAAAAAAAGAAGAATCATCTGCCATTTATTTTTATCCATCTTTGTCTTACTTTATTCTAAAGCATCCTTTTACAATCAGAACTTATACATCAAGGGTTTTTGACCTGTTTGTTTATTTCTTCTGCTTATTGCTTTCCACAGTTTTCATAACCATGTTGGATCTCACAAATTGTGGTTAGAAATATTGACTTGACCTTAAAAGACATGGGATTTGGCTAATGCCTTGTTCCTGGCAGATCCCTATCAATTGTTTCTTATTGCTACAGTTCTGTGGAATTCTTTCAAAATAATCAGCAGATTGCTTCTAAATATTGAAATAAGAATGGTATCTACCTTTCCCTGAATCTCTTAAAAAAAATAAAAAAATTACCTTGCCCTTTTTTTTAAAAAAAAAAAAGGAAATGGTAGAGTATTAGTGAACCAATTTTGAGATGTATATACATTGCCTAAGGACCAGATAAATTTAGCAGAATTTTCAACAGTCAGCAAATATCCATGATATCAGAATCATTGACTGTAATTTGATCACATTTTTTATTCCAGTAAACCATATTAGAACGCAGTATATTTCTATTAGTCTGAACAACCTTTAAATATTTTCAAATAGATGATCATTTATGGTATTTTGCTGATGACTCATCTCAAGAAGAATCAGAGGGGTATAGAGCTCTGCACGATAATTCTGATGCAAGAAACTGAATTTTAGAAGCATAGGAAACAAAACCTCCAGCTTTCAAAGAGAATAAAAATAGGGGTTGTAGTCCCTGTGAAAGACGATTAACTCATCCACATGTTAATAGTTTTGCCATTAAAAAGCACAAAAATGGTCATTTAGATAATTTTCAACCTCATCATTAAGAGTAAAATCACAATCCCCACAAAATTATGAGGGCCAAGAAGGTGTTGCTGCAGTTTAGTTTTCTCTCTGATTTGTGATTTTGATTAAACTACATATCTACTTCTGAATTTCTGAAATACTTCTTAAAGAACAAATGTCTGGAAAAGATACATGTTGGTAACTGGCAAGTGTTAAAATCATAGAGAGTTCCACCAAAGTCTTTGAACTAGTTTAACCTTCTCCATCGTTATTTCCCAGCTTTCTCCAAGTCACTTCAGTTTTCTCCCTGGTGCATGTTCAGATGACCTTCTAATTTTAGAAACAGCAGAGAAGTCTTTCCAGCAAAGTGCAAACACCAAAGATTCCTTTCTCCCACCCCATTCTGCTTTTTTCTTTTGACTCTAAAAAAAATTATTTGCTGCAAGCATGAAAGAAATGAGTTATCTCCTAGGGTTTCTTCCACTTCTTCTTTGGCAGGTCTCTATCTTGAGTACTTTTGAGCTACAGACTAAGACCGAATTCATCTGATTGTATTATTAGGATTATCTGGAAGTAGTCAGGAATGGGTAAAGGCTGAATAATGACACTCTGCTTCTGTTAACATCTTCTTTGGACACACACCCAACAATTCATCTTAAGAAATAAAACTGGCCCTGTCTTTAATTATTATCTAAAGAAGATTGAAAGTTAGCTTTAATGGACAGAAATTAGCTAGCATAATAGCTTATAAACTTCTTCAGGTACTCTGGCTCTTATGGAATCATTACAATGAGTAAAGTGAATGTATCCATCCCTTCTTTAGAAAATAACATCATGTGACCTCAGGTTATACATTCTGTCTACATCACTTCTAATTGAACTTTCCATAAAGATTTCTTCAGGAAAAAAACAATCAAATCAAAGCTGAACACTCTCTAAAGTAGGTACATCTGCTCAAACAGAGTGAAGCTACAGTATTCCAATTTAATGCCATTAGTCAAATAAAATGCACAGTTTAAAATAGTCTAATAGACTCAGCATGTCCTATGGGTCTTTTTTATTTTTTCTCAAGCAAATAATTCTAAAGCTCATTATATCTCATTCATATCACCAATTAGTTACTCACAACACATGCTTTTATTGTCTGTTAAAGAATTGAGTTTATGTGTTTTGATGTAAGCTTCATGGCTGTTTATTAAAAATCACAGTGCAGTTCCTTCTCCTGCAGAGGAAATATGGAACTGACAATAAACCACTGCAGTTTCAAAGTGTTTTTCTGTTTTGATTTTATATCCTTATCTTTCGTAAAAACTTGCTAGACATAAGAACAGCTTGTTCTGTGTCTCCAAGGTATGTCACAATAGATGACATACCTTGAACAGATGAGGAACAGAAGAGAAAACCCCACCCCAGCTGAGGTACTTTTGGGAGAACTATTAGTATTTTTAAAAAAGCAGTACCCAGTAAGGGAAACTATTTCTCTTTGTTGAAAGCATGCTAATGACAGTTTACTTCAGTGGACTAACCGCAACCTGCTGGCTATGCCATCTGAATTTCAATTTCTTAATTTACAGTGCAGATAAAACAGAATGAAGCTGGATCTCTGCCGTTTTCTCCTCTGGACTGGTGTTATCAAGCGTGAAGTTTGGCGCATTACAAACCTATTCAAGTGATTATCTGTTGAGGACCTCTTGAGCCATCTCCATCTCTGCAGTGTGCTGATAAGACAGCTGTTTCTTTAGCTACCCTGTCTCTCTGGGCAGCAGTCATCTTTTAGTACAAACTATGGCTTTGTTACTGTGCGCTGGTGCTGTCACTTTATCTATTGTTCAAGCCTTTGATCCGAACACAAAAGAGGTCAATGGAAGTGATTGACTGCTGATTTGCACAGTCATATTATTTTATAATTAAACATGTATTACATATATTGGAAATATAAATCTTCAATGAAATAAGTTGATGAAACTGTGGTGCAGCAGAAATCTGCCTCTTTCCAGGTCATCACAGAAGGAAACAACCAAAGATGCAATGCTTTGAATGAACAGGCAGTTTTTTTCAGTTATTAATTTTATCTGGATAAAGGCTACACAGTTGCCTGCAGAAATCCAAGCGGCAATTGTTATCTTTCTGGAACTGAGTTTTTTAAAATACTCTCAATAAAACTAGAACTAGAACTAAAAAGCCCCTTCCCTACACTACTTTTATTAATACTCAGACATTGTCATGTAATAGGGCAGAAAATAGCAGCATGGGTTGCAATGCTGGTACTATCATAGATAGTGTGACAGTCACAACACTGTTGCTGTAGAGGTCTGTTTTGTACAAAAAAAAAAAAAAAAAAAAAAAAAAAAAAAGGTTGATGTCCAAAGACTTACTCTGAAACATGCATGTCATTTAGTGAACGACTAGAAAAAAAACTAAGCTTGCACTGACTAAAATAAACCATCCAGGCCCTGTGGGTGCAGTAACTCCTTCCAGTTCTCTGCCTCCCTTGCAAGAATGTGCTTTTACACATCACCCCTATTAACCAGGAACCTTTTGCCTGAAGTGAAGGAGGCTAAACTCAAAGAGACATCACATACCATAGGGCCTCTGTCTATTTATCTGTTTTCCTGGTGGAGGAGAGAGAGGAGGGGAGAGGAAATCCCCCTTTGGAGGGCTGGGACGGGCGGGGGCCGCAGCTGGACAGGGGGCAGCGCCGCTGTCCGTGGTGCTGGAGCTGGCGTCGGCGCGGGGACAGCCGCCGTCCAAACCCTCCTTCCCTCTTCTCTCTTTCTCTTTCTCTCTCTCTTTCTCCCTCCCTTCCCCACTTTTCCGAGCTGTCAAAATGCTCCTTTGCTGGTATTTTGCGGCACTTTGCAGGTTTCGCTACGGCGCCCTGTCCTCCCTACCCTAGAGGGAATGGGCTGTTCAGCACGGCTAAACGAGTAAAACGTCCCTTCACGACGAGAGGTCTTAGAGCTTATTCATACGGCTGGTTTGTTTTAGCAATGACTTAAATTGTTCTAGA
>JAWLRI010000269.1:208854-220989 GCA_034781795.1 Crypturellus tataupa
GTTGCTGTTATTTATCATTTTTTAAAAGGCTGTTTGATATTTTATAGGGCAGCTGCAAGTTTTTGCGCGCCTGGCATGGTCCTCCTGGGTCAGGTCACAGCCAGTAGCTGCTGCTGCAGAGGGAGGCACAGAGCAAACGTACTCCTGTGCACAGAGCAAAATGAGGTTCCTGTGCACGCATATTACGGATTTTATTACTATTTTTTAAACTCTCTTTTGACCTCGTCTCGGCCTTTTTATAAGCGATGTGTCTTGTGGGTTTATTTTCAATTTGTTGCTTGCCCCCCCAAAAGCCACCTCATACTTAGTGTTGTGTGGGGAGGGATTAGAGCAATTTGTCCCATTTATGCGTAATACCAACAACAGTGACCAAAATACATAGCCAGCGCTCTGGGAACAGTTCAGTTGTCAACAATTTCTTTTTTTTTCCTTTAGAATTTTTGTGTTGCAACGCTTTAGGTTTCTGTGTGGGTGTTTAAATGTAGTTATAGGCTGTTGAAGTAGTGGAAATAGTGCAAATTTAAAAGGAAGCTGTTTAATTGAAGTCTATAAGACTAAATTTATTGCTACATTTATGGAGGTTTTGAAGAAAATATATTAATTTATGAATTATAATTTACCAACTTCTATGTCTGGTAAATGATATGTTTGAGAAACTAGTAAGTTTTAATTGAGTAGATATATGGTGTGTGTGTATATATATGTATGTGACTTACATCTGTTCTTTCTTAAAAGGCAAGAGGCTGCTATTTTCTTATTCCGTGCCATTTGCCCCCTTCCATTCTTCATGACGAATGTACCTAAATAAATCTGACACAGTCCAGGAAACAACATATTAGCTACAGCCTCAATTTTGCATTTTCTTTCTCTCTTTCAGAGATTTTGAATGTTACAGAGAATCTGGACATGGCCTTTATTTATTTTTTCTCTTCTCTCTTATTTTGGAAGTGTTGCATTAAGGCGGATTATTTAAGAGTGAACTTATTGCATGTACATAGTTTTGCAAATGCAAAAATAGTAATTCTTCATACTGCTCAAAAGGAATGCTGTGTGTGTCATACATGACAGCATTTGCAGCAATAGGTATTTTCAATGACCTTGAGGATGCCAAGGATTTTTATCAAGTTATTAAAATTTGAAAAAGTTACGGATTTTTTTTCCCTTTCAAATGTTTTATGACTACACTTGACCTTGCATTTCCCTCTTAATTTTGTGTGGTTTTTATGCTTCTATTCTAGTAGTGATTGATTTGTTTAATTAATTATTTATTTTTCTGCACGGTGAAGATGTTAATTGCTTTAATCTGTGCAGCTGATACTCCTTCAATACATTTATGGATGCATATCCTGTTTTCGGCTTAATCATGCTAGTATAGTATTTATGTATGCGAGTTCAATGTGAGTTTCTTACATCAGTCTTGATTTTTCCATCAAGGTTTCCCTTGAAGTTCCTCTATCCGAATGTGCTTTAAACGGTATTTTTTCCTAGTAAGAGGTGTAGGTTATCTTACCAAACGAGTGTTTTCTCTTTTCTTACTCTGGAAAAGGATAGAGGGGGAGGGGAGAAGAAAAAAAAAAAACTCAATTGCAACACTTAAGTAGGACAGAGACAGGGAGGAGAAGGGCCAGGTGTAGCAAATTTCTAGTTGCAGCTGCAAACTGTTTCGTTTTCTCTTTTAAAGAGAGGGGGGAAGCCCGCTAGAAGTCTTTCAGTTATATCCCAGACTTCTAAATGGTATTTTTTAAACAACTGCATCAAAGCTGCACCTATCTCTTATTCTAACACCCTTGTGAAGCTAAGCTAGTAAGATTGACCAGCTTTATTGATTGATTAGGGATTGACTAGGAAACAGATAATATCTCCTTTTTTTTTTTTTTGGTTAAAAAGTCCAAAATACACTTTAGCTCTTCTGTGCACCTCTTTTAAAATGAGACAATACTAATGTAGAGATAGACTAGGCATGTCTTAGAATTACAAAGATCTCAGTGTCAGCTCTTTCCTGGAATAGCAGTGTTAAAATGGTGCTTTTATGAGTAAAACCTTGCTGTTCTGGAGCATAATGACTTTTGCTCGTATTTGTTGCCCCTGGTGCATTTCATAGCAATAAAACTAAAAGCTAACTAGCTGATAGACTTGCATTGTGATGCATATACATTTCAATCTTATTTTAAAGCTGGCTTTTGTCCTGGTACTTATGTAATTAGCTGTTTTTGTTACCAGCTGCTACAGAGAGGGCATTGGCCATTTCCTTTCCTGATAGCCCCCAAATTATTAGAGGAAAAAAAAAATTCTGTCCAGTAGGATTAGCTCATGATTTTTGGGGGTTTGACACTTGTTGGTCCACTTCAGAAGTAAGAAACTGCATGCTTTTTGGCCTGTAACCTGTCTAAATCCAGTTAATTTAACTTACTCCAAAGGATTGTTTCTGTAAAAAGCTGGTACAGCAGAGTTGGAATTTGTGGCTTCTTAGCTGTGGGTCAAAGCAAGATGCACAATTTTGTTGCAAGATACTTTCTGCTGGCAAAATAGCCTGCAGAGACCGTCACCGAGACCTGGCACTGCGGCGCTGAGCAGGCTGTCCTGGCCCAGTAGATGCTGCTGCGGGGATCCATAACATGTAATGTGCCTGCAACTGTGCCGCACCCCTGCGCTTGGCAGAGCTGGGAAACAGCTAATTGTAGGTTTTCCTCGTTAAGAAGTGCCTGCTGCTTTGTTCAGGCTTTTTGGGCAAGGTGTGCAGCTGTGCGGAAAGCACACCTGTGGAAACATGATTTTGGATAAAATGTTCGGGCCTTGTCAGTGTGTGGTAAAGTGTACTGTATAGGGGGCTTAGTAAGTATGTGAAATGGTTACAAACCACTTGCAGCAGAAATACTAAAGGAAATTATCTATTTTGGGGAGACTTTTTTTGTTCTTAAACCTGTAAGGGCATGCCATGTTTTGAAATAGATGGGAGTCTAATTCTGATGCTGTTGATGAAGTGTCTTGACTTTTAGTAGCTGTAATCACAAAGCAGCAGCAAAAATATTTGGAAAGGCAAGGTATTTCTCATTTCGCTGGAAAAAAAATCCAATTGGAAACAACTTTGGACTTTCTAGAGGCAACTTATGAAACTTGTGTGTCTCGGCTGTTTTCTCCTTGTTTTAAGCTACTGTTCTTCTTGATACTCCAGCACTAAAACACCAGGGTTTTCTCATTCATGCTGATGGCTGCAGTAAGCCCCACATTTATGTGGTTTTGGAAGAAGGTATCATTTCCTAGCTAGTGCAAAAAGTATAAGATGGTTAAATCTTTTTGGCACTGTTTTGCTACAGAGCAGACAGCCTGGGATAGGGTGTGACTGGTGCTCCATGGTCTAGATAGCTCAATAGACCTTAATATACCCCTAGCTATTTTTCAAGCAGGTTAAAACCTGTTTACTCCTGTAGATGCTGTTCCTCATCCCAGTTTCTTAATGGGCCAACTTTATTATCTATTATTAAAAGCAAACAAACAAACAAAATCTTTCAGATACATGGACCAAGGAGGCTGTAAAATACTGTTTGAATAACGAAGTGTCTTTCCTTTGCTTTATTGAGGAAAATGGGCGATTCCCAGTAAAACTGCTGTCTGACCAAATGCCTCTAAACCTCGATAAAGCCAGTAAGACACTGAGGGTGCCGAAGGCTGCTGTTTCTGGGCAGTGTCTGTGGTTTTCAGTTCAGTGTGAAGTAGATAATCTTGTATCATGGATAGTTACCAAATTGCTAAAACGTAGTCTAAAATACGTGTGTGTAATCTGTTGAATGCCTAATGCTGAAGTACACGTAAAATGGGGAGAACACGAACGTCTGAGTGTTTGGTAAAACTGAGGTAGGAAAGACTGTTCAAGGTGCCATGGAGAACTTGGTGAGATGTCCTGAACAGCTCTTCTGTGGGTCTGCGCTAGCTAAATTTACTTTTAAACACCCGAGGATCAAATTATTTTAACCAAATACCTACCCAAGTTTAACTGAACGCTCTTAATGTATATTTGGGGAATGAAAGTGCCTTTGCATTGTCACTGCTGGAGTACTGGTTTTCAGTGGTTCAGAGCTTAGTGACAGGAACTAAAGGAGGAGTCAGCTGTGGAAAGGAAATTATAATTTATGTTATAATGTAAATTCGACTTTTCTGGTAGTTAAATCTTGAATTTTTGAATAGTTTTTTTGCATTTTTTTAAGGAGAATTATGGCCTGAATTGGTGCTTTGAATCATCTTTTTGTTTGTTTTGGTTTTGTTTTGGTTTTGTTTCATTTTTTTCCCCTCCTTTTTCCTGTTTTTTTGTTATATTGATGCACTGAAGATTTCTTTTGTGTTGCCTAGAGTACAGTATGAGAGGAGGCAGGGCAAAGCAATGCAGGTAGATCTGCTTTCAGTGATCTCTTCCTGAGTAAATTGCCAGGATGAAGCTGAGATTCCCTCAGGTGCCTTAACATGTGCAGTGGACCTCTTTAGTTTGCGTGCCTTTGATTTCAAGGTAGGCAGCAGATATATTTGAAGTATGGAAACTTATAACTAAATCCAGGCCGGCAGGGGGAAAAAATTGTTTTTTTTTTTTTGTGATACTTGATGATATGGCTGTGTCTAGCACAGTATGGTGGCACTTTTACAAAGGGTGCAATGGGTTTTGGTTTTATGTAGAGTTATAGAAAGGCTAATGTTAATGTATTATGAAGTGTGCATACATATGATCCATGAAATCTATCATAACCCTTCTCTAGTACTGAAATTCTGAAATGCCTTCAAGAAAAAGTAATGATCCTTGCTCAGACTTGGTGCAAAGGCTATTGAATGTGGGGAAATAAAGTACCTGGATGATAGGTGAAGGGTATAGGGTTCTACCCAGTGTATTGAGCCTTATGGTCTTGGCGTTTTATATGTCGTGACTCAAAGTAGTTTAAATGAAGCCAAAATCACTGAAGTTAACTTCATGGGGTACATGGCCAATGCTCCTCTGTTCTTATCCTCAATATTTTAAGACCATCTATGTCTCCTCTGGTCTATTAAGATTGCTTTTTTAAGGTACCACAAACATGCCCTTTTCTGTTCAGCAGCTCTGGAACAGTGTGCTGGACAGTCAGTTAATTTTTAGTGCCTGATGGAACTGATGAGGCACATGCACTCATTTAACTACATATGTAGTTAAGTGTTTCATGGCACAGCCTTGGGTGCTGCTGACAGAAAAGCAGGCGTTGGTAGGGATGCTGGAGGAGGAGGAAGTCTTTTGCGATTCCCCTATAGGAGAAGGGGGACTTTGAAGCACGAGACACCTGGAGGGAGAGAATATTGTAGTAGCAGTGGGAAAGATGATTTGGGTTATTGAGATTTTCTGGATCATCCTTTTTGGTGTGCAGATGCATAGCATTTGCATTGAAATAGGTGATACATAGAAGAACTACTAGTAGCAAACATACCTTGTCTTGTAACATCATTCTTGTTTCATTGCCACCCGCTTTGTCATCTTGAAATGCTGAAAAACTAATGCTGTGACTCTCTCTATTCATCCATTAGCATTAATTTCATATGCACCAATCCAGTTTCAAGGCAGAGCAAGATCTTGGAATTTACTTGCTTTTTCTGTATCTGCCATTCATCTCCAGCCTTGAAGCAGCAAACATAACTAGTTAAAGGTAAGAGGCAAATGTTATAGTTTACATATTACAGTCACAGTAAGTTTTCCTAAAATCTAAGTTAATTTATATATATATGTATATGTTATTACTTATCTAAGAATCTTATTTTCATGTCTAGTAACATGCTTAGAAATCTTAGAATTGCCAGGTGTCCTGGCAATTCCCTTATACCCAGTATGTGCTAAAAGCTGTTTTCTGTCCATTTCCAAAAAAAGGACAACTAAGGTCATAATTCTAAAATACCATATGCTTGTAGTAGCCGTTTCTACATATGAAAAACACATTTGCTCACTAGTGAAGAAATGGGTTTATTAACGAGTATAACCCCTCTCCCTGCCCACTCCCTTTTTTTTTTTTAATGCACCTATATATTTAATTGCATCCCAAAATTGAATCTAGCACCCAAAACTGCTATTCCTAATCTGGTCAGAAAACCAGTCCTGAAAAGGACTCCAAATCATAAACAAAAAGTGAATTATACAAGATCATGAAGATTTTTAAACTTTTTTTATGTATATTACTAAACTGTTAAACCTGATGTACTAATACACCATGGTGTGCATCCATCGTTGAGATATCAATAGGCAAAAAGAGAATTATAGTCCCATTGAGCAAGATTTATGTATGTTTTTTCCTCAGATACTGTTCAGCAAACTGAAAGAAAATTAGATGTGGAGTCATGCTTGTCTTTTGATAAAGAACATTTTTATAAGGAGCAGTTTTCTTGTAGTGAGATTCTTCTATGCCAGTTTAAGAATTTAAGAATAAAAAAGCATAAATTTGCTATCCTGATGTAGGAGACTTTATGTTTGTTTTGGATACAGTTCTGCTGGTAAAGGATCTCTGTCTTAATGAATTACAACTAGGTTATAGAGCTGTGGGTTTTTTGCTGTTGATGTTTTTCTTTTGTTATTTTTTCTTTTCTGCAAAGGTTCCTTACACAACTGAATGTGTATGGAATACTGGATGGTGTAAAATGGGCTATGCATACAAAATATCTGAGAAGGATCTTCTGCTAAAATTAGATAACATAAGAGGACTTTGGGGCTGAATAATCTCTTCTTTAAGAAGTACCTCTTACAAGAGGAATGTTTTTTGCAGTCTAGAAACAGCTGCTGTAGCAGGAATACAAACTGGTTCCCTCTACCCTCCGTTTCCCCTTTCCAGACATGCACTTCTCCGTCTCTGCCACCTCTTACAAATACTGATCACATATTGTCAGGTGCAGTAAGGGTTATGTATCTTAACTGTGAAACAAGATGTTAAGAGTTCTTAAAGCAATGCTAATTGTGTCAGATTCAATATCTTTGATGTAAATTGTCTGGAATGAACAAATGCATTGATCTCCTTATTCAGAGAAACGCATACACATGAGAACAGAAGATGAACTAATACTTCTGTTGGAACCATTTCCTTTTGCTGACTTTTTAAATTAACTGTGCAATTTCAACTCATTTTATACTTTGCTTATAACAGTCTTGGATAATGTTACTATATGCTGTCTCTGCCAAGATTATAATGGGTGTTACTAGTGATTGCTCAAATATTCCAATACAAATGTTAATGACCAGCTAACTGTTCTCCTGTTTAATTGGATTGGCTTGTCCCTTTTAAAACTTTTATAGCTGTTTTCATGGTTTGCTTATCTGAGAAGGCTGTGCTGCCTTTATCTGCATATATCTGCCTTAAAATCTGGCTTTTAGGCTAATAGGAAAAAGTTGAAGGCACATATTTATAATTATATGTTTATACCATACCAAGTTAACTGTAAGTTGTCATTAAATTGAAGTATGTGTATGCAAGACTTGGTTCTGACCTAAGTGAGTATAAAATGGTACACTCGGATCAGTGCAGCATTATCTAGACCTCATCTAAGAGAGTCTGCTCTCTGCTAAGGCAGTTTGTAAAGTTGCAATGCAGGTGGTAATGTCATGTGCAATGTGCACAAACTCAAAATGAAGGATAATTCTATATGGAATGGTAGAGAAGCTGTACAGCAGGATTAAGTGGGAATAGGAGCAATGATTTCTTAAAACATACAACTGTTAGATACTGAAATATTGTAGATGTGGCATACTTGGTTGCATACGAGATGAGAACATGGATAAATGTCAGTGAGCCATGTTTGAGAACTTGTAAAGCTGCTCAATTTCTAGAGGCATCTTTTAAAGTACATAAGACTTCAAATACCTTGCAATACTTTCTTTTTCTTTCCCCCCCCTTTTTTTTTTCTTAAAAAAAACCCTAAGTGGATGGAGGGGGATATGATTTATTGATCCTGAGCTTCTAGATTAGTCCTTCCTTCTGGTAAGTGTGTCACTCCTATGTTTTCTTAGCCTGATTTGAGCAAGAAGATGGACTTAATTTGCATGCTTACACTCTGTAGTCCTAAGTCAATTAAAAGTTGCAAATGTTTGCTGTGTCTTCTGGTACCATAAAGCATCTGACCCGCCTGCTAGCTACTGGGTCAAGGAAAATATTCCCTGAGGAGCTCTTTCTCATTTACAGTTCCTCAGTGACAACAGAACTTAATCCAGAGTACTGAGCCTGAGCCTGTGCTTCTGCTGCTAATTATTGTCTCAGAAATGGATGTAGCACAAGTTAAATAGGAGAGAGCTAAATACTGAGATACTACTGCTATCGTAGACGAGCCTTTAAACCCATCCTCCTTCGGAAATAGTACATGAAGCAAACTATAACTTGCTTACAAATACAAGGAATTTTAAAAGTATTTTTCTCCTTTCACTTGTTTTATTTTGCTGGGGAGGAAAGTCTCCCATACCTCTGCATTTGAAGCCTGAAGGTGGAGAGCTTTTAAGGGCGAGTTTGATTGTGCCTTGGCTTTCATTATCTCATGTCAGCTTCCATAGAAGCACCTGGAGAAGCTGGTGTCTTGCAAGATGAGCAGAGAAAGACTCCTGGGACCTGCAATTGTGTTTTGATAGAGGCTGAGGAGAGGGTGACAAAGCAGTCAATAGCTTTTGCTCCTGAGGAAATAAATCAGGCTTGTCTGGGCTACCTAGCATTCTGGGTTTGAAAAGGCAAGAGAGGAGAAAATCCTTCCCAACAGGAAATGTTGCTCCTCCTGAGTGGAGAAGAGGAAAATGAATGGCTTCAGTCTTAATACTGTAATTTTCTGACTCAAATCCAAAATACTTTGAAAATTTTTTGTCTTGTTCTTTACTCTTACTTGTTTCAGCTGAGGATTTCTCTGTTGTCAGGGTGGTTCTGTGGTACTTCAGCCCAGCAAAGTACTTTTCCTTCCTTCCTTCCTTCCTTTTGGCACTTGGCTGACTGAAGTAGGAGCCTTGTTTAAAATCTCAGCTGCTTTAAGCAATTGCTGTAGTTGTGCTCAGCTGCTGGATTTTTGTAAGAAAAGCAGAGGCTGCAAGACCTTGAAGTGAGAGCTTGAGAGATACCTTGTACAAGACTGCCTTTCATTCTGAAATCTGAACTTGAAGAGGGCTAAGAGGAGATAGGACCTATTTTCATGACATCCAGATAAAGGTACTTGAAGATAGTTGAACGGAGTCACTGACAACTAATGTACAAGGAAGTTGTTTCAACACTGACCCCTTTGGAAATCTGAATGGAATTCAAGGAGATTTCTCTGTTCTGACATGGCAGGAATATCTGCTGTTTCTCCATGTAGGAATTTCATATTAAAGTAGTGCTGTTCCCCATTGGACTCCGCAGATGTGAACTGGATACCTTCTCTAGTGTGGTAACATAGCACTGCTAATTGGTGTCTTAAAGGCAACCTCAGCTTGTCGGTGTATTTTTAAAAAGTAGGCAAGACGCTGGTAGCTGAACTCAGTTCACTAAGCAGAATTGTACATCGGAGTGAAGATGGCCATACTTGCTGCTAAAGGCTTCCAAATACAGGTCTGTGTCTCCTCTCTGTCCCCCCTCTCTATATAGCCTATATATAGGCTTTTCTTGTATATTCCAGATTCACAGTACAGTTGAAAGACCGTTTTCTTTTTGCCAGTAGGTTTGACCTTTGTCACACCTAAGTGGGATAAAGAAACAGAGCAAGGGATTGGAGGGACAGTCCAGGGGGAACCAAAGGCATCAGAATGAGATTTCTGCTTTATCGCCTGTGCTCTTAAGAGGTCACTCATTCAAAAGATGCCCTGTAGCTTTCAGTCTAATGTCACATAAACTTTGCATAGAGACAAAGCTAACAGAGCCCACCTATAATTTTTTAATAATCACAAATGCCAGCCCAGTATGACACTGCTTGCTATTCAAAGTGATTTTCAAGGTGAAATTTATTCCTTTGTGCTTTTTAACAGGGCTAATAAATCTTTGATGAGTTCCAGGCTTGCTTATCCTTTAGGCTTCCTTCAGGCTATAGTCATTTGGGATAGCAAATAAACATAGCTGGTACTGTTGCCTACTGTGTGGGCAGCCCATCTTCTGAATTTATGCTACACTTCAACTTATATAATCTAATTAGTTAACAATATTTTTCCCAGACTTCATCACAAATATTAGTAGTGATGCAAGTATTTTCTGATCCTGAGGGACTGCATGGTATAGCCCTCTTGAGAGAAAAGAATTTAGTTGTCTCTTTCTCCATGTAAATTCAGCTAATCAAAAAAGTAAATACTGTGATATGTTGGAACTTACTTTGCTGGCGAGGAACAGCCTACAGAAAAAGATACTTCATATTTAGATTTTAAAGTGGTCTTAAGGGCACTGTTAGAGCTCAGATGATATAACTATCCGTGAAACACTCCTAAGAGTACTGGCTGCCAGAAGCCTTTTCTGCTGTCCCTGTAAATGGCTTTAGGCTGAATAAGGGTCGTGTGATGAAGCATGGAGGTGTATTAGTGATGCTCTTTGAATGGGAGATGTACTGCAGCAGTATGGGAAGTTAGTGGCCAATACTGCCCCAGTGTGCCAAGGAGAACTGTTACTCATGCTTTGCTTTAAGTGTTGGTTTGGCTCGTTCCTTAGGATGTTAGCACTGGTCCAGATGGCAAATGGGATTTTGGGCACATATCTAGGAAAATACATCAAAGCTTTGGCCCTAGTCTCTCTCAGGGACTGTTCACAAAGTCTCCTGTGGATTAGAGCAACTTGGATTGGCTTAATACCTTTATTATTATTATTATTATTTAGAATAACTTTTGATGCAGTAATGAAGAAAAGAGTGAAGCTGACCGGAGTCAAGAGACTAAAGTTGGCTGGTGATGGGATTAAACCTGTTTCAGTATCAGTGCAATATAATTTTTTTTATTATTATTATCTTAATAAGTTTATAAGACTGGTCCTTTCATAAGTAATAGTTCTTCCTTTCTAGTTTCCTCAATTGTACCATCCGTACTGTGTCCAATTTAACCAGTGGAAGTGACTGTGGTATTTAAGTGGTAACTTAAATAGGGGAAACAAAGGGCTAGTTGCTGTACTGTAGTTGCAGGTTCTCAGGATACATCTGTATAACAAAACAAAAATAAACAGAAATGATGAAATACTGTCTAAAATTGTTTGCTTCTGACAATAATGCTGTTGGTGTTTCCCTCTACTTCCAGTTAAGAGCTAGCAGGGTTGCAGAACAGGAATGCTGTTTGCATGGTAACAGCATGGCCAAATTGCTTGCAGCACACCGTACTCGCTGTCCATTTTGGTCAATGTTATGGAGTACTGTCTGCCCTCCAGAGGGTTAGGATGTGGAGACAGGATGAAGAAATTCTCTGAGCATGAAAGGCAATGGACAGTGGGAGAAAGACTGCTTGTAAATGCTAGCACTGTTGCATTTGGCTCAGATATTTTAACAGAGGGCAGCTTTCCTTCTTCCGCATTTACTTGCCTTCATTTGGAGGAGGGAAGAAGGGAAGGAAGAGTGGGATATTTGAACAGCTCTTCCTGATCTCTTCTATTTGGCATACAGTGATGGCCTTGGAAAAACTAGGTAGGTACCTGGAGGATTACGGAAAATTTGAGAACTTGACCAGTTACACCCATTTCAGATGCTAGTGGTTGTGCTTCAGCTTCTGCATGCCTTGACACAGATGTTCTTTTTCATGGCCATCATCCTCTGGGTGGAATTTATATATCATGTGATTGGTCCCTAAAGGCCTATAAAAATAGGGATCCTAAACTGCACGCCCAGTGCATTCCACCATAGTGGCCTTTCTGCACTCATTCCAATTCGCTGTTTGGTTTTATCTGTGCTGACAATCCCCAGTAGTCTGCTGTCCTCTATGGTCATGTCAAATCTTCACAACCAAAAGAGGTCTTGGAAGCAATGAATAAAAAATTGATCTGTTTAAAATGAGAAAATGACTAGTTCTAAAATTGTTAGTGTGGGCCTTCTGGTACCAGCAGTTATGGAGATGGTGTTAAAATGTAGCATCTTGTTATCTTGGACTCCACAGTGTAACTAGATCTTGTTTTAGTCCAAAATTAGTTGTTTCCAATAAAATGGAGTTGGTAATAAAGTCTTGTTATCCCAGTCTTCTCAACATCCATT
>JAWLRI010000269.1:224375-246604 GCA_034781795.1 Crypturellus tataupa
TGTTAAGACTTTGCCTTAAAAGTCTTTTTCTTTGAAAAATCTCATATTTAAGGTGTTCCTCATGGTTTTTAAGATGCTTGGTTTCTGGCAGGGGATAGGCCAAGAGAGCTAGATAAATAGTTGTTCTCACTTGCCAGAAAGACACATAATCTCAGGATGACTGTCACAACTGTATTCTCTCTCTCTTCCTCAGTTTCAAATTGAAAGCATGTCAGGGAGTGAGGTGCAGGGTCTTACCAATCTGTATGACACTTTGCAGAGTTCTTAGAGGAGACCTTTCTATATGCTTGGGTTTTTCCACTGAAGAATAATCTTCAAAGTTTTACTTTAACCCATGCTTGTATTTTACTGAAACTTAGTGATAATAGCTTCTTCCATACTTAAAGATGGCTGCTGTTCCTGACAGGTTTGTATTTGAACTGAAAACCAGTAAAAGAAACCTTCACTTTTAATATAGTCTCTGAAAACTTTAATTTCATGCTCTTACTTTTTTGTTTGCTTACAGTATTTGTTCCTCATGTGTGTTAGCTTTTTATCAAGGCTGCTAGATGATGTTTTTTTGTTGTCTTTGAATTGACTTATGCAGAAAAAAAAGTGAATATTATGTTGCAGACAGATTATTTACTTGTAATGAAATGGCTGTTTTAGCCTTTTTTATTATTTACTCTTCTGGGTGAATGCTGTGGCATCATTATCTTACTGTTGACAAATTCTAAGACATTTCCTTACTCTAATGTGAAAGTTGATTTCTGGATTAAAGGATAAAAATGATAATGATAGTACTAAAAGCTTTATAACTTTGAGAGTATTTGAGCTTAGCAAAGTGATTTTCTAGTTATTTGCAGTATCTGCTCTGTAAAAGCATTCAATTTTGTTGCATTTGGCCCTGAAAATGTCTGTGGAAGGAGCTGGTGTAGCATATCAAAGATGCAACATTTGGAATTACCTCTTTAATTCTGGGAAGAACTTGTAGGAAATGCTCTAAGTCCTCGCTAGCTTTTAAGTGGCTGGGGAAAAATAACAAGAGTTAGTCTGTTAATTCTTTGACCTGAAGTTCGTCAGCTAGAGCTATTCTTTTTATGGCAAGATGCAAGGAGACTTAAGTGCTTTGGACAGTAGCTGATTCTGTTTTGTCAGCTGAATCACTAGTCTTTGGGCGGTTACTCTTCAATTATGTGCTTACATACAGATAAGAACTGTGCTTTTAACATGTTTTGAATTCACTTTCTAAAGAAATAAAAGAAATAGCAGATGTCTGGCATCTGTTTACATAATAGAAGATGTTTGTGAAAAGGTAGAAGACAAGCTGAATATAAGACTGATAGAGAAGGACTATCCCTATTAGACCTATAGCTTCACAAGAATAACTGCAATAGGCAGGTTTA
This sequence comes from Crypturellus tataupa, assembly GCA_034781795.1. Lineage (NCBI taxonomy): Eukaryota > Metazoa > Chordata > Aves > Tinamiformes > Tinamidae > Crypturellus > Crypturellus tataupa. The sequence continues at coordinate 225,761 of JAWLRI010000269.1, forward strand.
TTCATTTCCAAGGCTTATTAGGCAAAAGAAAAACACGAGTAAGCACATTCAGATGTGCATGAATCTTTCTCATAATTCTTAAACTCGTTGGAGAATCGGCCATCTGGTTTGGGCTGTGTATAGCTGTCAGTGTTTAAATAACTTTAGGCTCTGCCAAAACTCCGTACTGTGTACCAGTTGAGCTGAGTTGCTGCAAAGAACAGAAAATAGATTATCAAAGTGCTTTTCTATTCTGTACTCAAAAAGGCACATTATGACCTGAGGATTGTTCATTATGTGAAATACCATGGTTGTCATACAGTGCTGTCCTATATGACTGATTGTATTGAAGAGAAAGACAGGTTTTAATTCACTATGCATTACTGTATTGAAAAAGATAAAATCAGCATAAACAAAACTTGCAATTGCTGCTAATGGCAATTTACTTCATGAAACTTGCTCAAAAAACTCATTTAGTTAAAGGATTTGGGTAGGGTGGCAATGGAGGAAAAAATGAAATTTGATAAAGTTGGGCCTCAAAAGAAGTAAAATATGAAGGCAATATTGATTAGTTTCCCTTCAAAAGCAAAGTAATGGTATACATAATGTGTCAAAACTTGTTATTGAACCCAAACAATTTTTGAGGGGCTAGGGCTCTGCAAGTGTTTTTTCTAAGTGGTAGAACAAACATGAGCCTATATTGACTTATTTTTAAACTTTGTTCTGCTTTTCTTTCCCCCCTTCTCAACCAAGGGAAGCTTTCAGAGAGCTCCCATCTAGAAATCCAGAACACCAGAATTGGGTGCAATGCCAACATATGAAAGATTAAGCTTGTTTAAAGAAATAGCTCCTCAATCAGGGGATGTCTTGTGTCACAGGGTACTTGGAGTAGTGCCAACACGTAATGCAGTTTTCTTTGAACACTTTAGATTTGGCACACTAAGTGGTATCTGTTGTAATTGAGTAACTTTTGGTGCTTAAAAATGACTACACCTTTTTTCTGCTGAATTTGGCATCTGTGTATGTGTACATGTGACAGCTTGGACTTCTGCTCTAAAAGTTAAGGGATAAAGAAAGCAGCCCCAGAATTGGGAAAAATGGTGTTTTCAACTTACAAGATTATGCTAAGATTCAGTAAGACATTTACTCAACATATCTAGGGTTTGTATCATTAACCACTTAAAAGATGGGTAGAATAAAGCCATATTTATGGGATAACTCTGGAAGTGTGTCATGGGGAATGCTGGCTGCTTTTGCTTTACTCAGACATTCAGGATACCTTGATAAGGGAAAGACTTGAGTAACTTGCAACCCACTTTGAAGTGTTGGAAAGTGACCTGTTATCCATGAAAAAGACCAATTTCTCTAAATGAAATTTAGAGAACCTAAATTCCTCCTGAAAGGGATTCAGTCTGCTGCATCATACTCTTGCAGTGGTGTAGACCTAGTCAGAATGCTCATAGCATCTGGTCATACTATATGTCAGTAGGAAGTCCTCTTCATGTCCACTGATCCCTTCAGCGCTTTCTGCATTGAACCAATTTTTGAGGCTTCTACAAACAAAAATTTAACTTCCCATTTAATAGAGCCTCTGTCTGGCTTGTGACTAGTTGGAAACTGTTGTTTAACTGGTCATAAATCCTCAGTATTGTGACTGGTGCTTTAGTGAGCCAAATTTCAGCTTTACAAAGCTTTTAGGTTTATGAAGGATGTTACTGCTAGAGTACTTACAGGAGCTGTCACGTGACAGAATCTGAAGAATTAGGATTTTGGAGAAGAGGTCTGTACCTAGATTTCTCAGCAGATTTCTTTCTGAATCTTGTCCCAGAATATCTTTTAATGAATCACATTCAGGTGTTTTTTGTCTCTCTCTCTCTCTCTTTTTTTTTCTTTTTTTAATTTGCATTGAGTTTTGCCTATGATAGGTGAATGCATGTTTAATAGATGCCAGAATTATGTGCTGGTGTCTTTTAATTTATTAACAAAACTGTGTTGTGCTAGGATTACAAAGCCTTCAAAATCTTCTCTAACTGAATAAAGAATATAGAGTGGGTAGTCTGGGTTTATGTTTTAGTATATGAGATGAAACATCAGTTATGTGTAGCAAAGAGGTCTTAGAGTTCACTTGAAGTTAGTCTGTCTATTGTTATCATAGCAAACTGGCATAAGATAAGCAATGATGATGTTACTCTTTTGATGTCTTGAAACTTCTTCTCACAGATGCTATTAACAAAATGCTAAGAGGCTGAACCTCTAACTCAGCTTTCAAAAAAGGTTTCAGGAGCCCCCAGGCTTAGCCTCTGCACACACACACCGTTTTTTTTTTTTTTTTTTTTTTTTCCCTTGCTATCTAGATGAATGAATGAAACTTAACTGAATAAAAACCCTTTGAAGCTAGCAAAGAGCTAAGCCTGTGCAGGAAAACCTATTTGTACTTTTCCATATTGGGGTAAACTCTGACTTGTTCTCTCTGAGGCTTGATTGATACTGCTTGGTCTTATGACCACTGATTATGACTATTGATACTGGTGGCCTTATGCACACCAGTGTCCTGGCTCACAGTTTGCTTTACAGAACTTCTTGCAAGGGCCTTTCCCTCCCTAATGGGCTCCTGTAATCATGTCCTCCAGTGTTATTCAGATGCTTGCTGAAGGCTGAGAGGACCAAGCAGTCCCATAGCAGTTGATTTCCAAAGGTGAGCAGAGTATGCTAGGTCAGTTCACGCTGATGCCATTCATTCTAGAGCAGTCAATCCAGCTGTCAGAGGTTTGAAAAACTACTGATACCGCTTTTCTCCAATTGCTTCTCAAGTGAAGCCTCTCAGCCAGCTGAACTGCATCTACCACTTACTGTTTTCTATGGTCTGTTGAAAGAATACAGCTGTACCGCTTCTGCCATCTGTCTCCGTAAATGCAGAATCTCCACCCCCTGTAGTCTTACCTCTTCTCTGTGCTTTGAAGAAGAGTCTTGCTAATAATGGCTGGTCTCTGTAGCTAATCACTTACTCTAGTGGATTCTTTGGAGAAATATGACAATTTGTACTCTTTATAAGCAAATTATAATGTAATAGGCTTAAATGACAGCTGTGAGAGTGTACCACTTACTGCTTTTACATATCAGAAATAAGGATAGTAGCACTTTCCCAATGTAAAGTGCATACACTTTGGTTTTTGATTTACTACTAAGGGGCAGTTTTATTACAACTCCTATTTTTTCTTCTGACTATGCAGGAGTATGCAAGGGAGTATGCAAGGGAAAAAACAAACACTTGTGTGTATGAAGGAACTTAGAGAAATACAAGAGTGATTCCAGAGGAACTAGTCCTCCTGATATTAGTTTGTAGTGCTTTAGAATACAGACCTGTTCCTGCAATATCTGGTATCTTCTGTTCAACTGAAAGAGCTTTTTCTAGCATGGGGTTTGGTTGGTTTACTTGTCTTCCTTTGAACTTCTCTAAAGGGTGTATTTTTATATGCTGACTTGATTATGTACTTTCAGATAACTCGGTGATGCCCATGCTACAAACAGGTAGTAGCACATTGTTAAAATATGCTCTTTTACCTCTCCCTCGATGCTTATCTGGAATACAGAGCTGGTTCAGAGGACAACCAACTGAGAGCAGAATATTCAGCCACAGAGCTCTGAGCTGGGTTAGTTTTATTGCAGTAATAAGCTTCTCTGTGGTTCATTAGATGCAGCTGCAGTGAATTAGAAGTGACTTAAATATAACTCAGCTGATAAACGCTGGATGTCCTAGGTATTTTTGCCAAAGTTACAGGCTGCTTTTTTCTTTTTTTTTTTTTGAGCCCTTACTAGAAATGTACTGTTCAGAAGATGAACAGTTTTCCAGCTTGACCTGTATTTTTTGCTCTAAATCTGTAGAATCCCCATTTGCCATTTTGTTATGCAAAGGATAAAAATTAGCTCAGGAGCTGATAAATTGGAGGCTGCCAGGTGATTTCTATAATCTGTGATACTTAACAGGCTAAAAATAGTTACCGTAGGGGATATCTCTGTGGTGGGGGCAGCTTCTGCTGCTTGAGAAACTCTGTGCCGGAGCAGCTCTGTGCTTGAATATTTAGTAGTTTCATCAGTGAGCTGGAGTCAGCATTTGGCTTTGAATGAGAGCTGCGGCCAGTGTCCACATATCTGCAAGGAAAGGGAGTTGCTTGCTCTGAACTGAGTCACGAAGTTGGTATGGCACTGTTTTATGTTTTTCCTCTTTTTTTTTTTTTTTTCTCCTTCTGGGATGTGGTCTGGTTGAAAATTTGTTGTATTTTTCTGTATTCTAGTTTTTCATTCCTGACTTGTGTCTATTTCAAGTCTGTTAGTAGGTCAATAAAGGTTAAACAATCCTAAGAATTTGGAACTTCAATAAATGTTTTTCAGATGCGGGCTAGATGGGGTATTTTTTCTCTCTCAGTTCCTAGTAAATGTGTGGATGAGGCTGCCAGACTACCCAGTTGCAAGTAATCCACTCTTTGCCTTCTATGTGGTGCAGAAAACTGGTCAAATGGTTCTTGACAGTATGTCTTCAGTGTTTAGATAGCATTTCCCATGTTTTATCTGTTCTGTATGTTGATTCTGCTTCCTTCTCCTGTCAATATTTTGCCTGATATCATGGTCTTTCCTTAAAGTTACTGTTTTTGCTGGTGTTCGTAGGTTTGTCTGCCTGGACCTTATTGTGGCTTTTTGAAATCTTTGCAACATCAGACTGTAGAACTTTGATATGGTTTAAATGAACGCCAGCAGTCATGAATCTCCAACTGAAGCTCTGCTAATATCTTTTCAGCAAATTAACTAGTTTATAGCTACAGAGGGAATGCTGTTAGCCTTAGGCAGCTAATCCTGATGTGCATGCTCTCTGCTTAGAGTGAAACAGCTGTGAAGCTTTTGCTTTTAATGCACAGCCTGAATGAGCATTTGGATATCCAGCCTTTCACAGCTGACTTGCACGTCATGTGTGCACTGCCTGTGTATTTTATATGTATAGTGTTTTGTTTAGGGTTTGCTCTAAGAACAGTTTAAATTCCTTTTTTCTTATTGCTGTTGCTAGTAACCATACTTTAACTTTTTTTTTCTTGTATTACATTTTCTTCTCCCAATGCCGTCTTTCCCCCTCTTGCTTTACAGTAAAATGCATGAACTACTGAAAGTGGAAAGTTTGTCATCAAGTAAATCTGTTTCGTGTAGGCTGGTATATATGCCAGGCTATATTCTGCGCCTTTGTAGTCATTTTTGGATGGCTACTCAATTTACATCTGTTTGTTAGTAAACTTTTAAGTTTAAAGTCTTTTTTGAAGCTTCTAACTTGATATATTCCAAAATTTATTCCCCTCACTGCTGTCTTAAGACTTCTGAACAAAGATTTTTTGCAAACACCTCTGCTTTTCTTAAAAAAAAAAAAAGGTGTAGATAGGCACAGAAGAATTGCACGCAGTGAAAAAGATGTGATTAAGTGTTAGGGTATTGTTTGAACATATTTTCCTGAAAGTATTGTTTCATTATTGAATTAGGTGTATAACTAGTATGACTGTGACATTGGATACTACCTCAAGTTGTGATACAAGCAAAAATCTAATACAGAAAGGTCAACCTTTTAAAACTTCAAGGAAAGTTAAGTGATCTAGAAATTGCTGTATAAAGATGATAATTGGTATATTTAATTTTTTTAGGGAGCATAAACACATCAAATTGAAATTTTAATAGGCCAGGGTATAATCTGTAGTACTACATAGATACAGAAACAGTGTAAAGTAAAAGAAAAACATGTGCAGCATAGCTTGTGCAAGGTATCTCGCATCAAGATTACAGTATATAGGTCATGAGTGTACCAGAAAACGCTAGAGGTGGGAGACTGATTATCTGTGGTTTTCATAATAAGACAAGGGTTAGCAGAAAGAGAAGGAAGGCAAATCGCCCCAGAAATTCTGTTTTATGGTCAGATTGATGGGTCTTATATGGTTAGTTCTGGCATCTTGACTACTCTTGTCTCCCTACCCTTGAATTTATGTTTATGCAGGGGGTTGCAAGTCACGTTAATCCTAAGTCTTTAGACTTAGGTAGAAGTTTTGTCCTAATGGACAGGAACTCAGAGAAAGATTATTTTTAAATAGGAAAAATACATAATTTTTATTTACATAATCCAACTAAAAACAGATATTTTAGTATCAGGGGCATCTGGTCCTATCATGCTGAATGTGTTACATTATTCATTATCTCTTTGTCCTGTGGAAATCCAGGGTCTCCAGACTAGTCTTCTGGATCTGCGGTGGCCTTTATGGAGTGGGCAGGGAGATGTGTTAAAATATCTAAAACAAAAGCTGTGTCAAGTGTCTTTTCCTCCCTCACCTTTCCCTCCTGAGACATAATTAGTAACATCATATCATTAAGAATGCTAATTATGGACTGCATATTCAGATTTTTATCTAAGTAGTCAGAATCTATATTTTTTAAGCTGGTCCTAACCATACTTTTTTTTTTTTTAAGTTGGTTATGAATTTCATGGCTTGGTGATGTCTACATATTTTAAGGTTTGTTTTTTGCCTTTTTTTTTTTTAAGAGGGCAGAAAAAGTTGACTGAAAGTGCTTTGTGTTATAGACTATAATACAACCTTCAAAATTCATTTTGGTGCCTACCAGCAATGAAGAAGAAGCTGAGACTTAGTATTTGAAATAAAGCAGCTAAAAGAAATATTTGGAAATTGTCCTTATAGAAGGACATAACTGTATAGGGCAAAATGTCATTTTTATTTCCTTTCATCTGTAACATAATCTTTTAAAAGAAAAGAACTGGAGCTTTGTCACTTCTACGCTTGAAAGCTGCTCTCTGCTCTTTTGCGTGTTTTTCCCTTTGCAGAAGTGGGTTTCTATCACTGTCCTAGCCTCTAAAATAGTCTGTAAGAGACCAGAAGCAAGATTTCTGCAAAATTTTAAGACTTCTCTCTTTTTTATTAATTTGTACCATTATTGTAGCCATCACTTTCACTAGAGGCATCAGTTAATGTAGGTGTACAAGATGTCTTAAGTTACTTCAGATATGTGGACCTTTGAAATAGTCATTTTAAAGTTTAAAAAAAAGCTATAAAAATGAATATCCTGGGAGTTTTCCTGAGAACAATCACTTGCAAACTTAACTACTTGACTGAAAACTTAATATGATTATCACTTGGAAAAAAATGGGGTTTGTACCATGCTATAGAAACTTGTGTTGTGGGTTTTCTTTTTTGTTGTTGTTTTTGTTTTTAATACAATGTATGATAACCTCCTGAAGCAGCAATTAAACATTCTAGTGAAGAGTTTAACTTCTAAAAGTTCAGTGTGTTTTCACACACAATCCACATCTTCTGCCTCCGACTTGTAGGTGCAGATCAATGTGAATTAGAGAACTCCTATGAGCTCGTAAATGTAGGAAGATTTAAAGAGAAGAGATGTATATTGTAGGGCTTAACTGTTAAGAAACTTGTTCCTTGCTTGCTTTTTATTTGACATTGGTTAATTGTGAGGAGAAAGAAAAAATGTCTTTTGGGGGAGAAGTCAAGGGGATGTGTCCTAGAGATGCTGAGTTACCAGAATCTGATGACCCCGTGGACCTGCATGAGACTTCCTTCTGATGGCAGATCCATGGTCTGGTTTTGGCCTTGTTCATATTCCTGGGAAGCTAGGAAAGGCTAGTGCTGCTATAAAAAGTGGGGAGGGGAAAAGTTTCCTTAACCATGGCTTCATCTCTGGAAGATAAGATGCTGTTGCCTGATTCTATTGCAGGGCTTCGTAGCATTGCAGGAACTCTGGGACAGGGGACTGTGTCCTTTAGCTGTAGTCCCCTACAGGGAATAGAGCAGGGGAGGATACGGAGAGAGGCCTTGAAGTTGATGCATGCTACCTCTTGAATCAAAGTTGGGGTGGAGATGGCGGGAGGGGTGGCGGGGGGTGGGGGCAGAAGAGGGACAGAGAAGTGGTTTGTTTGCTTGTTTAAGCTTAGATGTTTTTAGAGTTGCAATGTTCTGTTTTGCTGCTTATCTTTACTTGAAATGACAGGAGGGAAGTGCAAGTGTATAACACTAGAAGTACTAAAGGGAAGAGTTTTATGGCTCCTAAACCAAAGATGAGGTGGAAGTTGAACTGATGTGGGAGACCTAGCTATTTCAAGGAAAGCAGGGTCTTGAATTAAAATTAAAATTAAGTGTGAGTGTTGACTCTGAAACTCCCCTAGGTGACAAGATGTACCGTCCTCAAGATGTTAAATTCTTAAGAATCTTGGAGGTTTTGTCTTTTCCATTACTTCTGGTATGCTCAGGAGCACTGCAGATGCAGCTGTCTAGCATAAGACTACAGACTGTAGTAGCATAAGACTACTATGGAGTTTTAACTTCTTGCAGGATGCATATGCCTATGACAGCCGTGGCTCATTTTGCATAGCTTATAGCCTCTGAATAAAGGGCTGTGTAGCATGTGAGATGGTTACAGTGTAGCTCAATACTTACGTGAGCAAAAGTAAAAAAAATTGTGTAATTGGCAAGGTCTTCTAAATGGTGTTGCACAGTTGAAAGTTCTGCATGCTGCTTCTCTTAAACAATAGTCTTACTTAAAGTATTGATCAATTTCATCGATAGCAGGGAGACAATTCAGAAGAGTAGGTCAGTGTGTAGGACCAGATAGGATCATTGAATACATAACTGAATAAAAGTGGTCTGGTAGGGATGGTGATACCTCTTTCATATATCTGTAATATGAGTGAATGGCACTCTGTGAGCTAAACATAGTTTTGGTGAACCATTGGGCAAGACAAATTTGACATTTAATTAGCACTTTTTAATCTAATGTTCTTCTTGAATATCCTGGACTTTTATTGTTCTTCCATTCTTTGTAGTACTAGTACTTACTGATGCTGTCTCATTCTGGGAATAACTACTTATGTTGTGTGACAATGTATCTTGAACTGATAGTTTATCAAAATGCAGGTGTGTGTGTGTCTGTTTTTAAACAGAGGAATGTTTATGGGGAATTTCTTGAGCTTTTTTGTGCATCTTTCTCTTCCATGTAAAAGACACTCCCTGAGAATAAGCCTGTGCTTTTGCTGGTGGCTCTTATATCTTCTCTGGATTGGTCCTTTATTAAGTAACATTCTGTTCATGTTGCATTTATGATTTTGCGAAACGGTTTGTCATTCCTTAATGCTGCTATTTTAAGGCGAAAGAAACCAGCTTAAGTCAGTGCAGCATTATTTATGGCATCCCACAGGTTGTTTCGGCTTAAGAATGCCAGCAAGCTGGACCATTAGTCGTTTCCGAAGATCCTGCATATTCTATGCAAATCTTTTTCTTTTCTTCCTAGATGTACATTTTCACTGTTCCCTGCAAATTCTTACCCTTAGTAAATAACTTACCCTTCTTTCCGTTCAGTGTAGTCACAAGGACTGCCAAGGACATCTCTGGTAGCACACCTCATGCTGGTTCTGATGGCCATTTTGCCTCCAACCTCCCAGCAACTGCCTTTTTGTCCACCTGGAAAAGGCAAGGCTTGTCTAGCTGCCTCTTTTTCTCACTAAAAGCTTCTATAGGTAAACTTCTATAGCACAACCTACCAGGATGAATCATTTTGCTTGCATTCTGTGTGACAGATCTTCATATTCATCTTCTGCCTCTTCACTTCCTGACTTTTCTGGCCTTAGCGAAGGCCAAAATATGTTAGTGTCAAGCAGCATTATCTGTTTACTGATCTGTGCAAGAGACTGTGTGAAAATGCTTCTAACCTAATGGTTTTAGAAGGAGGCTGTGTACTTTGACTACTCTGTTTTCTGTTTTTTTTTTTTTTTTTTTAATTTAATCTGGTGTAACAGAATGACACAAGTGAATAGGTGTGTGTGTGTGTGTGTGTGTGGATAAGGTGGAGAAATGCTCTCTTGTGTTGACTGCAAGTAGCAGTGAATCTACAGGCTGAGATTCCTGTTCCTATCAGACTTGGGTTTGCAGACTCGCAAAGCACAGTCTGTGCCAACCGAGTAAGCTGTTGCAGTAAGTAACAAATTCTTTTTGAGGGAATTGGAAGAGTTGGTAGTGGTCTGATCTGAAAAGCAAATGTGTACTAAATGCTCTGTGGCTGCCTGTATGTGCCTTCACCCATAGAGTAGTTTGGGATGCGCTTTTCCAGCGGCCTTTGTTTATGTTGAATTCAACAGCTGCCTCAGATGAGCCTTAGCGTAACCATGTATTAATGAATCTATGCTCTTGCAGCCTTAAAGGACTTTTTTTGTCCTAACTGCAGTATTGGTTTGAAGAATGAACCCCATCTTCTTAAAGATACTATTAGAAATATCTAAATACTTTCTAGATGTGTTCCATTTTCAAAGCAGAACTGGACTACTAGCAAATGTGTAGTAACTTGATCAAGTCTAGTGCTGAACGCATTTTTTTTTCCAATCTAGCTCTTCTATGCAATCAACAAACAGTGGTTGTAGGCAGGTATATTCCATACATGAAAATAGGTGTGAAATTATTTTAAGCCAAAATGATGAGGGATATATAGAGTTGGATGAGACATTTTACACTCAAAATGTAAACCAGAACAGATGATTGAGGGGGCTTTGACCACAGCTGTGAGGAATGAGGTGTTGCCCATCCAGTGTTCCTGTCATGGTAATGGTGACTGAGCAGTCTTGCCTGCTTTGTCACTGCATCTCAGTCCTGGGTTTGACTTGGTGCTGCTAGGATCTAGGTTCCATTACAGCTTTTCACTATAATTTTTTTTTGTGGTGTTTTTTGATGTGTGGTGGAAACTGATAAGAGACCAGTACTTTTGATCATTATCAGTGACTGTTACCTTTTTGACTTACAATCTTGTAGCTGTGCTTTATTTTCTAAAGCATTTAAAACGCCTGAATTATATCAAAAGCATTTTTATGGCAACCAGGAGTTACTGCATGAACTTGTATGAGTTTAACTTCTGAGTGTGTAGCTTTCCCACCCCCTTAATCAGGCTAAATGCAAAATTCGGACTTCTCATTTGCTAACAAGGCTTACAGAGCAAAAAGACCAGATTGGATTTGCTTGGATCTTAAATTCTGACAACGCAAGCAGGAGTCTTACCTTTTCCTACCTTTATGGTAGCTATATTTAACACCTGAACTATTTGTAATTAACTGCAAATGGCCCATTAGATTTGGTATCCTCCTAGCACACTGTTCACTTCAAATTCAGCTGGCTTTGCGACTACCTTTTTTTTAAAGGAGATGGGAAAGGGAGTAGTTTGCTTGGAAACTAGTACTCTTACAAAGAACTACTAATTATTGGACAGATTATTTCTGTTGACTTTTGCCATTTATATGTCAACTTACATGCTTTAGTGAACTACTGCAAAACTGAACACAATCTGTGCAAGATTTTAGTTAACTTTTAAAAATATAGTGGTATTGGTTTTAAAGAACAGAACAGGTTCAAGCAAAGTGGTTGCTCTCAAGTTCTGTATTTTGCGGGCTGCAGAAGGCAGGTAAGGGGAGTTTATATTTTCAACAGTGCATGATCACACATTAATGGAAAAATCTACCCTTGGCATTTTCTTCTTTTCCTCTGCCTTCCTTTTTGCAGATGTGGGAAAATGTGCTGTCATTTCCCTTGGGTATGGTGTGATTCTTGTGATAGCTTATAGGCTAGATGCGGGGTTCATGAGATTGTGCCATCTTACAAATCCCCTCTTAAAAGGAAGCATCTCAAATCGTGCAAGAAATGTAACTTTTAAACTGTTTTTGGACAGATTAGATTGGAATTGCCTAAAACCCGATTAAGCCACACTGCATGGACGTGCTGGGAATACATAACAATTACTGTAAATTTGTACAAACTGATTTGTTGCATTCTCTTGCTAATCTAACGTATGGTACTTTTTGTGTCCATATTGCAGACGGCAACTCCAAACTAACATGGCAGTCAGACTGTGTGATGTGGCTTCTCTGCTTAGAAGTGGTTCGTGGGCAGCAGAGCCTTGGACTGGGGTCTGTGGGATTTTTCTTAAATTCTGTAGGCTACTCTTTTTAAAAACATGCTAATAGTGCTGAGGCCATACCAAACTCCTCAAGTTTTCATTTGGCACTTTATAACTCTGCTCATTAGAAGTTTTAGGTTGTGTCCCTATTTGTTCAGGGCCTAGAGCATGCTGGTGTATCACAACTTTTTCCTTTAATACAGTGATCTTCTGTAGAAATCAAACTTCAGTGGTTTGCCTTTCTTCTAATGTCAATCCATATTCAATGCTAATTCAAAACACTCAATGGATAATTGAAGAGTAGTATTGTACTAAAATGGTTTTGGTATGGTCTGAATACTAATTTGCAGTAATTTTAAAAACCTGTGTATACTGTATATTTTTGATTTTTATTATTTTTAAAACTATGCTTACACTTTATTCTAAGAAACTGTTTGAAAACTTGTAGATTTATTGCTTAAACTAAGTTGGGGTGGGGAAAAAAGTGGTAACTGCCAAAGATGTGGTTTATTTTGTGAATTGTATTCAACTTATCAATGGAAATATGCATTATTTGTAATTTGTAGTTATTAGTATTGCTTTATTCAGACCAGATGGCTTTGTAGCTGAGGAATGTTGTAATTTCAGCACACACAGGCTACTGCAGCTGTTCACTTGAGTGTTGGCTTAGGATTTCATTCTTGCCACCTGAACATCAAAATGAATGTGCAATTAAATGGGGATTGTTTGTTGTCCTTGTTAAAGCTTGCTATTTTTGTTCAATGAACACTTTTTTTTTTTTTTTTTTTAAATGTAATTGTAGAGAACTTCAGTTAGAACTCAGCATTTGTGTCTACCAGCTCTGCTAGGGAAACTAGTACTTTGGAAAAAAAGCTATTTTCTCAACACTTATAGCACACTTGTTTGGTCACAATGCCAGAAGCAGGTTACATTAGGAAGACCGTAGCTATCCCAGCTATTCATGAAAACTGGATTACAAGTTAATGTAAAAAGTTCCTAATAGATGAAATAGGTATCTTAACTTTCTCTTTTTGTACTACAGTAATTTCTTGGAGAATATTGCTGCATGCAAAACATAAAAATGTCATTTGAGGAATGCCGGAAATAGTCACTTGAATCAACCTCTATCTAATGTTTTTAAGGGAGTTTCTAAAACTCAGATTTGCAGATGCTGAGTATAGTTTTTTTTATTCACTTGAGTATGCATTAATAGGTTATTCCTCTCTGGAAAGGGGAGTTAGATAAAGTATAGTTCACTTCCAACCTAAATTAGTCTATGACTTTTTGGGATAAGCTTTTCTATGTGAGAAAAGTCAGTCTAGAGAATTAACTGTGAAGTTGACTTACAGTTACTGGAATATTTTTTAATTAAACTATCTTTATCAGTCTTGCTTCTGTATTGAAGAGTCTTTTAGTGGATAACAAATCTACAGATATTCTTCTTGTCAGTTGTCCTTTCTAGCTTATCTCTAACTGGGTAGGCTAAGTCTTGGATATTTGGTTACCATTTAAAAGCTACTGTATTTGCCAGCCACTACCACTCAGTGAGTATCTGAGATCTCAGAGTGTCTTCTTCAAGCGGCAAATCCTGGACATTTTTCTAAGTGACTGATACTATATGTGCCAAATGTTCACTCAGTTATTTCATGATGAAATATAGGAGTTTTTAGAGTGATGGTCACTCACTTTCATATAAAGCAGTAAATTAAGTAGAATATTGAATTCAACTGATTTGGGTTGGTGGGGAAGGGAGGAAGAATTGAAATCCATTACAATTCAATTTAATCAAATATGAAATGCATTTAAAAATTTTCAAATCAGTGTAAGCAGTGTATTGACTTAAGAGTTATAAAGGAAGAATGCTTTCCATCAAAGTACATTCATTTAGCTCTCTAAAGCATCTGTCAAATCATTAACCTTGCTGTCTTCCGAAGTTTACCACAAATATATTTAGGACACAGTTAGCATTGACTATCTTTTTGATCATGATAATAATATGACTGCCATTTTAAGGCTACATGTGGCTTTAGTTCTTGGTTGTAAATTAACAGCACTAATTAGCCTTGTGTGAAAACTACACCAGAAAGATTAGGATGCCCCTAAATGAAGAAGTTGTGGAGAAAGCAGAAATCAAATTTTGGCTATTGTTTTTTTTTTTTTTTCAGATAACTCAGGGATATTTTGGTGACAACTTATTTGCTCATGTGATTTTAAAAATAATTGGTCTTGACTAACAGGTTTTTCTTTTACCTTTTTTTTTTTTTTTTTCTTTTTTTTTTGCATGTAGAGGATATACTAAGCATGACAATGCCATTTCTGTATAATGACAAGTCATTAGATTTTTGCCTAGACTATCCCTAATGATTGTGAAATATGATTTTTGATGGTTCCTATCTTCTGTGCTTTTTAGCAGGTAATTGCTGCCATGGAAACACAACTGTCTAATGGACCAACATGCAATAACACAGCCAATGGTTCAACTGCCATAAATAATTGCTCATCACCAGTTGATTTGGGAAATGCAGAAGACAGCAAGACCAATCTAATCGTCAACTACCTTCCACAGAACATGACACAGGAGGAGCTGAAGAGTCTGTTTGGCAGTATTGGTGAGATTGAATCCTGCAAGCTTGTAAGAGACAAAATAACAGGTATGTTGGTCCTGTGATCTTTTTTTCTTCCCTCCCCTAACCACACCCCTCCTCCCCCAGCTACAGCTTTCAACTGGTATTTTTATGGTTTTCTAAAACCATACAAAACAAAGGATATCACTAGGCTGAAGAAGTTTAATTGCATTACAGTAGGAATTATGCATGCAAAAAAAAACCCTCAATTGTTTGCATTTCATCCTGGTTAATATGAGCACTGCAGATGCTAAAAGTCTTTAAATTCTCTGGGCTAGACATTTTGAGTTTTTAGAAAGAAGACTTAAACTTTTAAAAGCAGATAATTATCTGAAATTTGCTTGAGTTTAACTCTGCAACTGCGAATTTATCTCTAGCTGATACAAAACTAAATTTATGAAGGGTGGAAATGAGAACTGTACTTTGGGAAAAAGAGTGGCTAAGTGAAACAGCTTTCTACTGTAGTTTTTATGTCAGTTTTCTTTAGAGTGTACACGATTTGTCTGAGAATGCAAATATTAACTGAGGAATGAGAGCAGTACATCATGTCTACAGTACAGCTGTAGCACAGGTCATTCATGTATTTGGACTAGTCATTTAAATTTGCTTAATTTATCAGATGGATGCCTGTGCTGAAGAAGAGTAAAGGGGCAAAGGGCAGAAATTGTTTTATATCTCACTTCCATTTTCAACCTTTGAGCTCTGTCATATTCAAAAAAAGGCCAGCATACACCTTGCGTTGACATTATCTGTTGGCCATATTAAAATCTTTTGTGTTTCATTGTTCCTAGAACAAAATACTGAGTAAAAGATAAAAACTCTAGTTTAAATGTGTTGTCCACAGTTTTGACATCTGGACAATTTTGTTCATATTAGTGATTGGGTATATGCAGGTCTGTGTTCACAGAATCATGGAATGATTAAGGTTGGAAGGGACCTCAAGTCCAACCTCTGCTCAAGCAGGGTCACCCAGGGTACATGGCACAGCTTCGTGACCAGGCAGATTTTGAGTATTTCCAGAGAAGAAGACTTAACCTCTCAGAGCAACCTAGTTCCCAACAGTATAAGAAATAGCATAGACTGAAGATCAAAGAACTTCTAGGCATTTTCACATCAGACTCTGGGACTTCTTGTAGCAATTCCAGTAGCTTGCAGAGCCTTGCCCTGAGTCCTACTGCTGTTTGAACTCGTACTGAGTACTACTACTGCTAACATGGCAGTAGTAAGCTGTATCGGAATTCATACCCATGTACTGCTAATACATGGTTGGTCAAAGTATTGGTTTCACACCTAGATATTTTTCAGAAGTAATCTTTTTGAGGGTGACTTTTTTCTTTTTTTTTTTTTCCTGTCATCATTCTCTGCCCCCTGGAGAGACAATTTTGTGATGTCTCATGAGTGTTAATTGTGTTTTGGTGTGAGAATGCCCTGTCCTACAGAAAGGAGATGTTAGGCCTTCACTCATGATTCTAGGTCTTGTCATCTGTTCTCCTCTCCAGACAGTTCTGTATCTCAAGGCGCAAGTTGGATTTGGGTCTCGGTCCTTGATCTCCTACTGTTTAGCTCTGGGCAATTCTAACTACGTTTTTAAAGATTCCCAAAGAAAAGGAGAAATGCTGTGCTCCAGCTTGTTCCCAAGATTGCAAAAATGGGATTCAGCTGAAGTCTTGGTCTCTTCTACTGACTATTCTGACTATATCAGCTGTCATAGTGTTGTATGTATGTGTTTTGCTATGGTGTGTTGTTTTTTTAAACTTCGCACATGCCATTTTAAGTTCCCTTCAAACAGGGTGATATTGTTAAAAGGTATGATGCCCTTTTTAAAGGAGGCTGCCAAATGGATCCTTTTGTCCTAGTGAATTCGATAGGCCACACTTCCTTGTGTTCTCTAGTTAGTGGCTACTTTGCTTTTAAGATGATGGCTAGTGAAGTGGTTAAATCCATAAAGTACCTGGCTTCAACAGTTTTACCTTGTCTATAAAAACCACTATCTGTGATCCTTTTGAACAGGCACTTAACTCTGTCTAACCTTGTGACAGGGTCTGCTTTTCACTACAAGGAATATTCAATGTGGGTTGTATTATCAGCTCTGGTAGTGTTTTCAGTATTTTTTCCCATGAGGGAAACTGATTTAACCAAAGTCTTAGTTTCTCACAATAGTTATAATTCTTTGCAATATTTGATAATTACATAAGTAATGTGCGTAAAGTTTGTATCCCCCCTGTTGCGTATTTCAGAGCTCACTTGTGAGGGAGCCTGGAGTGCAGAAAGGGCAGATCTATCTCTTTCTCTCTTGGTCATCTCAGAGCATGCAGTGCACAGGCTCAACTTGCTGTTGGGCACACTTTTACTTAATGTGGAAAATGCTTACTTAGCTAATGGCAAAAAAAACTGACAATCTTTCTGGCAGGATTTTATTTACTGCTGCATTTTTAGAAGGTAGAGAAATCAAACCATGATGCTAATTAAGGCTATAAATGAGCTGTGCAATTAACCTCTTCATCTGGAGACCCCCATGAACAAAATCAGCACCTGAGGAGGAGGGCAAGGGTTACCATCTAACTTCACTTGTAAATCAAATAATTTATCTGAAGTAATCGGCTTGTGCGACTATTTCGGTGTCTAAGTGAAGTCTTTGACTTGATTGAGGTATATTTCCAAGGTGCAGGTAACATTTACTTAGTCTAATCTTATGTAATTACCAAAAATAAGTTTCAAATGCATTTACTTTTAATGAGTTTTAATTAGCAAACTGTTTTTTATCTCTCCTCTACGACAGCGTATGTATGTCCTTCCCTTGGTTTAAGCTTTGGAAGCCTATGTTCTCTGATACCCCAAGAGAGATCTATTCTGCAGCTGCTTAGGAATGCAAGAGATGGTAATATCTGATACAAGACTCACCTTACCTTAATATGGCAAATGATTTTATAGAATAACTTTTCTGAAATTTGAATAGGTCAAATCACAATGACTGTGATGGTGTTAATGGGAAGACTGGACTTTCTAATGCCGACTGTTTTTATAGAGAAAGTGAGAAATCAGGTCTTTATTTGTTTAAGCAAAGTAGAACAACTTGCATTATTTGAGGACTTTGCTTCTTTAAAGGAATCTCTTTAAAGGAATCCACTGTCTCATTTCTTAGAACAGTTGAAATCTTCATGAATTTGGGAGAAGGTCTTCATCTTCAAAGTGCCTGTTGGACTTTTATTGCAGTAGTGCATATGCTTAGAAATTACACAAACCTCTGTATCCAAAATCAAACTTTCTTGTTGACAGGTCAGTTTTTTCCTGTCTCTTTCCTAGAGCATGCTTGAATTAGTAACACTGTGTATTTGGGGTTCTTGTAAGCTTGAAGTTTGGTATACAACCCTGTGCTACCTGGAAGATGATGCAGAATACACTTACAGATCAGCCTAGAAAGGTGTTTCATAGTGATAGACACACACAGCTGAAATTCAGTGTGCTAAGAAGTAGGTTACAGTTAGTGTAAGGAGCCAGCTGCTCCCCACTTAACTATTTTCTTTTTTGTGTCCTTATCTACTGACACATCTTCCTGCAGATCAAAGGATAAGCTTATTTCAGGACATTCTTTCTGATCACCATACCTGCGCTTGTCTTGTAGACTTCATCTCACAGGTTATCTGTTAAATTAATGTGGTGGCTGGAAGCTTGGTCCTGGCTAACCTCCACCAAAAAATTGTCCTGCTGTTTGGCTGATGGCCAGTGAATACATGTGCTGATGATTCTTCATGGTGAAATCTATAGTCTTTCAGCATCAAGTGTTTTGTGTTTTATTTTGTAGCCCTTAAGTTCCATTGACTTTAATGATCTAAATACTAGAGTGATGAGCAGGTGTGAGGGGAAAGGACCATGTCTCTAGACTGGAGTAGAGAGAAAGAAACAATTGTAGTCTGTCTTGTCTTGTATAATTCTGCATGTTTATGCATATTTGTCTTGTTCAGTTCTGCATCTTGCCTTTTGCAGATGCTAATTTCTCACAGGCTCAGAATTGTTGTCCTGTGACTGTTCTGCTGGCCATAGTCTGGATGTAAAATGCAGTACGCAAATCAGCAGGTGCCTAGGACTATGCTTTTGTAAAGAATGCCTGAAAGTTGAGTGTTTACAGAAAAATGATGCAGCTGTAGCCAGTATGGTTGGACTTAATGTCTGCACAGAAATACTTCTTAATTGTTAATACTGAAATGCCTTGTGTTTCTTCTCTGTATTTTCCCTGAAGAGCCATGGTAACGTGTGCAGAGGATTCTGGGTTATTTGCAGCAGAAAATGGAAAACTTGTGTTGATCTGAAAATGATGTTGTCCAAGGAGTGGAGCTTTATCACGTTAAGTGTTACAGTGGTAATAGTTATAGTTGAGTGTATGCTCTGTGATCACAAATGTTTACAGTTGTTTCCTATGCCACATCAGAAACTGCATAGTTACTCGGTATATTGAAGCAAGGAAGAATTGTAACAGCAGAGAGTTGGCTTGTTTGGATTGCTGGAATAGCTGTGAACAAATTAGCCTTTGAAGGCTGTACGGATCCAGAGCAGTATTGGTGAAAACTGTTTCAAGTGTTTCTCTGTTAGTCTTGTCAGTATCTTTTCACTGACTAGGAGCATTACTGCTTAACATTGCCAGAGGGGATATAATGGATTTTACTATACTATTTCATGATACTCTGCCTCATTTTGTATATCTTTTGATGAAGATGATTCATGCAGACAGGTGGGAATAAAGAAATTTGCTTTATTGTATACTGTGTATAATAGGTAGTGTCTTCTTTGCTCTTCCAAAAATGTCCACTGCTTTGCAGGCAGACACTTTCAAGTAGGTTAACTAAAAGAGTGACTTGACTTAGTGTCTTCCACTTACCACTGACACTGATATGAAAACAAACTATTTTTAAAATGGCTAAATTGCTTATTCAGCTGTGTTTTAACCTGATTTAATGAGTTGATCTCAAGATACAAAGCATAAGCAAATACATAAAAATCTCTGAAACTGGGACATTTGTAAGACTAAATGTGATTTGGAAAATTTCTGAATGTACAATATCAAAATAGCCATCTTGATTAAATCATTTTGTTTTTCATCAAACACTGTGCTTTCTGATGGGATTAATTGCAATATATGTATTTTCTCTGGCACTTTTCTGTAGGCAGAGATTAAGTTCACTCTTATCAAGGTGATGGCAGTGATTTAACTCCAGGGCACAGTGCCCAATCTGTCGGTGCTCCTCTGCTGATATCAGATACTTCTGAGTGTTTTTAGCAGTGATAGTGCTCTTTGTTCACATCTTTGAAATCCTCAATTTTCCCATGTGACATGTTTCCTCTTTAGTGCTTATAGGAATATGATGCTTTCATATATATCCCAGTGATTCTCCACAACAGGCTGCCCAGAGAGGTTGTGGAGTCTTCTTCCCTGGAGATTTTCAAAACCTGCTGGATGCCACCCTGTGTCCCTGCTGGAGCAGGGAGTTTGGACTAGATGATCGCTAGAGGTCTCTTCCAACCTCAAAAATTCTGTGATTTTTTTTTTAGGTCAACTTTTGTAAATAAGTGTTGTTGTCAGTGCATTTTTTTTTTTTTTTAGGAGACCTTAAATAATCAGACTTTATAGGTCTCGAGACTTTTTTTTATAGGTCAGTAGTTCATTCAGCATGTGAGGTTAGTCCCAAGTATTTCTAGTACTTCTCTGTTTAAAATCTAGTTTGCTGCAGCTAGTGGTGTTGTGAAGTTGCATGCCCTGAACCTCCTTCGCTCTAGGGATGTCATGTAGATTTTGTGGGAACATTATCCCTAAATAAAGCAAGCATTTACTTTTCATCATGATAAGCAGTGTGGTAAATAAGCACACAAGACTTCCTTCTGCATATGGTCCTAACATTGAACTATAACCAAAACAATAGGACTTGTGATTTGATTTCTTTTCTGTCTTCAGTCTCCAGTTCTACTGAAGATGAAAGTTGCTGTATTTTTTTCCTACTCTCTGGTATTGCTCCCTCAATTACTTCATATATAGGTTATGCCACAGATCTCTTGAAATGCATTTGAGAGCTGAGGTTGCTTTGTAATGAAGAAGTCTTTAGTCTATAGCAAGATGTCGTTGCTACTGTGTGTTTCATTTTTGTTTTCCTTTTCCCCGCCACATTACCTCTTCCAAATAATTTTGCTGTGTTACTGTGAGGACCTGATAGCCTTCTATGATGGAATAACCAACTGGATAGATGAGGGGAGAGCGGTGGATGTCATCTATCTTGAC
>JAWLRI010000269.1:247243-262410 GCA_034781795.1 Crypturellus tataupa
TTTTGCTAACATATTTGTAAAAAAAAAAAAAAAAAAAAAAAAAAAAAAAGTTCCTTCCTTTGATTTCAAACTGCGTGTTTTTCACCAATCTTGTTTGTGAACACAAGAGAAGCCATAATTCAGACTACAGCATTCAGAATCTTGTAGTGGCCATAAACAAATGTGTTTCTTCTACTTCTTTGCAAAGGCATGCACTTCCTTCATATGCTTCTGTGGCTTCCAGCTCTTTCTTCTCTGTTTCTTTGGTTAACTGCTTCTTTGAAGGCAGTGTAACCTATGAGTAACCTATCCTCATTTGCCTTTTCTCTTGCTTTCTTTTTCTTTTTTTCCTCCCCTTCCCTGGCTTGCTGAACTTATGGCTGAAGTGTATAAACGACAGCATCTACTGTATCTCCTACTATTAAGTTACTACTGTTGCATTCTCTGGGACTCAGAACTACCACCTTGTTTTTTCTATGTTGTATGCAGTCATAAGTCATAAAAGACTTCCAGGAAAAATAGCTTTTGATGATAGCACCAGTAGCAGAGGATAGTGTTAATCCATCTAGCTTGAAGAGCCATGCTAAATGTAAGGGAAGAGAATAGCTCTAACTTGGGAGAATTGGCTCTGTCTGAGGTTAAAGCTCAATTTATACTTCTAACGATTGCTGCTTAGTTATTGATTTAGTTCTAGTGCATGGCAAAATAAGCTATATGTTGAATGTTCTGAACAATGCTTCATCCTTCAGTCCTTATGACTTTTTTTTCGGACTGGGAAGAATAGAATTGAGAATAACTAATTTAAATTTTGATACTTCTTTTTATGAGCTCTGTAGATGTCTGCATGATAAGCCTGTGGCTTACTAGCATAGTGGTGTCTGTATGTATCACTAAATAAAAGCCATCTACTTGAATCAAACTGCTTTTTAAATGGAAATTGCTTAGTAATCATGCTGTTGCTTTAATTTTGCTCAGACTAATTTTGTTTTAAGACTTGATATACATTTTGAAAAGTTGAAAGAACTGTGAAATGTTAATAATTTAACAGTGAGCAACCAACACTGCTAGTATTCTGTCCTAATTCCTTGAGTTCCTATCACTAGAGACTGAAGCTATGTAGGTACAGTCACAGTTGAATTTAATGAATTGCATACCCAGGTGTGCAATTCTAGCCTGATTCAGTGTCAAAATAAAATGTTTTGGTAACCTCTAGTGGCTTAAACCAGATTAATTTGGTAGTGGTGACTTTTGAAAGTGCAGTAGCTTGTTTTTTGGACAGTGAGATCATAAGAAAAGCTGGCAGCAGCGGCCTGGTCCATTCTTTGCAAAAAGAAATAATTCAAATAGCAGCTTGAGAGTATTACAGTGAACATAGTACAAAATGTGATATTTTAAAGCATCGTTCTAGATAACTAAAAGCTGTTGGGGATGTGTGGCTATCTTAAACTGCTGTAAGAGGAATTCTCTTTATCATACTACAATCCTACAACTTGTATCACAGCCTGTAACTATTTGCTGATTTTAAGTAGATTTGACATGGGTTAACAGTGGGTGGTTTAAACCTCGCTGCCTTTTGTGTCTGTCCTTGTTGCTGAGGTCCACTCTTCCCTCTCCTGAATGTACAGGAAACTTGTTAAAAATGGTCTAAGGGATGAATTCACAAGAGACCCTTGGGATGTGGGGTTATAATATTAAAAGTATCATGTAGATTTCTTTTAATGGCATTTTTATACCAGTATATGCAACAATAAGCTTTCTTCTGTTTTTCCATCACTTATGATCTATCAAGATCTTTGAATTTGGTTTTTAGTACTGTTTAGAAAGACTTGTTCTCATGATATTTTAGAAAACAAACTTCTATTCAGAGAAAGATAAGCTTACAGTTTTAAAGAGATTATTCTCTGAATTTATTGAAAGAATGATTGTGAAATGAATACTTGCGTGACTGATGGCAGAAAATGTATTCATGCTATCCATATCATGCTATTCATGTATTGAGGCTATTCATTTTCTATCATGGACTGGCTGACAGGCCTTCAAGGAGTAAATCTGTTAAAAATATCATACATAGCTGATTCAAAAAAAATCCCAAATTATTAGACATTTTTTCTTCTGTAGGTTTGCATACATTTTGCTCCTTAACATTATTTTTTTTAACTCTAAGAGTATATTTCTTAAAATCAAATAATATGTAATGGTTTAGAAGTTGAGTTTTAAGCATTTATGGTTTGCCTTTTCCAATTCTTGCTGGTCTTACCCTTTAATGATTTTAGGAATATCTTTTAGAAATGAGTTTAAAAGTTTGGCCTTATTGAAATGTGCTTTTCTTTTTTAAGTTGTCAGCTTTTAGTTTTCTCGAGCATATTGAAAATAGTTTACATTCTTGTTCTCCAATGCAAAGTGAGTTTTCTTAGCTTTGTTTCCATTCATTTTAAGGTGTATTAATAATCAAATGTTAGTGACGCTTATCTATTTTTATCTTTAAGTATTCTATCTTTATATAGAATATGTATATTGCTGTTAATTTGAAATTAATAGTTTGTTGTGTATGGCTTTTTTGTTATAAAGTTAATGTTGATGGCTCTCAAGTCTTGTAGGTGATTTTTCTTTTACCTGCTAAGAAATCAGTAAGGTAGCAGGACAGGGCAGAACACATCTCAATGTGTTTTTGTCCTTAAAGTAAGCCAGACTTATGTCAGAACTCATTCAATCTCACCTTTTAAGTAAAGTACATAATGAAAAAGTTCTGAAAGCTTAGCCACTTTTAGCATTTGCTTTAAAACACTTTTTTTTAGTTCTTTTTTTTCAGGAAAAAAAAGAAAGTGATTAGCTTAAATATGTTGATTGTCTGCTGGTTTGGTTAGTACATCTTACAGGAATATTCAAAAATTCCAGGCAAGGGCAAGATTAGCTAGTTACTCTGGTAATTTAAGCACTAGTAAGTTCAGAGTATCCAAGGACTCCCTCGTGTGGTGAGTGTGCTGGGCTTCCAAAAGCACATATGTTATGTGCAGCAAGGCCTGGCACGTGCATGGATCTGTACTCAGTCCCTTAAGCTGTCTCTTCAAAGTCTACGATCAAGTTAAGCTTGTAATCATGTTTTGATCCATTTCTTCCAAAGTCACTTTCATATTTTGACTCAATGCCAAAAAACACCTAGGCATTGCCTAATAATTACCATTTCATTTGCATTTTCACATCTGGTGGCCAGGTAAGCTTTATAAAGGCTCAAAATTTGAAGCATTAGCGTAGAAAAAAATGTTGTATTTAAGTGCATTTCTATGTGCTTTACCAGTTCATGGTAAACCACGCAATCAGATGCTGAATATTTGGCAGTGACATACTTAATGATGATAGAGCAAGCAAACCAGTTTCCAAAGAGACTCCATCTAGAAGGAGTTTTGCCACAGCTTGACTTTTACTTGATTATAAATGTTGGTTACAGGAAACTGTATAATTAGTGAATAGGAACACATTAGTGGCTATAATTAGTGAATGTGAATCTTTAATCACAAACTTAAACTGATTTATTGACTTAAATGACTTAAAGCTGTCTTATAGCCATGTGAGGTGCGGTTTTGTTTTCATTTTTGTTATTGGACTTTCTAGCAAAATTCAGGCCATCAAGCTTTTATCATTACATCATTAGAATAACAGAAACTTCTGGTACTTGTGGGCACTGCTGAATTGATGTGACAACACTTAATGATGCAGCCGTTCGTTTTAGTAGCTGATGGCAAAGGCTGTTGCTTAGCGAAAGTGAGGGTTTTGACAGAATTTAGAGGTCTACATCCTAGTTTCCTCAAAGCAGTTAATGCTATGTATAACTTCATTGTTTCTTTTCTGCATGTTTGGTTTAGGGCAGGCAGGTGACTATCTGTTAAGAGATCCTGATTTTAGTGTTGTATTTGCTAGGTCTGATGTAGGAGGCCTAATACAGAGTACTTCTGACCCAGGCAGAGAAACTGAAGTGGCAGGTGGCATGTAGCTATACCTTAACTTAAACAGTGCTGTGGAATATCATAGGTTAAAAGTTAATAGCTTGGAGGCAATCTGAATGCACAACTTTTAGAGTGAGAAATGCTACTGCAAATGAACTACTTCTAAAATTATTTTCTTATTGGTGCAAGTAATTGCTCACAAAAATAAAAAACAAAACATTCCTCTTTAGGATGAACTGAATTTATCAGTGTTTACGGCTCAAGCTCCTGGAAGAAATAGCTGGTGTGCAAAGTCTCTCACTTATGTAGCAGTCTGGAAAGACTAGAATTAATATTAGGAAGATTGAAACATATAGGAGGAAAAATAGCAGAAGACCACAATGGATAGCCTGGGGGGAGGTGCTGAAGGGTTTCAGAATTGCTGAGAAAGAGCTTAGGCTGCCTGTTTTTGGGCAGTAGGATTAATCTGCATGCTAATATGCACTTAAACCTGAGGGTTATTTACTCTTTGGAAAAGTGTAGACTTTTTCTTTCTTCACCTCTTGTGGACTCTGATACAAATGTCCACTTTGTTTTTAGACTTGAAAGCAAGTGTATGATAAGACTAGGTGATTTCTTGTCTTTTGGTGAATGAAGTTAGCTAGTTTGGAAGAGGCACAAATGAGCAAAAGTCCCAGGCTGCATCTGGCAGTATTTGCTTTAGTTCGTGGGCTTGTATGACATTAGTGGTGTAATAAAAAGGGCAGAATAGTTAGGGTTGGAAGGAACCCTAACTGGAGATGACCTTCTCCAACCCCCCACTCAAGCAAGATCAGCTGTGACACATTACCCCAAGCTATACACAAATAGGTTTTGAGCATCTCCAAGGAAGAGAGATTCACAGCTTCTCTGAGTAACTTGATTCAGTGTTCAGACAGTAAAACTTAAGGAGAGAATTGCAGAGTAAACATACTGATTAGTTCAAGCTTGTCTTGGATTGTGTTTAACTTTGTACTTCTCGCACTTGTCACCAAGTTCAGTGAAGCCTCTCCATAAGGACTGATCATAAATGGTTTTCTTTGAAGCTCTTGGGAAACCTGCTCTTTGTCTGTAGTGATCTGACTGTTTCTATTATGTGAAAAAGAGATAATGTGAACAGAGCAGTGGAAATCATCTCTAGGGGTCTCTTAATCCCTACTGGAAATAGTGATAACTTCTCTATAGAAATCAAAATTTCTGGGCAAAAAGCTATTTTCATTAGCATTTGTGGCTGAAATATGCTCCTGTCTAGGAGATAATGGAAAATAACTCCAAAAACTAGCATTTCTGTTTTAGGAGACAACTAAAATAAAAGCTGTGCAAGGAAAGAGGTATTGTCGATAAGAATTTGTTCTGTAGACACTGGGAGTGATGGGAGGTGACAGTACAGAAGTTATCCTAATCAAATCACTAAGGAAGAACTTGTTTTTCATAGCTAAGTTAACTTTTTTGCTTTACTGTTCAATACATAATTATAGATACTCCAAAATAATTTAGTAAAGCTATTTATTGCTAGGATAGATATAGAAATACTTTATTAAGTTTGTTTTATATAGTATTCTCCCCTTTCCTGTCACCTGATCTCCAAGGTTGTATTTCCAGGTAGTGTTTTGTTCATGAGAAATGCTGATTGCTTCACTCTGTTCTGGCTTAAGTCATTTCTTTCAGATCTCATTTGTGTACAGTTAATTTTTTAAAAAAAGTAGTCAACATCTGTGAATTCATAGTGTACTTTCTGCCTGTATGTAAACCTTGGTATTTCTGTACCTGTGCTTCATTATAAATCTCAAAAGGGGTGTGCTGAGGGCAGCTAGATATGATGGTTTTCAAGTTGAAAGATGACATTTATATTAGGTTTTCAGTTGTTTCATGTTAGATGTGGGCAGTAGCTCAGGAGGAGGTAATCAAAAAAATACTTTATGGCCATCTGAACTAGATAAGCTAAAAGAACCTGAAAGTGGTACATGCTTGTTTTGAAGATACTTTGTGCTATCCTGTCACTTGTAGCTGTTGTTTTGAGTATAGAAATAAAATTGCATTTTTGAAGTAGTCTTTACTGTGGGGCTCTACACTTGTAACTGTGCTGTGTATTCTATGCTGTGAGTATAAGTAAATATTCGTAGGAAAGTTCAGCTTCACTTTTGGCTGAGAAATTGGAATTCTGTTCTTGAAATATGTATTAGCTTTAAAGCTCTGGTGCAGAATTTTGCAATTAAATTTTATTCATTCAGGTATGGAATCTCAGAGCTAAGCATGTGGTGTGTGTAGCGAGGGGTGTATATTTTAAACCTTGAAAGTCTTGCACTTCTAACTCACTAATCATAGCAAACTTTTGAACTTATTTCTCATAAATATTTAAGTGTTTCATTAAACTGTCTGTAGCTGTTTATGCGTTGAACCTAGGGCAGTACTTGGGAACAGAGGAAAGAGATAAAAATCACTAATGTTGCTGGAAGAAAATCAGTGTTACGAGCATCTGAAAGTTTGATAAATGAAGTAGATAATGTTTTTAATATAAGCAATTTTTGCTCAGTTTGTCCATAAAATTTTTAAACATCTCTTATCTGTAATGTAGTGTTGCAGAACCAATTATCACTTCACTTCCTTTTTTAATCAGGACAGAGCTTGGGCTATGGCTTTGTGAACTACGTGGATCCCAAGGATGCTGAGAAGGCTATCAACACCTTGAATGGATTGAGGCTTCAAACTAAAACAATAAAAGTAAGTTAAGAGAACTATGTTTTAAAGGGAACATCTCAATTTCTTGATGAGAAGGATGATTTATTTCCACTTTTCAAATGTAATTTAGATGTTCCGTTAATATTGGTTGTGTAGGCTGGGACTTCCATAGAGGACGTTGTTAGTTTGTTCTTATAAACAGGCTTTACTTTGGAGAGTCAGATTCTGATTAAACTGAAGTTTTCTAGCTAGGTGATTTGTTAATGCTTCAAGTTTGAAATAGTTACGTGCTACACGCTTGGTTAAATGAAGCGTTGCATTTCTGGAAGACTAGGAATATTTCATTGTTTGCTTTTTTTCTTCTCAAAGAAAATGAATTGAAATGCTTTTTAGAATTATCTTTATTTTATGGTGGTGGTGGCAGCGGCTTGTTTGTTTTAACATTCCTTAAAAATAAGTGTCTGAAATAACGAGTTTGGCTACAAAGAAATATGTTACTGGATTCTTAGCATAATGACTTTTCTATATTTTATAGTTATTGTCCATATGCATCCCTGTATCTCTTGTTTACTGACTTTAATTAGGCAGAAAAGTTTGTATGAGCAGAAGTAATTTTGGAATTTACATTTCTTACCAATGTTCAGTGTTCTACTTGAGCACACGTTATTCTTGCAGGTAAACTGGTGTAAAGTTTCTTTAAATTCATTACCTGGGTTGCAATGGTAGGAGAAATGGCTTTTTAATTAGTATTCGTTTTAGTTGGGTATTTCGAGCATGTTTCAAGTTTTGTTTTTCCAAGATTTACCCTAAAATGCAGTCTTGAACAATCATCCCATTATCAGAAGAGTAACAACATATTTCTCTGAGCAATTCTTTGACTTCCAAAAGTCTCCAGAGAGGAGATTAAATAATTTTATTTAAGGAATACTGACTTCTGACTATGTTTTGACAGTGCCTGAAGTCAACATTTTTGGACACTGGTCCATTATTCTATATTACACAGCATGGTATGCTAGTGACTTGGGTAGTGACTGCTGTAAGGTAAAGCTTTCTCCTGAAAGGGCTTGAACTTAAAGCATCTCTGAGCCCCTTGAAAAACTGATTTTGAGGCACGAATAGCAGTGATTATGATTTAAATGCTCTGCTTGTCTTGGATTTGTAGGAATTAAAACACTATTTGAGAGCTATAAATATTACTGTTTAGCTTGCACAGAATCAATCCCTTAGTATAGAGGGATGGAAGACATGGGTAGAGGACTAGTTGTAAAAAGCTTCCTGTTTGCTTCAAGCAAACTCTGCTTGTATTAAAGCTCTCTTTCTTAATATAGATGGTAAAAATTTTGAAATCACTTAAATTTCCAATGTAGTTTGTAGATTTTTTTGAAGCTGTTGTCTTGGTGTAATCTGAGAGGAATAGAGAAAGGCTCTGGTAGGCATTATAACCACACATTTGGTAATAACTTTCCTTTAATAAATTATGACTTATTTGCGATGTCATATATTTTTTAACTGCATATAGACTGTTAAGTTTGAACTTCATTTAATTTTTGCACTAAAGCAATATTAATATCTCTAACATAAAGTAAAACACTTTCTATGACTTTTCTTCCAGAAAAAACTTCTTGGAATCATTTGGGCTCCATTCTATTTAAGCAAGTGAAATAGAGATTCCAGTGTCTGGAGTAATTCTTATGCTTATCTACTTGCTCATCCATGATTTTTAGGATGTTATTTTGCATGCTGAAGTGGAAAGATAATCATTCCTGGATATGTGGTGAAGTATCAGAGAAACAGATGGCATAGGAAGTTGTCAGAGTGACTTGTAGGCCATGATAAGAAAATTCAATTCTGTTTTCTGTTGGTTTAGCTTCTCCATGGATGAGGGGTAACCAACTATGTAAACAGTGATATCCCCGCTGTGAGCTTGACCAAAAATGAGTGGGCAAACCATTCTCTTATCCTGTTGTTCCAGCATAGAGGTGTAGGAGGCTCCTTTTCTCCTAGATTGCAAGAACCAGCAAGAAGAATAAGGAAATATGCAGAGCATGGCTTTCCTCTGTAGATGGTAGACTACCACAGCAAAGGCTGTTCTCTGGTATATCAGAGCTTCTGTGAGGCACAGCTAACAGCAGTGGTGCCAAGTGTTGGTCTTTCCTTTCCAAAGTGATTTGGGGATCAGAGTCTTACAGAGATCCTGGTGTGGCTCTGAGAGGGTGTAAAATGTCAGAACATTTACTTTCACAAGCTGACAGATGGTTGCTACTGTAGATGAGAGAGAGAGAGATATATATATATAGAGAGAGAGATGCATATACAAATGTATATATTAAGGATAAATAAAATGGACCTGTCTAAAGGTCTAGGGATTAGACTGTTTATAAAATAGCATTGACTGGATAACTGGCCTCTATCTGATGAAAGTTTCTTAAATGGATCTAGTAAGGTTTCTTTGAAATTCTTTGATGGACTATCAGATTGTTGGGTAATCACCTGTCGTGGGAACAAAATAGTTCTTAAATTTCTATCTGTAGGTTTTCTTCCTTACTGCTTCCTAGCTTTGCATATATTAAAAAGAATAAAGCTTAACATTATTCTAACAGGAAGTTGGCAGAAAGTTTATTTGACTTTTTTTGGCTGCACTGCAAATCAAATATCCTGCATTGCTATAATTACTGCCATAATTTATCTGCCCTGCTGTAGAAAACTGTAGTGAAAACATCTTATTTCAGCAGAACAGTCAATACTGCTTTATGAACATTTAAAGTTACCAAGAATATGTTGGGTAAGGGAAAACCTCAAGTGAGAGTTTGGTCACAAATAGGTTTTTATAGCTTTTTGTTGTTGTTAAGTAGTATTCCTGAGTAACAGTGAAGTACATATGGATTGTGTAAAAATTCTATTAAAATATTAGGGATAAGTAAAGTGTGAAGGTGAGGAAAAATCAGTCACTTTTTTGTTATCTTCTTTTTATTTTTAGCAATAACGAGTATTGATCAAGTGAGTGGCAAAAAGGGATCCTATTTGAAGGTTTAATTAAACCCACTGAATTTTATTGACGTTACCAATCAGCAGAGAACAAGGTTCCAGAACACTTAGTGGTCTTGACAGTGTAATTAAATACCTTAGGTCTGTATTCTCAAGATAAAATTTAAGTACTGTAGCCAATCTGAAGCAGCATAACAATCTGCAAAAAAAAAAAGGGGGGGCGAGGGGGGTGAGTGTGTGTGTCTGGTGTGTGTGTGTTTTTTTTTCTCTTCCTTCGTCTGCAGGAGTTACATAAATGGTAATTACACAGTCTTTTAGCTATGCTATAGTTTAAGCTTTGACAGCATTTCCATTTTAAACCCTCTCCTCACCCCACACACTTTTTCACCTCCAAGTAAAAGTTACTCTTCACAGAGACTTCAGTCTCTTCAGGAAGTTAATGTTACTTAATCAATCAACTTGAGGTGGTTCAAGCTTTTTTGATATTCCAGGATAATAGAGATTCGCTTGCTGAATGCATACTGCTGTCACTTTCTGTAAACCATATTATTGGACTAATCTAAAAATGTGCTTGGCAGGCTTGCTGACAACCCTTGGCAGGAGGTCCTTCTTGAACCTGCCCAGGACATTCTGACCCAAAAGTAAATGCTGTCATAGGTGGATGCTACTGTCTAGACCTGACAGAAGACTTTGAGCAGTGCTCAAGAACCAAGCTGTAGATAACACTGTCTTGCTTTCACCAAAGTAAAAATAACAAAGAGTAGTCTTCTGCTGGGACCAATAATATATTTTCAGATGCTCTGACATCCCCAAGCTATGTAGCATCATTTAAACAGGCTGTTTTTTTTGCACCTCTCATATACTGCAAATATTAAAGAAAAAACTTGAAGAGATTTCTGTGTTTAATTCCCTTATTTGTTTTCTTTGTAAGGGTGTCTTTACTGTAAAATAGTCACTTTTGCAATTGTGAAAGCCTTGAGATAACTTGATTGACATCTGTTAAGCTAGTGGCTTTCCATTTTTAAATATTAAATACTCATTCTGAGTATCTCTTACCTTTCAGTAGATGGATATCATAGGTGGTAAAAACTTCTGCAGTAGTAGTAATAAGAGACATTTGACATGTTCTTTCAAACATTCATGTGGGTGGGTTTCTAGGGGAGAAGGTATTGATCAATTAATGTGGGAGAGACCCAAGGAATATGCTGCTCATGTCTCTCCTCACCAGCTCTCTGAGCAGAAACACGGAGAAACTGAAATAAATTTGTTTTGCACAGAGGAAAGGAAAACAGGTTTGAAAAAGTATGAAATTGTTTATTTCTTACTGTTGGGCATGTCTGAATTTTGTAATCCTGATGTTCAGTCCTTGGGTAGGAATGGAATATTCTTCAGATGAAAAGAATGCAGTATGAGGGGAGACTTTGGAGAACTAAAAGTTGGGAGTTGAGAAAAGTAGGAAAGTATCTTGGTCTAAATGCAAGAAGCATAGAGATTGGTAAGTACGTAAGTTCTTACGTTGGTGTATTAAATTCTATGAAATTAAAGTACTTGTTGCTTATAATCAAGTAGTTATATAGGTGTTACTTCAAATTTTGAATAACCTGTCTGCTTTACAGTCCTTTTTAAGGAAAGTCAGTCAGAGTTGCTTTTCTATGACTGTAGGATATAATCTCATTACTGGTTTTAGTGCAGAAGGTCAGTAAAATTAATTATCCACTTTCTCCTGAATTACATAGTAAAATTATACTTTTGTAAGCAAAGGTTAAAGTGTCCTGAGCACTTCTGGGAAAATCCTCCGATTCTGCTCTGGACTTAAGCATTTTTAATGCGTTTCTGATGTTAATGTTCTAATTAGATTTGTTTCCACTCGCCAAATGGCACTTCAGATTGTTTATGACCTCTTCTGATCAGGTCTTAGGAAAAACTCTTTGGTGTCCTATTTGTCCTCTTTCTCTGAAACACAATCTTAAATGGTTATTCTTTCTGGAGGAAAACTATACTTGGAAATACCCAGCTCTTGAATCTAGTAAAAAAAAGGCAGAATACCATCAAGAGCTAGGAACCAAAGCTGCCAACTGGAGATAAAATCTGATACCAAGTTAGAGGATCATCATAAGAATGATGCAAGGTCATCCTGCTTTATGATAAACACTTAATTCAAAATCCATCAAGTTATCTTAAGTGAATTTGGTAACCTTTGCTAGGAGGTGTCCTTTGGTTTAATTGCTCCTTTTATCGCTTGCCCACCTCTTGGAGGACACAGTTTGGGATAGTGCATGAGTTGAGCATTTCAAACTATATGAATTGTTACATATTTATACTCTGTTCCTCGCCAAAACAAAATTGGATCTAAACACTTTTCTATTGTCAGAATATCTCCTGATCTAATACTGTGACATACTTTGTAAAGATCCTTTAGTAGACTCTTGAAAAGTCCAGTCTGTTCAGGACTGGATATGTTTCATATTTTAAGATAGGCTGTGTATTTGTAACTATATGTAAATCTTGATGAAATAGTAAAGATATTGAAAATATAAATGTGGGAGATTAAATCAACTCCAGAAGATTTTTTAGAAGCTGGGAACTGTTAAACTGAGGTGGTCACCTGAAATCTCATAAGAGTAATCCTTCCCTTTAAATCAATTTCCATCATGGTGACTGCTAGTTTTCCAAATGAAACATGGCTGTCCTGGATAACAGTATTATCCAAGGAGGTGAGATTCAAACAGAATTGAGGCTTCTGGAATCCAAAGCAGATGGTCTGCGTCTGCCTAGGAATCTCAGCGTGGATTTGGGGAGAGAATGTGAGCAAAGGAGAGGAGAGCATTAAAAGATATACAGATAGATAGATATATATAGATAGATATATACATATATATACATATACACACATAAAATATAAATAATGGCTGTGATCATGACAGATGTTGTTGCTGTGTTTGGTGCATTAGCTTATAAAAGACATCTTTTCTGTTTGGTACTACATTGGATCGGCATTGCTATTGTCTAGAGGTTAGAACTGTGCATATTTTATTACAGAACTTCTGTCTTTAATGGCTGACTTAATGGCAGTGGGGAAACTGAGTTAATAACCAATTGACAAAAGATTACATTATTACCTATGTTAGCAAGAGAGTGCTCAAATGTGTTAACAAGTCTTTGGTATGTAGGAAAAGATCTTGGCATTCTGAAGAGATATTTCTGTGCTTCATTTCAAAAGAAATAACCTGAGAAACAGTTTTGGAGAGTAGAGGGAATACCTCTCATGCTAAAGAATCCCTACTTCATCTTGAAAATACTTGATCTTGAGAATTAGATTTTTTTTTTTGTTTGTCTGTTTTTCAGCTTCTTAGGGTCTGATTCTCTAATGTCCTGCTGCTTCCATAAATCTTCAGTCTTCCTATCCAGATAAGACTCGTTTGTGGGTCTTAAAGCTTGTGGTTTCTCTGTGCAGAATGGGCAGCTATCTCTTTTAACTACATTTCTTCTGATTCTGAAGAAGTCTTAGAGATTAAAGGAGAAGTAGTATCAAAGGCTAAGCTAACTTTGCCCCAGAGTTGAAACCAGGCTTTCCACTGATGACCGTGCTGAGCGTAGCTGCCTCAATGTCTATCCAGTTTCTTAGCCCTACTGTGGTACTAGGTCTTCTGATCTGCTCTTGGTTGAGACTTGATATCACTGATCTTCCTACTCTATAGGATCTCACTGCTCTTTGCCTACTCTAAATATGTTGAGTATACATTCATGAGGCTTTGCAGGTGAAATGTGATATATATTTAGCTTGCAGTCTTTGGCAAATTCTTGTTTTGCTTTGAACTGAAATCAATTGATCTAGAAGAGCCTAATAAAATATACTTTTATGTTGGCTTAGTCATGCTGTGTAAACTAGTATGCTTATCAAATCACTGTGGACCATCATATTTTAGTTCTGCTTACATAAGAAATTTGTAAATAAGAGGTGGAACTTAAACCTTTATTTTAGCTTGGTTGTTGGTTTGGATGTGGAAAGAACTGTCTTGGCTCTTTTTCAGTGTGTTTGGGAGGGGTCCTTTATAAAAAAGTAATTGCTGTGTTACAATATTAGATTTGCTAGCTTAATACTTCTATCTGTGTGTGTGTATATATATATATATGCAAAGGGAAAAATAGTAAAATAGCAAAAAGTATTCGAACCACCTTGGAAGGCTTTTCTTTCTTTTTAGAGAAGGAAGTCTCTAGAAAGGATATTTCTCATTTTTACTTTGTAGGTAAAAAATACTGCTGCAGGCATGCTCTGACTTAAACTCAGAACTACATATACTTATTTAACAAGGCAGCCTTGTGCTTACAAGATTAAGCTGGTCTTTGAGTGTTCTGCCTATTTGAAACAATCTCTCTTTGAATGAGTAGAAAGTGAACTTCATGAATAGGTAGCAGTCTACCTCTGTTTTAGATGGGTTGTCGCTAGCTGGTGGTAAGCATCTGGTCATTGTCATTGCAAATGAAAATTGAGTGATGGCTTCACACATACCGATTTCAGTGTAAGTTAGTACGTGCCTTGTACAATGGTCCCTGAGAATATCATGGTAACACTTGCAAACATACGTGTGTGTGTGGTTAAGTGGCGCTGAAACATCCGCCAGAGTTGTGGAAATACCTAACTGCATTTTATTTTTGCCTGAACAGACAGCAGCTTCTTCGGTAGGGTTTTCTGTTTATAGCTTCAGCTACAATGAGTGCATGTATAAAGAATTGTTGGGTACTGTCTATGATAAAGCCAAGCTTTCTGGGTTAAAGCCTGCATTTAACACTTTATGGAAATCCTTATTTTGATACTTCAAAAAATTGTAAGAAAACTGATTAGAGGATTGTGGGATTTGTTTAATTACCTTTATTAAAGCTCTTGCAGGTAATATAAGCACTCAATTTACCATCTATAATATTAATAAGCCATATGGTAAGAAGGTGCAAGTACAGTAATCAGATGCCCGTAAAGGCAGTAATAGGAACCGATAAACTTAATTGTATGTCCTGGGTCCTTTTTTTTTTCTGCAGCTGGTAGCTTTCATGGTTCGGTCTTGGAAATTTTTAGATCTGATGATAACAGATGGCATACTAGTGAACAAAAATACCTAGATTTGGTATTTTAGTGTTTGCATATATAGAGGCCAGTGTTGTTCCTATCAACTGCAAAGAACAAAGGAAATGGAAAATTCCAGTAAAACTTTCTATTAGAATAGTTTCTCTGAATATAACAATTTATGTTGTACAGCATGCACCTTTGTTAAATTGTAGCATTTTTCTGGCTGCTTCTTGACTTACATTCTGTGTTTAATGGTTTTGACAGTGAATAACCTTTATATTTCTCCAGTAAATACTGAAGTAGCTATGTGTATAACACAGCTATTAGTTAATTCAGTGCATGTGTGTTCATAGAATCATAGAATGCCTAAGGTTGGCAGGGACCTCTAGAGGTCATCTAGTCCAACCCCCTGCACACGCAGGGCCTCCCAGAGCACGTGGCACAGGGCAGCATCCAAGCGGGTCTTGAAGATCTCCAGGGAAGGAGACTCCACAACCTCTCTG